>JAAGVU020000002.1:24322762-24349315 GCA_011763525.2 Mormyrus iriodes
ATAGACTTCTCATGTCTTTATTAATGGGTCAACTTAAAAATTCAGCAGGGGGTCAAATAATTATTTCCCTCACTGTACCTATGGGCAATTTGGCAACTGCAGTTAGCCTCAGCATGTTTTTGGGCTGTGGGGGGAAACTGGAGTATCTAGAGGAAACCCCACAATGACATGATGAGAACATGCAAACTCCACACACATGGAACCCCAGCAGAGACTCAAACCCAGATCCCAGAGGTATGAGACAACAGTGCTAACCACTGCACCACCCCATTCACAGATCAAGCACCCAATTATTAGACCTCTTTTTATAGCTACCAAATATAGCTAATGGACATTCAAGCTCATATGAGTCACTATTGTAGCCGTGTTTTTTAATTGTGATTCAGCTCAAATTTGAAACCCTTTTATTTGGTGTTTCCGTTCTGTTGTCAACCCCTGTATTTATATCTTAAATTGTAAACATTATTAATTAAAGGGCATAATCATTATAGAATATAATACTACTTTATTCGTGTCCCCTCAAGTAAAGTGTTCATTTGCAAGTTGTTTTGAGCAAGGTATTCTGTGAAAAGAGATAATATTTGGTGACCTAAAATCAAACCTGGTTCAGTCAGTTGACACTGCTTTCCAGAAGTTTTTTCCTGGCATACTTGAAGGCATTTAAAAAAATGGCCATAGATGTGTTCCTTATTTGATTTTAATCTCAGAACTGGAATTATTTGACTTGCAATTTCATGTCTTTTTCGAGAGATGTTTAGTTCCCGGACAGATGCACGTTCTGCAGTGACCATTTTTGCATGCATCTGAAGATGGACGGATAGTGAATCCCAGGGCTTTGTTTTAAAATGATCATTCAAAGTGCAAGCAACAACACTGAAAAAATAAAGCAGCCAAAATCTACATTATAAAGCAAGTTTAATTCATAACTACAGTTTCATCATGAGATCTTGAAATGTTCGTAATAGCCTAAAAGTGTAAGTAGGACACATGAAATCAACAGCTCCTTACCGAGTGTATCTTCTACATTATTAAAACTGTTACAGGTCGCATGACTAAGTGGCCAGAAAGAATTTAGTTTACAGTTTTACAATTTCTTTGACTCATTTCTCAGAACACAGTTATAAAGTGTAAAACTTGTAACACTCTGAGCCAATCTACTCCCACCAGTATCAATGCTGTAACCAGTACAGAAAGTCTCATCATTCTGCTGTCATTTTATCTGGTATAAAATCACAGTGCAAACACTTTTAGTAAGGTACATGACATGAAGAAAATTTACATAAGAGGGCAGGAATTTGTACATTTTTTGACATTATAAAAAATGAGTTAGTACTAAACAGACAGTGATGAAATGCAGTATTTATTTACACAGTATTTGGAAATGTTTCCATTTCATCATTTTTTTTTACCAATATACATAGCACAGATTCCTGGGATAAGCATAGAATAGTATGATCCTGTACTGAATGGTGGGATGGGTGGATGGATGAAAGCACATGGTCTTAAAATAATAGTTTTTTGGTGTCAGATTTGTGACATGATGATGGTCAGTCCCGTTATGTTATATATTATTAAACTGCATCTAGACTGCAGTAAAATATTAGTCCAATATTCTCCCCCACACACGCAGTGTGCTGCCTAACATCACAAACTTCCCACGATACCTTGGTGCCAAGTTGCAAGGGAGCTCGCTGCTTCCCTGGGAGATCCCTTTGGGACAGGATTCTGGATGCAAGTAATGTTTCCATCTGTTGAGAGTTTGGGGTTGGTGCTTTGCAAATTTCAGTGATGTATTCTGGGGGAGATTTATTTTATTATATCAGAAATGTACATGATAATGGTGGATTTCTGGAGCAGAAAGGCCTAGTGTTAATCCATTGTCTAATGAGACAAACACAACCCCACCCTCTAAACCACAGTTCTGCATCTATCTGATTGTAAATTTACAAATTAATATAAGCTAAGTTGAATCCCCAGTGATCAATATTTGTCTGCAATTTAAAATGGTTTAATTATTTGCTTTATCCCCAGCTTTATCCCCAACTATCTATCCCCAGCTGGGGATAAAGTTAAAGCCAATAGCAACTGAGTGAGATGGGAAAAATTTTACTGGCCCTGTGATGACTGCGTCATCACCACATCTCACCACCATAACACTCCCAGATGTAACTGCTCAAAGGTATGCAGAAATCATGTCATGCATAGTTTCAAATCACATTAGTCAATATCAGCTTTATCCATATCTCCTACACGGGCTTGCGTTAATTGAAAGTGAAAAGTAATGTTATTAACTTGCTACTGAAACAGGGTCAATACCTTCTCCTAAATATCATTCATGGTGTGACATCGTAGATGTCAGATACAGGGGAGTTTCCAGCTATTGAAAAGATCAGGGGCTAAGTCAAGTTTACCTGGGGCTTGACTTTTTTTTGTGAATGAAGATTGGCATCGGGGCTAAAATACTCAGGGCTAGGCTTAAAATACTCGGGGCTATAGTCCTGAGTTCTCGGACCTAATGATGCTCATGGTCAGATGTATTTTACATGTGACCAGTATCTTACAATTTTTCGCTTAACGGCAGCATAACACATAAGAAATTCTTCAGGGCTTGAAGCAGCGAATTTTTCCTTTAGAGGGTCTATGTATTGTCTTTGCTGACCTACATTGACGTATTGGTGTAAAGATTTTTTTTGTACTGGTTTATATAATAAATATATAATAAATAATAAATCTGGATCTTTGAATTTATTTATATGATAAATTTGTATCAAGTTGTGTATTTGCTGTGAAGGAATTAACATACCCCAAGCTTCATATAGCATTTAGAAAACATGTTGCCCGGTTTTTACTAAAAATGTGTCGTTCTTTCTGCCCTCTCTGTTGGCGGGAACAGTCTTTCAGCTCAGGCCCCTCTCTTCACTACACCCACATGTCCATAGCAACAACGCTTCCGTATCTTAGTAACCATATTTACGCACAGAGGCAAAAGCAGGTGGGGACAGATCTGCTTTTCAACTACAACAAGGAGGTAAGGCTATAGCATTAGCGACATTCATTTCATTAAAGAGAGGGGGCTGAAACAAAATCAGTTACAAAACCTTTTCCTCTGTGGGGAGGTGAGACTGGTAGCCGAAGTAGACGGATGCTAAAAATTCACCTTTGAAAGTAATGGCAGACTTATTAAAATGCTGTTGCTAGGACACCGAAGCCCTGTGAGAGTGCTTACCTCTAGCAATGTTATGTGCAAAATGCAGGAGAGTATTTACTGAAAATTTTTGTCTATAAAACCATAATGCGATATATTTTATTTGTGCACAAATAAATGCATCAAATAAAGATAAAATAAACAACCTCTTTAATTAGCAGGCTAGTTAATTTGGACAAAACTTTTACTACACGTTCAGTTTAACAAGTTTTGATGTCATTATTTAAATTTTCTGTCCAAAATTCCATCGAGTGCTGAAAATGGTATAACATTATTCATTTACCGTTTACAGAAGCACAGGGATGAGTACAAAGGAATTAGTCTGTTTTCGCACCGTGCTGTCACACATAAATACGGGGGAAAGCTAAGACTTTGTTTATGGTACATTATAGTAAAAGTGTATCCTGAAGAACTGATGCAGTTAAACATTCTGACATCATGTCAATGCGTTTTCGAGACTCTGCTTAACTAGAATGATAACTGCCAATCATCACTGGGTTACCCACTATGCAAAAAAATGGTCTATAAGACCAACATGCACTGGGGATCTGTGGATCCTGTAGAAAAGGTGATTTATAGCATAATATTTGGTATTTCCTCTGACCACAGTCCCCAGGGCTTATATAAATGGGTAAGATTGAAGATAGTGGAGAACAGTAAGAAAAATAAAAACCATGTGGCAATAGCAGCTCATTAATTAGGTAGACACCTACACATATACTTTATAATTTATAAATATATCTAATCCTTAAATATAAAACATTTTGACATTTGTATTCCTTGGTACATCCCTTATACTGAATTGTTCATATTCAGCATAGCATAGCTTGCCAGTTTGCAGTCCTGATTATGGCCCATTAAATATGACTTTGGGGGAAATTAGCAGTCATTCCAACAAATTATATAGATTTTGGCATATATGTAATCTGTCTCCTATTACCCTATATACAGTGCCAATCAAAAGTCTGGATACACCTACTGAAAATCGTTTGTTTTTCATCAAGATAATGACCCTAAGCACACCTCAAGGCTACAGATGACCAGGCCCCCACAATCCCCCCACCTAAACCCTATAGAGCTGCTTTGGGATGAGCTGGATCGAAGAGCAAGAGCAAGGTGGCCAACTCCAATTTGTGACGAGAGCTTGTGGAAACTTCTTCAGGACTGTTAGCGAAGCAGGTGGTTACATCTGGAAGCCCGTTGAAAGAATGCCAAGTTTGCCATGTTGTCATCGAGGCAAAAACAGGGCTATTTGAAGAGTATAAAATTTGAGAAAATTTTAAGATTATGAACACTTCTCTTCCTCATTACAATATTTGATAGGCATTATTTCATTGCCTCATGGCCTTTTACTATAAAATAAATAAAATAAATAAAAACAGAGACAAATGCATTAAAAGCAAGGTTGTCCAGACTTTGGTACTGTATATATACACACATATGCACATTTGTATCCACATGTTCGTGGTGAACATACATTTATTTCTATGGGAAAAACCCTAATTTCAAGTATGATAACCTTAATCTCGACTCAGCCCTAACCATATCCATAAGTAACCAAACAAAATACAAGACTTTTGGCATTTTAAATTTTTTGGTTGCAGTCCCCGATTTTTATAAAATTTAGTTTCCCCTTTTGGGGATTGAAAAAATGGTCCCCACAAGGTCAAAATCAATTTTTATCCCACCGTGGGGACCAAACACATACACAGGTACTTCTTATGACGTCTTATTTATACATATGTTGGAATGTACCGATCCCTCTATGTGTTCCATAAAATATCGTATTATGTCACATGCTCAACGTGTCTGATAGGACAAGTATTGTTATTTCATTCATCAGTTCCATGGCACCTTTTATGAATGGTCTCATCCTGACAGCCAAAGGAGGGGGTGGAATGAAGTACAGCTTTACCTGAACCAGCGGATTCACATCCTCCCCCCCAGGAAATACAAAAATACCCATGACTATTACGGTAAACACAGTGATGGTTTCGTAACAGGACACTGGAACATAGCTATGCTGCTAGACGTGAAGTGTAACATTGTGCTAGAGAACAGAGCTGGAATGGAATTAGCATCCTCCATGAGTAGGCTGGTATAAACAGTTTGTCAGGCTTTTCACACCTGGGGCCTCCTTCCCACACAAAGGCACATTTAATTAAATACATCACAATGTGCATCTGGACCAGTCTTAGGCCATAATGGGTAAGTCCCTTGAGTAAAGCCCACCTTTTACACCATTCCAGGAGAACTTTCTCCTGAATAGTTACTGTTGGGGCAGGGGCGTAGCTAGGAATTCTGGGCACCCTGACAGAATGTCACTTTGGTCCTTCCACTGTTTTGCTGAGGCCAGAGTGGGGTGGGGGGGGCGGGGGGTTGAATTGAATTTAGACCCCTATGAAGTGCTGGATGCCCTAAAATTGCCAGGGTATCTATACGCCTCCAGCACCCCTGGCTAGAGGGGGTCCCATATATCACCTACTCTACAGCAGTAGTCTGACATGAGGGTTAAGCAGCATGTTTTTTTTAACCTGAGTTGTTCTCTTGTTTAAATGATTGGGTTTAAACCCTGTAGCATCGGTAAAGTCCTGGCTGCATTGTTCTCATCCAAGCCATCAGCTGCAAACATAGACCTTTGTGTCTTTCATGATGTTGAAAGTAAAGTATTGAAAATGGTTTAAAATGCCATTTATGCATTTGTTATGATAATGTTAGTCTTCAGATAGCTTCGCTGCTTTACAAATGTGAGGTAAGCCTCAGGGAAACTAGGAAGTGAAAAGTGAATGGTGCAAGGTGGGGGGTGACATGGTAGAGTAAGGTGTTGGCATATGAGTATTAGGGTGACCGCTGAAGGTAGCTTGTTTAAAGATTTCTAACAAACGAAGTCCTTTGTGTTTAATCCGTCATCTCCGTTGCACCACCCAATACCACCTGAGGAGTCTAACCATCAGTGTTGTGGATGGAGATGCCAACTGATGCCACTGCACGTATAACAACTGTTACACTGGCTTTGACGTACTCATTGGCTAATGTTGGGATCTGAATTCTGTTGGCTTTTCCTGGGACATTGCGCAAGACTCACCCGCTAATGAGGTCATACCTGGCCATCGTTCCCAGTTATACCCACACACTACAGACCGCTGTGCCTACAGGGTGGAGCACAGTCCTCCTAGCCACTTGTTTAGTCATCCCTTGTAGCCGGAAAACAGGAAAAGCCCCCGGTTGGGACCCCGCAGTGATCCAGCGACACCTACGTCTGATGCCCATCGCCCATCCTGCCCTCACAGCGTGAGGTGAGACTCGGCCTGCTCTGCGTCCGGACCCCGCCAACGCGGCCATGATGGAGACTCACAGGGCAATCTGGGAGCTGAGCGTCAGGGAGCGAGGTGACTCGTCTGCCACTGTGTGTATGTGCAGGGTGACTCTGCAGTCATGTAAAAAGCAGATCGAGCGTTTGTCATAAGAGCAGACAGCATCACACGTATGACTTAATGTGTAGCACATTCCTACTAAAATTACATTAGCCATTAACTGTGACACATTACACACCTCTGTCCACTAGATATGCATATATATGTTTGCTATATATAGCGAAAATGCTATTTCTATCCATCTCCCAACCATTTATCCTGGTCAGGGTCACATGTGGGCCTGGAGCCTACCCCAGACAACAGAGGCTGGCGATCAGCCCAGATGAGGGCAGCGTGTGGCTCAGTGGGCTAAGTCTGTGATCAGAAGGTTGTTGGTTTGAGCTCAGCCTTAGCAGCATAGTCACATCTGTGGGCCCTTAACCCACAGCTCCATGGGCACCGCTGCAGGTGGCTGCTCTTTGCTGCCAAGCTTGCACTTATGTGTGTGTCATGGAGATCAAGATGGGGTGGGCAAAAAGAGAATTTCCCCAAGAGGGATCAATAAATTATCATTATTATTATTACACCAGTCTATCACAGAATAAAGCACATATACACACTATAGGTTATTTTTAGATACCAATTAACCTAAATGCATGTCTTTGGCCTATGGAAGGAAATTAGCACAGCAGGGCAAGAACAAACAAACTATACATAAACAAGGAGCAAAGAGCAGGTCCTGGAGGTCTGAGGCAATAGTGTTACCCACTAAGCCACGTAGCTACATAATTTCATCCCTGTTGTCTCAAAAAAAGTATAAGACATGTTAAGTAGCAGTCAAATAGAGAGAGAATTACAGGCCTCAGTGGTAGATTGGATTAGAAATAGTAGTTACACTAGGATGCAAGCATTTTTATCTGATTGTCCCTTCTGCTTTTGTATATGATACTGTCCTCGTGTGGACGCTTAGTGGTACTGCAGTCACTCTCACTTACATAAGAATGAGCGAGTGACTCATCAACCTTGAGTCAAGCTGGGCAGGGTAGAAAAGACAATGAGGTTAGGATTTTTCCCCATTTTTTGGCGAGGGGTTTCTAACCCAGCTAGAATTTTAGAGCACACTTCACTATGCAATTGATACTTTCTTTTCTTCTAATTGTTTATTGGTACATTGTCAGTCTCCTCATTCAAATCCCCCTTTCTTTTGCATGTCAAGGTTGGTTACCAAGGTGAACACCGGCCCTGTTAGCTCAGCTCTGCGCGTGCCTCTTTCTGCGCATGTCCTTATTCATCCTGCCGTTGTTCCTTTCGAGGAGCAGTCATCTTCAGCTGCAGAGGGGAACATGGTGTTTCAGGAACAAACTGGGGGTGGGGGGTGATGGAGAGGGGAAGGGGCTCTGTAGCTATTTTTAGAAGCAGAGAAAGCAAGCGAATGGGTGGGGAGTGAGTGGGTGGAGGGATTAAGTGGGCACCTGAGCAGAGAAGAGAGAGGAAAGAACAGAGCGGGAGAAGAGAAATAAGAAAAAGATGGATAAAGGAAAAAAGACAAATAATGAACAAGGGCTGACAAGGAGAGACAGTACAAGCAAAGGCATTTTGCATGATTTTAACCTTATTTCCTTTTATTTACGTATTATTCTCTGAACAAAAAAAGTACAATATTTTCCATAATACATCAAAACTAAAAATGGTAAGGAGGGTTTGAAGGATAACTAAGGTGTAAGGCAGGAACACAGGCGTGGAACAGAAACAGGGGGTAGAGTGGGAGTGGTTATTAAATATGTAGATGAGAGTAAATATTACATGAGTTTGGGACTGGCTCAGCAAATGGGATAAAGACCAGGGTGACGGGAACGGCGCTGCCTGGAGTATAGGAATGATGGCAGTGAATGGGAGCAGCAACCTTATGAATGATGGGCAGAACTGAGAATGACGCCCTCCCCCTTATAACCTACTGATCCATAATCCTTTGGCAGTTACTGCTGCTGGACTCCTTTGGCTCTAAGGCTACATGGAGGAGGCTGGACAGCGACTGTGAGTGCCAGGAATGAATGGCAGACGGGTGCAGCTGGCATGACTGGATGGTGGGAAGCTGGCGACAAAAGTCAGCCCTGAGACCCCCCCTCACCCCCGTAAACGGGGGCAGCACACGAGGGAGCACAGGCAGATGCACAATGAGGGAAATAACGGCCGAGCACCACAGGGTCTAGCAGAGACAGACGAAACTATAAAGCATAGCCTTCCAGTCTGAAAGCTCAGGTGGGAGGAGTCAGACTGTACAAGACTGCGGGGGCGTATGTGGCCATCGCCGAACTGCACTGTGACACCGAGACAATGCAGTAAAACTGCAATATTAAAGCCCTTTCCTAAACTGGGGCTGGTAATTAAGCATCATATCAGGCTGCACTGGCCAGGATTGCGTCAGCACTGCTATTATTAGAGTCTTTACATATTTTAAATATCTTCATCTTTATTCTCATCTCCATTTCCTTAACCACTGGTATGGGGCATGTTTCCCTTCTCTGGAAAAAAAAAACAAGGTACGGCCTTAGAATGCCTTCACAGTCAGGTGCTCGTCCTGTTCAGACAGATGCACCACGCGCTCACCAATTTGTTGCCGTCTATCAGTAAAACCGTCATTGTCTGCTGCGTGATGTAATGGTTGCATGGTTAGTTCCTCCTGGAGATTCGCCTGACATTAGTTACTCTTTGATATCATCAGACTGGTTTTGACTAAATCCAGACAGGACCAACTGACAAAGGCCTGAATGTGGGTGAATGTGGATCTCAGTCTCTCCCTCTTTCCATCCCTCTTTGCCCACCCCATCATTTCCCTGATCTCTATCCCTCTTATCCTTCCCTCCCTCTCACTTTCTCTCCACTCTATCTTTCCTGTCTCAGTCTCTCACTCCCTCATTCTCTGTTGGTCTCTCCTTCCCTAGAAAGAGTACGGTCCCACGTAGATGGACAGACGTAGGACAGAGCTGCTCTGGTAGCTCATGATGCGGTTGACAGACACCATCTCAAGGTCCAGAACATACTCTTTGGGTCCAGTCACAGCACGCGCCAGGACCAGCATGGCATTCATGTTGTTAATTTGCTGCATGAAGGAAACAGACATGACCAAAACAGAACCATTAGTGTACAAGTGAAGGTGTTGACAATTTAAAAAGCCCTCAACTGATATCAAGCAAGGGTTTGACAATGCCAGTCTGTGAGGGTTAGCGGATATGCTGGTTTTTGTTTAACCAAAGCCCTTAATGTGTGGGAAGTGTAAACTAAGGCTTCAGATGTGAATCCAACACAAAGTGTCTAAGCCTAAAGGACTGAGTTAGGGTGACCACCTAATCCATGTCAGGGGGGACAAGTTGAGCTGCAACTGGGTTTGTAAACTTCCATTTCAACCATTTCAATTAAAAGTATCTGGATTTCACTTAAGCACCGAGTTTTTTGCTGTGTGCTGATTGGTTAGTCTCCTATAATCATGTATGTATCATAATGTTAATTTGAAACACCTGGATGAGTCTCTAAATCACAGAAACAAACCAGTAAATGTTCAAGGTGAACCAAACAATTTAGCCAAGCAAGGAACCTTTCAGTTTTAAAGTAGTTTGTAAAACCTGAAGTAGCTCATAGTGTTCCCCCTGAAATGGATTAGGTGATCTCCCTTGACCACGAGCGTATAGAAACATGCATAAGCAGGTTCGCCATACCACTCACCCTGATGTAAAAATCGCTGTTGTCGTCCCCAGAGCGGATGCGAAAGGTGTTGTAGGCCCTGGGGTGAACGCTGGTGGCTTGGATCTGGAAGACGTCTGAGGGGATGGGGCGCTCAGACGTGATGCTCATGTAACGGTGCACGACGGAGTAAGGCACATCCCGGCAGGCGGGCTTAGTTACAGGGCAAACGCAGCGGCTGGCCAGGGCAAGGGAACAGAGAGACACATGTTTACATAAGTAAGACGGACAGTACCAGTTAATGGTCCAGACATACCTAATGAAAGTTATATGTTTTCAATAAAATAATGACCCTAAGCATACCTCTAGGCTACAGATGACCAGGCCCCCATAATCCCCCCCCCCAACCTAAACCCAATAGAGCTGCTTTGGAATGAATTGGATCAAAGAATAAGAGCAAGGTAGCCAACTTGTGCCCAGAACTTGTGGAAACTCCTTCGGGACTGTTGGAGAAGCATTCCAAGTGACTACATCTGGAAGCTGGTTGAAAGAATGCCAAGAGTCTGCAATTCTGTCGTGGAAGCAAAAGGGGGCTATTTTGAAGAGTCTAAAATTTGATAAAATTTTGAGATGTTGAACACTTCTCAGGGTCAGTGCAATATTTGATGTGTATTACTTCATTGCCTTGAGACCTTTTACTATAACATGAATAGCATAGCTAAAAAAGAAACAAATGCATTAAAATCAGTACTTAATGCTTCAGTTAATTTAGAGTAGATGCAAGAGAAACTTGAAGCCTGGTAACAGGTGTAGTTAATTGTTTGTTTGGGACGAATCGAGCATGCTTGTGTACTGATCCTGACTGGTGAACATGGCTGAGTCACCGTCACTTCACCAGCGCCTTGTTCACAGAGTCGCCCATTACGCGCTGTAGCCCTTTGTCTCACGTCCCACCAGGATTACACATCCTGGCACCATCGGCCATTTGCAACGGTCGGCTGGCCAAGGCTGGCAGGTGCCAGGGGTGGGCGGACGGGGGTGAGATTACTGTCACACATCACAGCACCCTTCGTCATAACGTTGAATAACCCGCAAGGATACTTATCGACTTCATGCCAAGCCGGACGTCTCCATTCAATTCAAGAAAAATAAAACTGACAACGTGTGGCCAAACTCTCAAAATATCTGGCCGAAGGAGGCAAAGAAAATGTCATGACTGAAATTAACCTCTCTCCTAGCAGCTGCTACCAATATAACACTCCAACTAACCTTGGATAAGTTTTGGAACACAGTCAGCTGAGGGAAGCATATAATTGGGTGAAGGATTGGGAAACAGGAAACAGTGCAATTTGATAATGATATTAGGAATGCACTCGCAGATGGCGAAGACTTCGACAATGTGCAGGTCAGAGTCAAATAACATCGACATCTGCATTCTTTTCACTCCGCGTAATTGAGTTGCCTGAGCCTGTGGCTCTCTGGCTGTTGTTTGTTAGAACTGACGCTCCTCTACAGGTTAAAGTATTATGCTTGGCATGGGCACAGCGGTGTGTTTGCAAACAGGACTCACTTGTCAGACACCTGCACATAAGGCTCCTGGCAGCGGCTGGCGTCCACACACTTATATGAGCCGTGAATGTTCACGCAGGTCTGTCCGTCAGCGCACAGATGCGAGCCGTTCTCGCACTCGTTCACATCTGGGGGAGGGGGGTGTGATGGAAAGAGTAAGGCTCGCGCCGTGATCCTGATGCTTAATGCAGGGCATTGCTGTTAATTATCCCTCACCACCTGAAAGAAACGCCCGTGAATCTCCGATCTCAGCGGAGTAAAATGAATAAATAAAAAAGTAAAACGAATAATCTGAAAATGTCAGCTTATTGCATATAACATTCTATAAACAGACACGATCCTTTTATTTGCAGTTAGAAACTAAAGATATGAAGAAGGTGATGAGGATGATTACCATGGCAGAGGCGTGTTCCGTGCAGTTGGTACCCTTCCGGACACACACACGAGAACTTCCCTGGTTGGTTCAAACACTGGTACTGGCACAGGAAACTGGAGTAACTACACTCGTCGATATCTGAGGATAGAAGAGTTTACAGTCACTGCCGGCGCAAGTTCTAAACCAGCTTTATGCAAAGTGTTCTGTGGCAGGAAAAAGGTTGAGAAACACCGCTCTAAAGTGCTTCAAAGACGGTGGCCACAAGAGGGCGCACATCATACGATCTGATTAGGAATATAGAATATTGCCAATGACAATCTTAAAGACGCGGGAACATTAATCTTGTTACCTGATGAACATACAGAAAACAGGTCAAAACGTGAATTAAAGTTTGCTTACAGATAGCCAAATAATCACTTTTCATGCTATATTCTGTATTCATAGCCTTGCATTATATAACGTGTTTTGACTTATTTTAACAATTTTCTCATAAAGTCCAATTCATTACATTTAATTTAGTTTTAATTCAAGGTCATGAACTCATATGTTACAGTATAATGCAAGGCTCTTCAAATCTGGCCCCCGATTACAAATCCAGGCCTTGTTTTCAGTTCTCCCAGGTAGTTAGTATAATAATTACTGATTCTGATTGGCCCCAGAGGCTTCACACCTGGCTCACAGGTAAAGGAAGGCTAGAAAATCAGCAGAGCTCGATCTTTGAGGACCATGATTTTAATAGCCTGGGTATAATGGGACCACATGGCTGCAGTGTAAAATTGTGCAACTGGACTAGGCTGACTAGATGTGATGACATTTTTTTTTGAGTCCTGTGGGTGAGGCTGTTTCCAAGACACAGACCACAACCGAACAAGCCTGGGCCTTTACTCACTCTGACTTTCTGGGTTTTCTGCACACCCACATGCACACATCTCATACATGTGCTGATTCTCCATCAACAGCAAAGATATCAATAAGATGCAGCTCAACAGATAGCAGAGGGAGGTTCTCATAAGTGGTCAGGAGTTCAGTGGTCCGCGCTGGGGGCCCCTGGGAAATGATGATATTATGAAGCAGCCTTTGCCAGTTTAAAGTAGCCTGATAACTCGTGGGTTAAACCCTAAAAAGGATACGACAAACTGTAAAGCAGTGCAGGATTGCACAGTAAGGGATTGGTGTGGTATGCATGCCACATAGTATAAAATATATAATATTTAATATAAATACAAATAACTCAATGAAAGATAAATTGGTAATTCTTTTTTCATTTTTGTTATGGCAGCCCATAAACATGAAGATGACGATAGTGTTAATTACAATAATTAACATTATTACTGCTATTAAGCTGCATTTCCAATAGTCTGTAGCACAGAGAGGGTTCAGGTTGCTAAGATGAGTAATGGTGAAATAACCCTGAAGTTAAAAATGTATTTTTTTTGCAGTTCAATCCTGGCCTCCTCTCTGCCTTCATGAACGGGAGGAACAGGGTCACGACTATGCCTGGACTCGCCACGCCAGCCAGGCTTCCCCCGCCTGCCGCCAGCCATGAGTCACGCCGGCCCATCGCCGGACTCCCTCCCACGCAGAGAAACCCAACCCCATTGGTATGCCTCAGCAGCCCTACTGGTTCCAGGGAAGCCTCATGGTGCATCAGGGAGAATCACGGCAGCAATTCGTCAGCACTATGAGAAGCACCCACCCCCATTGCCGTGGTAAAACCCAAACGGCCTGCAAACAAACTACACAACCGGCGGGGTGTAAAGCTGACAGGTTTGGGTTCTTTTGGGTGATCATTTTTTTTGCTTAAATCAGTGTTTCCCAATTCGTTTCTCAGGGACCCTACAAACAATCCACATTGTTGCTCCCTCCCAGATCCTGGTAAATGTGGACTGTCTGGCAGGGAGCTGGGAGGGAGCAAAAACGTGTACCGTCTGTAGGTGCCCAAGGACCAGGTTGGGAAACAGTGGCTTCAATGCTTATCTAAATAGGTCATACGTGGGAAAACAGAGGTGGCAGAAAGAGAGGAAGCAGCAGGGAAGGAGAAATGGATGCCAGCAGAGGCTCACTCCGGTGCCTGACCCCCACAGAACAGGCCGTCCTGGCAGGGTGAGTCACAAGGGCGCCCCCTGCAGGAGCTCAACTATTCGGCACCACTTACCATTACACATGAAGCCATCAGAGCCCAGTTCATAGCCCTGGTTGCAGCGGCACAGGAAGGTGCCGTAAGTGTTATAACACCTCTGCTGACAGGGAGCCCCCATATCACACTCATTCACATCTGGGGAGGGGGGGCGACAATAAAATAAACAGCTACAAACTACAGGTAAAATACTTGTGGTCTAATAAAAATATTTTGTTTACTGTGTGTGTGTGTGTGTGTGTATATATATATATATATGGCGCTGAAAAGAAGAAAATTGCTGAATAATTTTTGCCTAACATGGGCAGAATTATTTATTGCCATTATACGAGTGAAATCAAGAACGACAAAATGTAATATTCACATATTCCATCTTGCCCTCCTTACTCACATATACATTTATGCAGGAGAGAGTGAAGCTTGGGGTCAGAGTACAGGGTTGGCAATTTATCCAGCCCCTTGTACCATTATTATCTGGGGGATTAAGAGCCTTGCTGAATTACGAGTCTTAACCCAGAGAAGCCCACAGCGCCCCCTATATGCAGGGATACACGTAAGTGCTGCATGTATCACTTTTAGCCCTTGCGTATTTTACTTCTTCCGGTTTAAATTCTAGATTCTATCCCATCATTTTGAAAATGGACTGGGGTAACTTCGACCCCAAAAATAACACAGGGGTTAAAGGTGAATACGTACTCGCATACGAGTTATGTGTATCCCTGCCTATATGAATGTACTGTGTGCATAGATCGTGCGGGCTGGTTTTAAGCAGTCCTCTCTGAGCGTCTTACCTACACAGGAGCGGTTGTTCCCGGCCACCTGGAACCCAGGCTCACACTGACAGGAGAAGGACCCGGGAACATTGACACAGCGATGCTGGCAGTACCTGTACCGGCACTCATCGATGTCTGGGGGCAAGAGGCAGGGAGCGGCATGTCAGGCACAAGGGCGTGCAGTGGACAGCCAGACAGTGGCATAGGAAGAGGGAGGCGTGGAGGGCTTAACAGGAGGAGGACAGCGATAAGCTCAGGGGAACTGATCACATTGCAAAAAGCAATAATAAGCAGTGGATTGACAGCAATGTGGTGGGAAGTGACATTAAAGGGAATGGGAGCAATAGGTAAAAAACCTCACAGTTAGCTGAAACAGGAAAAATTGGAGGGAATGTGTTGTGCTGCGTGGCGCTGTTATGGTGGACAAGAAAGTGACAGTAGCACAGACCCATAATTGACTGGAGTAATGGAGACAGAGAGGGGACACAGAGCAAAGGGAGGTGGGCTAGGGACAAGAGCAATGGAGACAGAGAGGGGACACAGAGCAGAGAGAGGTGGGCTACAGACAGGAGCATTGGAGACAAAGAGGGGACACAGACCAGAGGGAGGTGGGCTAGGGACAAGAACAGTGGGGATAGAGAGGGGACACAGAGTAGAGGGAGGTGGGCTACGGACAAAAGCAGTGGGGACAGAGAGGGGACACAGACCAGAGGGAGGTGGGCTAGGGACAAGAACAGTGGAGACAGAGAGGAGACACAGAACAGAGGGAGGTGGGGTAGGACAGGAGCAGTGGGGACATAGAGGGGACACAGACCAGAGGGAGGTAGGCTAGGGACAAGAGCAGTGGGGACAGAGAGGGGACACAGAGCAAAGGGAGGAGGGCTACAGGCTGGAGCAGTGGGGACAGACAGGGGTCACAGAGCAAAGGGAGGAGGGCTACAGACAGGAACAGTGAAGACAGAGAGGGGACATAGAGCAAAGGGAGGTGGGCTAGGGACAGGAACAGTGGGGACAGAGAGGGGACACAGAGCAAAGGGAGGTGTTCTAGGGACAGGAACAGTGGGGACAGAGAGGGGTCACAGAGCAAAGGGAGGTGTTCTAGGGACATTAACAGTGGGGACAGAGAAGGGACGCAGAGCAAAGGCAGGCGTGTTAGGGACAGGACCAGTGGGGACAGAGAGCGGAAAAAGGCCAGATGACACAGACAGAATGCTGTGGGACACAGAGAGCAGCAGGCAGTTAGGGGTCTCACCAATGCATTCGGTACCGACTTTACGGTATCCCTCTGGACACTGGCAGGTGAAGCTTCCTGGCACATTGAAACACTCCTGGCTCGGCTGGCAGTCATGAGTGTCCTGCTCACATTCATCCACATCTGAGGTCAGGAGCAGAGTGACCAGAGTGAAGAGCACCATCTCACACACCACTGCCCTACCACTGCGCCCTCAGACACTAGCAGGATTACTGTATACATTAAACTTCATATAATGCTTTCACAGCACATTCACAATGCAAAGGCCGTATACATTTAAGACCAACCATAACTACAATTTCGAACCCCCTGACCACTGAAAACCATGAAAATCAGCCTTCCTAGAATTCCAGAATGCCCAAATGTCCATAGGTGACGCATGAACTCCCCCCCACACCCCACTCTCTACTCATGATACAGCTGCCATCCTTCAGCTACCCGGAATTCCAAGCAGTCCCAGTCATAATCCCATTTTCCAGACCTAAACGAAAGCACAGGTTGCCTTTCATGCCCCCCACTCACCCACACAGCTGTCCCCCTGCAGCTCGTACCCAAGGAGACAGGAGTTGAAGGCCTCGTTGTGTTCCGATTGGTTGGGAGGTTCGGGGGCAGGGATGACGGAGGCGGAGCGCGGGAGGCACAGGTAGCCGCCGTAGTGGTTGAAGCACTTCATCTCGCCCTTGCAAGCTTCCGGAATGGTCTCGCACTCGTTTATGTCTGACGGGGGCGGGGGGAGGCATCAAACTGAATGCAGGTTGGAGAAGAGAATCAAGGAAGGATGGGAAAAAGGGGCTTCATCCCACCTTTGCAGTGCTTGCTCTCTGAGTCCCAGTGGTAGCCATCTGTGCATTCCTGTCAAAGAAGGAGCAATAATTCACATTTAGCAGATTTGCTGTAAATAAACGTTTATACACATATAACATTATAACTGTACATTCGATACAGCTCAGTTACAAACAGCATCATCATTTTTCTGCTGAATCACATCGCATTAATTTGTTTGAGTCTTAATTACGCAATGCCTTGTTATCATTGAGACACAATAAATTTACTTAACTGACAACTGGCAAAAAGTTGCAGTACAATGAAACAATTTGTAACTGACAGCAGAGAAAAAAAATGCATTGCAACATGAGAAAATGTCTAGTCATTTCGATCAGGGACATTTTTAATTTTAATTTGATTTAATCAGGAGAGAGAGGACTGTTTTGGCTCCAGTACAGCTGTGGTGAGTTTTACGTACATACGTCATTACATATAACAATCAGAATGACTTTGAGGGTAACTGCAAACACCCAGCACGTTAGCGTGCGATTCTGTCAGTCTGTTGGTTGATTGGACCATCAGCAGATTATCAAACATTTCAGTCCTGCAACCACAAGAACAAAATATTCCAAGGAAAGTTAAGTCAGTGGAGATTTGTCCAGAGATAGCAAGGCCAAGTTTTGAGTTTAGCTGGTATGGAAATAAACTGTGTCGACAACTTTAAAGGAGTCGAATTACGAAACAGTCCTGCAAGGATGGGAAAGCAGAGGGGAAAGATGGAATGGAAAAACAGATCAGGGTGAAGGACAGGCAACAACAAACAAAGATCTTAAACCTGAGAGATGAACTGATATAGTCATGTGGTGGAGAAAGGCTGACAAGAGGAAGGATTAAAGGGGTAGGTGGGGGTGTAAACGGAGGCGCCCAGGCTGCGCGCTCCTTACCGTGTAGGTGTCACTTTCTGCGGGGGGCTGTGAGACGGAGCAGGGCAGGAGCAGAGATACACAGGTGCAGAGCAGCAGTGAGGGCGGCACGCACACGCCCCGCATGCTCACAGCCGGGTGGACAGAACTCCGGACAAGGCCGACAAAACGGAGCGATGGGAGCAGGCAGGCGGGTGGGCGAGTGGGGGGGAGACAGCCAGGGGCTGGTGTCACAGGTGAAGGCAGCCCACACTTCCAGAGATTTCGGAATCTGGAGAGGGAGGAGCAGTAGCTTAGAGAGACACCACGAGGGGACTCCAAAAAGAGAGGGCAACTGTGGTTTTCGCCTCAAAACCCAAAGACTGTTGGCTCGAATCCCACAAGGAGCCAAAAGATCCAATAAACAAAAAACCCTCAATCTATATGAACTACTGAATAATGGGTGGCTCTGGATAAACAATTAAATAGTTGATGCGAGTGAAAATGCAGGGATTTTGTGGGGGGGGCAAACTCTATATTTATGCCTGCATTGAGATGTTTTGGTTTTGAAAGGAACTCTTAAGAGGAAGCATTTCCAAACTGGACATGACACTCCCCCGGTGGCCAAGTAAATGCACACATCATGAAACAGACAAGGCACACAAAATAAGAGTGAAACAGGATCTCTTCCTTAAGCTCAAGAGCCTCTGCTTTCCTTCTTGGCTTTAGAAGGCAAGTTGAGATGATAACGTCACAGTCCACAAGACTGAGATAAGCATCCAAGTTCTGCAGCGAAATTAAGGTTTCAGTTTACCATTCTACGTTAGTATTCCACGAAATAAGATTTTGTCAGTGGCCTGCAGCTAATTCATAAAGTTCTGCCATGTTGGACAATGGACCACTTGTTGTCTCACCTTATGAAGAATGCTAGGGTGGGGCCAACTGCTCAAGGCCCAAACCACCATCCAGTTTTTATTTATTCATCAAACCAAGGCCTATACCTCTTCCTCAACTCCTCCTGCCCTGCTATAGAAAATATCACAAATAATTTCAGGGCAGTTGATCTTGTTATATGTTTTTGTTCCTTGAGGTTCCAGCTGCCAGCCTGCTTTCCGCCTAGATGTAGGAACAAGGCGCTCAGCTTCATTGGAGATCTTGCCCCGCCTGCAAACCATCACTTCTTCCCCAGTGCGGTTAAACTGCTGAACACCATCTGACTCTCCCTCCAATGGCAGGTGAATACATGCACAGTTATACACATTCACATGCACACATAGCATTGACCCTCTTGTGCAATATATGCATTGTTCTAGACAGCACCGATAGTTTTACTGTAATTATTTTAATTCTCATTACTGCTTAATATGTTGCTGGTCATTCTTATCTCATCTCATCTCATCTAATTAAGCCTGCTCTTGAGTGACAGTGCAATAGGCAAACAATTCAGTCATTGAAGGAAACAGCCGACGGTTGGATATGGAAAGTGCTCAGTGTGCTGGTGCTTCAGGAAGACATTGGGGGATGGGGGCTACTTATACAGTTTCCCAAAGATCGGACAGAAGACAGGCGCATTCAGATCCACAATCCCACCTGCCTGTACAAACACACAGACAAACACACCCCGCAGTGTACACAAATGTCCGCCAAACCTCAGTCGCAATACTGAGTCAGCTGCTTTTCAAGGTTATTGTCCACACGCACGTACGCATGGGACAGTGCTGTTGCCGTCATGATTATAGCCACGAGGCCACAGGACGATGTGCTGGCCAACACAGCCGCTGGGACGCTGGCCTGCATGCAGCACAAGTGATGACCCCAGCAGTGGTTCAGCGACACGCTCCAACATCTCCGAGATCCCACAGGCCGACAGAGGCTTGCATGGTCCGCAGATTTGAACATACAGTACTGTGCAAAAGTCTTAGTCAAAGGAAATGTTTAAAGCTATTTCTCTGGGTAATAAGTGTATATTTGCTCAGGACAAAAACACTATTTAACATTCGAGCATATGCAATTTAAGAGTAACACAAAAAAAACTAACAGGAATATCTTCTGTTCTCCCAAAAGTCACTGATATCTTGCTGGATGGCTGGAAGAATATCGCTTCAGTTCCCAAACCTCTCCTCAGGGGCACCTCAGCCATTCTAAGTATTTGTTAAATTTCAGCACCTGCTCAATAAATTAATTTAATTAGTCCAAAAAGTCAATGATGAATTGACTAGCTATACGAGGTGTGCTAGTGGTTCAGTCAAAAAAACACATGGGCGTTTGCTAGATGGTTGCTGCAAATACTGGGGTGACTTTAGGAGAGGGTCTAAAATGGTTAAACACACTGATATCATAGTTTTACACCAATATAAAGATGATTTAAACATCATTTTTGTTCACTGCCTAAGACTTTTGCACAGCACTGTATGCGTGATTTTAGTGCGCCACGTTTGAATGGAAGTGAGACATGTTAAACTGGATCTATTGTTCTGCTTAGGGGAACACTGCAGACCCGTTGCGTAATGTCTTGAAGGAACCAATGAAAAAAACACCAAGCAACTGAAGAAATCCTGCATAACATTATCATTTTTTCCCAGTAATTTAATCATAGTGTTCAGTCTAATGCTGGCATAGTCTCTCACCCACAAAATCATCAATCTACACGTACACGAAGACACACAAACCTGAACAGCGGTAAACACAGCTCTGGACAATCACCCCAAAAATGTGCACAGGCGAAGCTTCCAATTGCCCTATCTTCAGCGTGCCCTCTCACGTCACACCACGTCCCGAGTAAACAGGCCTCAGCCTTAGAGACACAGCAGAATCGATTCCCCCAGAGTCTTCAGAGAACCTGCAGGGCAGCTACCCAGAAAAAACAGAGAGAGCAAAAAAAACAACAAAGAAGAGATGGTGAAGACAAACAGGAAACGTGTCCCCCCCTGGCCCCCACCCACAGCAGTGTCTGGCAGATAGGGGGTGGAGATCCCAGGTCTGCTGAGAGTCCATTCACGTATGCGAAGTGATCACGCCTCTGGAATCTCCATGGCCAGGATGTGGCTTCAGGCACAAGGACCAGTCGTAATTCGGTCCGAGCCAAGCCATGTCCTGGGGTGGGGGGGATGGGGGGGCAGTGGGTACCCACAGTCCAACAGACAAAACAATCCTGCGGGCACGTCATACAAAGAGTGCAGTGTAATCTCTTCGGCTGCCACTGGGACTGGCTCAGAGAGTCTTATGTTTAATTCCCTGGTTCTTCTAACCAGTGCAGGCTCTAAGTGTGGGTTACACAAAGTCGATTGCTACTTAAATGAATTTTAATTATCATAAGGGAGGACTCTCAGTCACAGCTTGTAATGATTCTAGCAGACAGACGCTAGCTCAGGTCCCAATAGATCAGTGCAGATGATGAGCAGATGATGTTTTGGTCGTTATCTGGATCTCATGAGTGCTAGGTCCTTATCTAGGCTTCATCGGGTGGGTCATAAGCACTGGCGTGTGCACGCAGTGCACGGGAGCACACAGGGTCTGAATGTTCCCTGTCACGTCTCCTGGCAGGATGCCACATGCATGATTGCATTGTCTTGGATTTCATCCTTCAACCCCTGCCTGCAGATGCAGCCAACAGCTTTACCAGCAGGGAGCCACCACACTAGCATGAGCATCTGTAGCTTTTATTAGGGCAGTATTTGTATATATCAGAATTTAATGAATAAAAGTGACAGCTTAGGTCACGTATTACAGAAGCTTCTGTCCAAAGCAATGGTCACCAGCTGGCTGATTCCTGAACAAAACACAATTTAATCCGGACTGCGCAATCGATTCCGCTCCGCTCAGTTGCAAATTTTATTGTTGGGACTGCAACCCAATTGGCAAATTGTTTTAGACACAGTGGACCTTGGCTTTGTGTTGTGAATAGAATATGGAAAAATAGTTGGGGTCTTCAACTGAGGATCAGAGACCAAAGTCAGCCGGTGTCCCTGGAGCAACTGAGGTTAAGGTCGTCAATCAAGGGCCCAACGGTGAAGTAATTATTTACTGGTTGCAGGACCTACAACCTTCAGAACATCAGTATAGATCCCTAACCTGCTGGGCCACACACCACCCATTAATGTCTTAGCATTGTCCTTAAGCTAAAGCTATATAACGACATGGCACTCTTCTGGCTGCAGTAATGGCACAGAAGACATCTCATAAAGAGGCAAAGAGCCTTGTGAAACGGAATTCAGTGAGAAGAAGGCCCCCAGCCAACCTGAAGCGCTGAAGTGTGTTTCAAGGCGACGATCCATCGAACGCGACTCATTAAGAAAGAAAACACAAATAGAGTGATTTGTGGAGGCATGCCCCGCACAGGCCCCATTTTGTGCTGCGGGAACAGTAGAACAGTGTTCCTCAACGCCTCGCCAGGCACTCATGCGTCACCTGTGGCAACACCTGCTGCTTTGTTTCGCGCTCGCCTGTTGCTATTGGCCGCGCCCCTTTACAGGCACAGCGGATAGGTGGGAGGGAGGGGAGTTAAAGGAGTTAAAGCCACAAAATGGGCCAATAACAACACAGAGTAAGATCCACTGAGTGGGACTCCAGCACTTTCTGCAAACTTCTGTGCTATTAATGGGTGCTGAGGAGGGTAAGTCTCGTTGCCATGTCGTTATATAGCTTTAGCTTAAGGACAATGCGAAGTCCCAGAGACTAAGAAGTCTCATTGTAGTGCTGCAATCAGGCAGTCCAGTGAGGGCATGTTGTGCAAGGGGATCTATTTTATTTGGGAAGTGAATCAGCCTGGGTTGGGAACTGCAGCCAAGAGCCTGTGCTGTCGAGGTCATGGGGTCCCACACCTGGGCATCCGGTGAACAGGCCCAGCACTGTAACAGCAACGGCCAGCTCACACTGGCACCTGGCGGGACACGGAACGGCCTGGGATCGGTATTATGGGATCCCTGGTCTGCCATGGGGCCAAGACCTCGCAGCAGACCTGCGCAGCAGGCGACATGTTCGCACAGCCGTGGTATGCTCACCCTTCCCCCTACTTCTGGCCATTGGGTCCAAGACACTTGGAGTGCCCCCCCCACCCCCCCCAGACTTGCTCCCTGTCACGTAACACGCTGCTCCCTCTCTCCCCTCCCCTCCACAAGCCCCATGGAACCCAGAAAAGCCGTGTCCCCTTGCAGCACACATCGCCTGTCCTACTCACCGGACAGAGTCTCTCCTGCCTTTCTGGAGCCTCTCCGGCCTCTTATATCTTCGACTGCCTCGCCTCGTTCCTCCCCGACTCCTCCGAGCCAGCCGCAGAGTAGCTTTCGGGCCCCTGCTTGCCGCTCCTCTTCCATGAAAATGGAACGGAAGCCTGTCCGCCTCTCACGTGGCCGCGCACAGCCCGGTCTCTCTTCCTGGCCGTCGGCTGCGTAATTTGCAGGCGCCCGCGGTCTCCGTTCCCTGCCTCTCAGGCCCCGTAAAGAGTGAGCGGGGAGGTCGATGGCCACAGTGTGAATGTGTACGAGAGGGAGGAAGAGAAAGGGAGTGCAGAGAAAAAAGAGGCGGCCCGCTCCTACCCCCCTCCAGCTCCCCTGCGCTGCTATCCTCCACCCCCTCGGTCCCCTTTCCTCCCTCCCTGACCCCCCAGGACGTAAATTCCTGGTCTGTGGCCCAAATTCCGAAACTCCACATCCGTCTTCTTCGCAGACGGAACAACAGTGCACAGATTCACCCCCCCACCCCAGCCCTGTGACACACCTGGTTTCATTTAACTAACCCCCCACGCAACCCCCCCACATGCTTCACCACCTCTCAATGTCTGGCCACCACACACCCCCCAGTCACCCCCTATCTCTTCTCCCCCTTCACCAGGAGATGGACGGATATTTATAGCTTGAGAGCGAGGCTCAAGGAATGTGGACCAAAATCAGAAAGAGAGAGTGAGGAAAAGAGGGGAGAGAGGGAGTGAAGGAGGGACACATCTTACAGGAAAAGTAGTTTGTTTTTACACCCAAATATTTGAACAGGGGGACCCTGGTGGATGACAAGTTTAGGTATAGATCAGTGAGAGCCATAGCTCTCACTGCAAAGATCAGCCCTCCACTGGATTTCAGACAAAGTCAGTGCTCACTCTGGACAGTATTACACCACATCCCTGCAGCAGCAACATATTCCAGCAAAAATGTAGTAATAACCCATCTGCAAAACATGTGTCACGCAAGTAATTGTTTACACACGAGGCACAGACATACTGTAATATATATTCACTGACCTGATCTTATTTCTCTTAAAATTGCTGAGCTTGCAGAGCTGTTAGATACCCCCCAACTCTGTAATGGTGCCAGCGTGCAGCACTCACTGCCGTTTCCAAAAAATCACAAACGCGTTCATGCAGTACCTCTGCCCTGCCTCAGTGTGCACAGGAATGATTACCCAGGTATTCAAATATTTATTATGCTGTTTCTGAAGCATGTTTCTCCCTCTATGCTGTATAAATATGATGTTACAAATAAAACAAACATAAACCCCAATAGCGAGATGACACTATATAACAAGGGTCCTTAAAGTTCGGCCGACGGTCTGGATGCAGACGGAACCGCAAGTTGATGTGGACCCAGGTGATAATGCACCGTACGAATCAATACAGTTAGCGTAAAAAGGCTTAACATGGTTTGAATGTAGAACCACCGAACTTCATACACATAAAACTCGTCCTAATCTACCCCATGACAGAAAATTGAAACGATCAGCGAATGTTTAACCGTTCTTTACATTAAGTTCCCACTATTGATATTTATTGATGTCTAATAAAGAAAGTTATTGTTAATTCTTTAATGTTCATGAAATGCTATTTTATTATTGAAAATTGTTCCGGACCTCTGACTTTGAAAATAAATCTAATGTGGACCTTTGATCAAGCACTTTGAGAACCCCTGCTATATAACATCAAGAGCTGTTCAGAGTTTGGCATTACCTTGTAAGGTTCCGGATAATTTTAGTAATCATTTTGAACTTGAATGTGATTGGACAGCACCAGAGTTTTTGGGCTGTAAGTGTTCGTTACCGTACATTACATTCAATGACACCGCCACCTCATGTTCTGAGGGCCACACCATGTAAACAGCACACAGCAACGTGGCATCAAACTCTTTTATTCAGGCAGGTCATAGTTTACAGCGGGGACAATGGGTGTGTATTTACAAGCACATGGAGCCAACTGGACAGAAATCAAAAGAAGGTGGAGCCTAAGAAGCAGTCAATGTGTGATTGGAGAGTCACAGAGATAAAAAATTGGGGCAAAATTAGATGAAGGGGACATTAAGAAAATTACAAATTAAAAACAGGCTAGGGTTCAGCTGAGGACTATTTATACATTATTAAACAAGAGAATGGCAGAACAGAAGACTAGCTAGTCATGGTACATCTTTAGGATGCAGCTTTTGATGACATCCATGTATCTGTCCCATGTTACCTGGTGCCTGGAAAGAGGAGGGAGAGAAAACATCAGTGCAACAGACTCTAAGATGGCTAAGCAGAGAGAGCATGAATATTGCTGCGTAAACTTACAGCCACGTTTCAGAATAGACAAACTGAAAGCTGTAATTGACCCCAAGTGGAAAAACAGGGCAATTACAGGCTGAAAGAAAAAAAAACAAACAGCGCCGCCCATTGGCACCAAATGCCACTACGGCGTTCAGGGATGAAGCCGCTTTGCAGTGAGCAGCAGAGGAGATCCTGAATATATGAATCTATGTATAGTGGGAATCTGAAGGGGTGGCAGAGGAAAAACAGACTGACCTGAAGGTGTCAAGGATGCGCGCTGAGTTGGTGTAGTGAGTGAGAAAGAGCCTCACGTCCGCAGACGTCCACCGGTCTGACCGGCAGGGCTCTATGAACTGGACGAGGGAGGGAGGGAATAATATGGAGAACAGGGACAGACCCAAGAGAGCCCATTAAAACCAACAAAGAAAAAAATAACTTACTCCATGCATGCACTGTTTGTACTAAGAGTACACTTTGGGGTTTTTTATACATAGAGTGATGTTTCTATAAGGGCAATACATAAAAATACACTGAATGTATTTTTAAATGCTTCCATTTACAGAAACTGATACTTAATCACAATTTAAGCCCCAGGAGTGGCCCTGCTTGTATGTTTTGAAGAAGAGCAATCCAGGTTAACTGCCACTTAAAACAATTACAGACTAAACGAAGATGGTTTGGATAAAAGCCTTTAGCTAATGTGTGTAAGCATAAGAGTGAAATTGCAAGCCTGGTACCTGCTGAGTTTACATCCGCTAAGACTGTGACTGCAAGGCCGGCTCCTTAACCATCCAACCAGCAGAATACACTGGGAACAGAAATGCACAACATACCTTCTCCACAAGGTCAATAAACAGATCTCTGACATCTTTAGTGTTTGTCAGTTTGGCAGCAATGTTGACCAGGGCTCTGGAAAGGGCCTGTGAGGCAGAAGACAGAGAAACATGTTTGTAAAATCGAAACATCACGGTATTCGAGAACATCAGTTAAACACAGCTCCGTTCTGTCAGAGATGCAAATTTGCCTTGGACTGTGCATAGAGC
>JAAGVU020000002.1:24349415-24381259 GCA_011763525.2 Mormyrus iriodes
ACGGTATTCGAGAACATCAGTTAAACACAGCTCCGTTCTGTCAGAGATGCAAATTTGCCTTGGACTGTGCATAGAGCAGCACGCGCTGTTTTGGTGTCTGCAATAAAAGATGTCTTAGCACTATCACTAGCGTTCACCTTGAAGTTTGCCTCCATCTCGTTGAACACTTTCGTTTTTCCCCTGAGAGCAGTGCACACAAGGCTGAGCATGGGAGAATAAAGAAGAAATTAGGAGAGAAGAGACCAGAAATCGTCTCCAGCCAATGACACATACACAGCCAACGTGCTCCTCAGTTTAGCAACATCGTTTTCACACACAGAACCAACACAGACCTCCGACGTCTTCACTTTATTTCTAAGCCATCTTGTGCTGTGGGGTTTAACTAGGTTCCAGAAAACAAATTTATCCACAATTTGTCTAAAAAAAGGTCAGATATAAATCATATTAACTCACCCACATAAATACAGTAGTAAAATCCAATCAAAACATAGCCTTAGTGTCAAAAAGTCAAACTTTTACATAATTTTATAATAATAAGGGAATTGTCAAAGAAACTAATCCAGGAATAGTTATTCAAATTCAAGTGAACTTCACCATTCTTCACCAAAAAATAATGGTGCCATTTGAAAATATCATAATACAGTAGTGAAATACAATGGTGAAAACAGAATTCACTACAATGGGTATTCAAGGCATTATGCTCTGCTGACCCAAGAGGAGCACAGGTGCCTGTGATTTTCTGGGCTACAGGTAGCCATATCTAAAATGTGGACGAGTAGTTTATGAAAATTGATATTTTCTTTGCAGAACATAGAGCACTTCAGAATGAACCAGATAGGCCCATAAATCACAAATCTTTAAACAAAACTAAACACGTCAGAACATACGGTCTAAGAATTATTTTAAATTCATATTTTAAGCACCCACTAATGATATTCTAACACATACCTCTTGTGTTGATCAAGCAAGTCCTTATCATTAATTAAAATCTTCAGATCTTTCAGATCTTGCAGGAACTCTTTATCCAGGTCCACATCCATATCCTCCACCATGTTATCTGAAGATGTTATGATACACATTTACGTAAACATACAATTTTTTCCCCCAACTATAATTCTGTTTAAATTGTTCCTATGTAAAATGACCTTAACATTTTCAATATGCCACCAACCTAATTCTTCATTCACAACAAGAGACACTCTGGGAAACATTCATAATTTGTACTGAATCTGAATCTTACTGGTCCATCTTGGGTGCTTTTCTTTGGCCCACTTGTTCAGAAAGCTGCCTAACTGCCCCTTATTCAGTATCACTCTCCATCTCCTACATCTTACCTACTGCCCCCACAGTCCAATTACTGATGAGCTGCCCAGCACAGAAGGCAAAGTCCTGGAAAGAAAGGTACTGCAGCTTCCTCTTCCCCGTCTCAAAGCGGTTATTTGCAAAGAACACAATGGCTGCGTAGTCTCTAGAAAGGGGACAGGTCGGGGGGGGGGCAATTGTCTGTGAGAAAGTATCTGGGAAATCAGTAACGCTTTCTTTTAAACTGCACCTTCATAATGCGTTTTTAATGCATTTGTAGAACACTCAGTACACCTTCATAATGCAATCATAGAACATGCATAAGCAGCGTGAAAGTATACCACATCTTTAATATACATTAATAACAAACATTACATAATAATATCAGACATTAGAATAATATAATCACATACTGTATGTTATTAATGTACAATAAAGCTGTCAAAGTATGTAAGGATGTTAAGGTATACTTGCATACTGCTGATGAATGCTTTATTCATGCATTATGAAGATGCACTTAATGTTCTATTAATGCATAATGAACGCATTAATAGGGTGCAGTTAATGTAAAGCGTCACCAGGAAATCAGGCCATGTCAGGCAGACATATGGGGCTGATAATTATCCCAAAAAGCAGGTGGCAATGTACAGTACATCATGATGTAAATGCATTAGTCACCTGGCTAACTTGTCTGATAGAAGAAAGTGCTGCTGTATATTCTCCACCAGGGGGCCTTTGAGCTCCTCAACGACTTTAAACACACGCTTGAAATTATCGAACTGTGAAAGACAGAAAAATAAACTCAAGTGTGTGAGCCTTTGTATTAATAACCAAACTATCCATTTATCATTATATATTAGATACAAAGTAGCATCCATCTCTCCTACCTGACGTCTACAGCTTTTGAGCGTGATCCCAGTCTTCGCACTAATATCGTCCAGGTCTTTTTTGGTTCCTTTTGAGAGTTTTTTTCCCAGCACCTCCCGCACAAATGCATTGTCAAAGGCATAGTACCTGCACAGCCCGAAATCAGCATTAACATGTACAGTGTGAGTAAATGCATGTGCTAGAATAACCATCCACATTTAAGCAAATTCAATAGGTCTCATATTTATAAAGCACTTGGTTATTAAGCTACTTCCATTATTGTGAATATTCCATCCATTCATCCAAATTCTACACCCACTTGTCCTATGCAGGGTCAAGACGGTCCAGACCCTTCCCTAGAAGCTATGGGGGCAGGGCAAATAATAACCCAGGATGGGGAGCCAACCCATTACAGGACACACACAACATTCACACCTATAGACAATTTGGCAAAACAGTCAATATTACAAGATAAAATTAATAAAGAACAATTAAGAAATAATATTGTGCAAAATGGCTCAGAACCCTTATTTTCTTCACATCTTCCAATAACTTTTCATTATCAGTGATCATAAATACAACACCACAGCTAAGAAAACATACAGAAATCCTATCCTTGTATGACGGGGGAAAAATATACTAGAAGACATTTGAGAAATACCCTGACTGAGATAAGCAGACACACTGACCTATGCTCGGTACTACTGACATCAGACGCTCTGTGTGTGACACACAAGGAGACCCTGATACGAAAAAATACACAGGCAACACACCACTGTTTCTCAAACCAGTCCTCGGGGATCCCCAGACAATCCATGTTTTTGCTCTCTCCCAATTTCTGGGGAGTTGGGAGGGAGAAAGACATAGACCGTCTGGGGGTCTCCGAAGACTGGTTTGAGAAACACTGCACTACACACCCGAAAGTCCAAACCGAGAAACAAACCCTGAAGACACAGACGCTGATTACGGGATAAAATCACAGACAGGTGAAGGCAAACCTCTCAATCAGCATGGTCTGCCGATGAGGGGGGATCTGAAAGAGCAGCTGATTGGCCAGCTTGGCAGGTGTGTGCAGGAGCCGCTCGCACATCTGGAAGGTGCGGAACTGGTCCATGGTGTCACTGTGAAGCACGTCAGTGCTCGCCTCATATTCTTCCAGCACTCCTCCTTCCATCCGCACCTTCACGGCATCATTCACTTGGAGAGAGACCACATGTAGACAGCCAGTTAGATGGGAGACCTTCAGCCTAGCCTGCTCTACCAACATTTTAAAATGTGCCCAAGTGTTCTTTGCAATGTGCATGCCATATAAACGTGAAGGACAAACCTGTATAACCATCCAGCCAAAACTGATACACCTCTTCATCCATGATAGTGGTGTTTCCCACAAACACATCAAGCTCTACAGACATCTGCGTAGGAACACAGGAGCACATGGTGTGGCGTCAGTTTTATTTTGAGTTTCAATATTACTAAAAGAAAAGGGTTACTCCCAGATTTGCAACTTTTTAATCCATGTAATAATCCTAAATATAAATAAATGGTATCATTTTCCACACTGTAGTGCGATCCTGATCGATATACATTTCGCGAAACAAAAAATCAAATAGCAATGTTTAAATTTTTTTTTATTTTCAAAGAATCTACACACGTGAACAAAACCATATTCAGATGTCTTTTGTCAAGCATGTATCCTTAATCTTTGCAATATGATTTCACAAAACATGTGTTAAAAGCCCAAAATAAAACTAACTTGTTAATGTTGATAGCTAGACCGATAAGCTAAACTTTAGTTAAATCCTTACCTTCGACGTGTTGTTTTGGTTTCAGTTTTATCTGATGACGGGTCAGCACTATTACTATACACCAAAGGTACAGTAAAGTAACAATAATAATTGATACATAAAGATAGAATATTAGATCGAGTTAATTAACAAAACTCTTGCTTGAAGCGGTATCTGGGCAGCTAGCTAACTAATAAGGAGAACTTGATGTATAATAAATGGCATTTCCGTTATATAAGATATGTCCATTCGGAAAAATAAAATCAATATGTTTAAAAAACAGATGTTATTATTGCAATTATCTCATGTCGGTTCCGGGCCGTCCGACTGGTGAAACACACCGTCCGACTGGTGTTTCTGTTGCCACTGAATGTTGGTTCCTGTTTAGAACATAGAACTACAAAAACTAGAAGGGCGACAACATAGACCGCATTACCGGAAGTGCCGCTTGAGGGCACTGTTTCAGTTGGAGAAATTACGTCTTAAATCACAAAGGCTACATTAAAGTAATTTTCCAACGCATTGTTGTTAAAGATTTCAAGATTTCAAATTGCAACAAAAAGTATCCTGAGAGTGATACTCATTTGGTGAATTTCAGAAGCAGCAACATGTTAACTAGGCCTAACTTGTAGGTTGATTGTATTACGTTAAAAGCTGTATTTTTTAACGTAGCCGTTTATATTTTATAATTAATAAATATTGGCCCACAAGAGTTAAATAAAACATTTTTTACTTTTTTTCTTTTAGCTGATACACAGAAATATAGTCAACCCAATTGTCTTGATTAGATCCCATAAAACGCACATATTAACTTCATTGCAAACAATGGTTATCGTAGTTAACGTACATTCAAAAATAAGATTCTTATTGATTTCTAACCTAAGCATTTAAAGTTTCAGATACCAAATTTTCAGACAACAATATCAAAGTTTTTGATTTGTTCCTACCTTTTAAATGAATCAACTTCAGTCGAAATTGCAACGCATCCTATCATATCCAACGATGATCCTCGTCAGTGCCGGAAAAACATATATGCATTGTTAGTTTACTGTTTGCACCGGAACATTGATTTGAAAATACCATTAAGAACAAAACTAGCCTTTCTGGGTGCAGTGTTCCCCATATTTCTGTCTTGAACATTTGCATTTGTATTCTAGTTTAGATTTATATGTTATATCTATATCTTTTGCTATGGCACTGTATGCCATTATAAAAATGTACGGGGAAAGTGTTTTCAGCTGTTGAAGAGGTTTGGGGTTTAAGAAGTTAAAAAAATATTTTGAGGAATTTTTTGTTAGTCTAATTTAAATCACCTTAAAATTGACATTCGTTCTTTTGTGTGCCAAAATACACACTGAATGTATCATTTCATTTGCATGACTTACAGCAAATCATACATTTCAGCTATTAACATTAGACGTAGTACTTTGCGAGTTACATCTTTACCATAATGGCCGTGGATCAGAAGCTTAATGATATATGACCAGTCCAGAATTTAGTTTAGTTGACTGCCTTAGAAGTGCTTTGACCTGTTAATTTGTTTTATATAATGAGTAAATGTTAACATTAATAATGTATGCATTTGTTTAACCAAGAAAGGTATTAAATATACCTAACAGTAAACATTTTTTCTCAAACATGATGTCACACATGACTGGACTGGCTTCGGCATCTGGCATACCAGTAGGCTTATGGGTATGTAAGCCCAGCAAAATTTACCGTGGGGTAACCGATTTTTTTAATCTGTCTCTGTCGCGTCAGGGCATGGAACGAGGTGAGGACGAGCGTTGGGAGGAACAAAAACGGGCTTTATTAGAGAAAACAGAAACAGGACAACCGCAAAAGACCACGAAGAGTCAAACTCTGGACCACAAGCAGGTAGAAACGTCAGTGACTGGAGTGGGGAGCTCAAGCCACGGAGGCACTTTTAACATCGCTGACGAGGGAGCAAACCAGAGGCAGCTGGAGTGAGGCACACCAGGGCTGAAACGAGACGCAGCTGGAGTGAGGCACACAAGGGTTGAAACGAGAGGCAGCTGGAGTGAGGAACACCAGGGCTGAAACGAGAGGTAGCTGGAGTGAGGCACACAAGGGCTGAAACGAGAGGCAGCTGGAGAGAGGAACACAAGGGCTGAAACGAGAGGCAGCTGGAGTGAGGAACACAAGGGCTGAAATGAGAGGCAGCTGGAGTGAGGCACACAAGGACTGAAACAAGAGGCAAGACAAATGATGAACAGGCTGAGGACGGGGATGGGGCGTGATTTGTACGCTAGCTGTAGGTAATTGTACCTTTTAGTCTAATTTAAGGTACAGAAATGGATTCTGAGGGACACCCCCAGGGTACAAACAACATTAATATAACAGCAATAGTACAAAAATGTCCCTCGGACTCCATTTCTGTACCTCAAAAGGTACAATTACCTACAGCTAATGGTACAACTGGCAGACCCTTGAGGGGACAGACCCAGTGACAAGCAAAGGTACAAATGTTTACCCTTTTTTCTGAGAGTGCAGTGCCTGTATAGTTACAGGACTGTGATAATGCTGGTTTGACTTAGACTTTTTTATTATGGCAATTTTGAAACCAGAACCAAGCAATATTAATAGTCTTATAATGCTTACAAATTAAGATGCATAAGAACAACTGTCTTTCTGAGAGGTTAAACTCTATAGCTGAATAAATAGATATTGTAATCCGTTAGCCAAGTAAATACACTTGGATCTAGATGCTGCCTAAACTAATATTAAACCCACCTACCCTCCTTGTTGTATTGTAAAAAAATACTACATAATTAGGTTATGTCTGTTTTGTTTCTTCTCTTCTTTACTATCCTGTTCTTGTACAGGCTCCACATTCGTTCTCAGTTGCCCCCAAGCCCCACTGTGTTACCCATTTTACCACCAGCCCTGAATCTGGGCCGCTCCAGTGGATAACACCTTATTTGTCATGGAGTTACTGTGACAATGGAGTAGGAGTGGCTGGGGGAAGGAAGTGGTCAAATACCTCGGCTGGGAAGAGAATAGTTTATTGTTACACTTTCCGTTTGAGTCTGTATGTGTGCGTATTTAATGTCCGCATGTCGGGTGGTTGATGTGGTTTTCATGTAGAGTCCTATATCCATTCCTCAACCCAACTCAGTAACACTGGAAGGATATCGCCAGTGCAACCAAGTACAAAGTGATCAGAAATGTTGGTGTGGCGGAAATAAACTCTTATCCCTCCTGCAACCTTCTCCAAAACATTTACTTGCCTGTGTCTGTTACTAAAACTATGCACAACATAATTTTATTAAGTCTCCGATTTTACAAAATTAGGCTCTTTATTTGATTTCGGTGAAATTTGAAAACACAACAGCAAGTGCACGTGAATCACAGTGCAATTTCTTTGGCAGTTAATAAAACCTAAAATACACGGTACCGTAAAGGAAAATCGATGGGGGATGGGGCGGATGGGGCGAGGGAGAGGGAGAGGGGGATACAGGGAGAGAGGGCGACATTTCTAATAACACCTTCACCAACAACAGGAGAAAACATGCAATAGAATATGAATAAATATTTGCGTTTTAGTAAAAAATGTTTATTTTTTAATTCTTAAACAGGTCAGTTGCGACAGATTTTATCTACATAAATCTTAGAAAAAATACTGTATTTACCCTGTACGACTGCCTGCATTTTCCGATACAAATAGAAGTAGCAATACACCGATTCACCCCGTCCTACATTTTTACGTTCCACGGTCATTTCGCATTTTTCGGAAAATCGTCCGGGAAACTGGGAATTTTTAAACACCAGCAAAAATAGGGCATCCATCTTTACAGCATTTGAATTAGCGAAACCCGAGGGAGAAGAGGAAGGGAAAAAGAACAGCGGACATTGTGTTCACTGACCACCGACCGACACTGAAATATCGGCCCAGGTTTGGACGCATCGCCATTTATTCTTTGGATATTTGTTTGTATGCTGTGACTGGGTATAAAGTTGGCTTTGGGGCGCATCATTACCTTTAAAGGGGCATCCGATTCACTCACATTGTGCATCCATGGGAAAGGCAGGGTACATTTACGACTGCGATAACTAGACGCTGACATCAACTATTTTCTTTTATGGCTGCTTAGTTTTTAGTATACAGTGCATCTGCAGTCAATTAAACAGCACAAATGTACAGCAAAACAAAGCCGCCCTACCCATCCTCGGTTTAAGACTGCCGTGGAAAGGGCTGAATTGAATAACCCACTTTCACTCGAGGCCTCGGGAAAGAGGAGAGGAAGAGGAGTGACAATGGAGCATAATGATAAAGATACGATGTACCGATGTAAAGCCGGGAAAATGTATGTTGTGCATTTAAAATAATTCGCGGGATATTGTGGAAAGTTTTTTTGCGTCGTCCTAACCAATTTTGTTAGAAAATTTCAGCATTCAAGTTATTAATGGACATGTTTTCTCTAGGTCACTTCTCATCTCGTCGTCCACTCCAAACATCCGTGGTTTTCATAATATTTAGAAGGGATCTGACGTGAAATAAATAATTAATGGGGAGTGACGGGGAAATATACAACCAAGAACTCTCGAAGATGTCTGACGAGGACTTGCTCGCCTGTTCCAAAGAGGAGCTTGTCAGTCGACTTCGCAAAGAGGAATCTGATAAGATATCAGCTCTGATCCAGCGTGGTCGGCTGATCAAAGAGGTCAACAAGCAGTTACAGGGACATCTTCTGGAAATCCGGGAGCTGAAAGTGATCAACCAGCGCCTTCAGGAAGAAAACCAAGAACTGCGCGACTTGTGCTGCTTTCTGGATGACGACCGGCTGAAGGTGAAGAAGTTGGCACGGGAGTGGCAGTTGTTCGGGCACCACGCTGCCAAAGTGATGCGTGAGGATCTGGGTGGGTACCTCAAAAAGCTTTCCGACCTTGAACGACTGCAGGATGGTCTGGTGAAAGAGAACTTGGACCTCAAGGAGCTATGCTTAGTGCTGGAGGAGGAATGCGTCAGCAGGAGCGATTCCAGTCCTGGAGGCTCCACGGAGCTGAATCTGCCCTGTATGGTTGCACGGGACTTGGGTGATGGGAGCTCCAGTACCGGGAGTGTTGGTAGTCCAGATCAGCTGCACCTGGTTTGTTCACCTGATGACTAAAAATCTTAGTGCTCTCAAGAAAGTCCATGTCCTGGAAAATAAATCAGAATCAGGAAATTAGGGGAAGATTTTATGCCAACACCAAGAAAATGTAGGCTTCTTTCATACAGTAATCATTTTAGATCATAGACTTCAATTTTTGTGATATATTGGCTTCCTGAAGAAGTTTGTTTCTTTGGGCATTTGGACTTGACAAATAATTAAGCCTCATAAATTTTAAAGTGGACAATGGTAAGAACAATTGATTGGTATCTGAATCAAACTGGACAGGGCAGTAGCTACAAAAAGGCTGCACTGGATGGGGTTAGTAATTATGCCTTTAATCACAGACTTTACTTTTTAAAAATCCTAATGTGAATGATTTATTGCTGATGCAAATTTGTTAATTTGTTATATGGGGGGGTCTTTTAATGGGGTTGTATAAAAGTTTGTGAAGTGGGACACACAAAGAGTGGGAATCAAAACATTACTTTATAAAGGGGTTATAAACCATAATACAGAACTAGACCAGGTTTAATTGCTTGTACTGCACTGCCTTGATTAGACTATAGTGGATTATCATGCACTGTAATAGACAAAGCCAGATTGCAGAATCTTACTGGATTAAAATGTTTTAAATCTGCTGAAAGCCAGGCTATGGATGTTTACAAGAGGGCAAAGTCAGGAGGAACTGAAGTAGATTATCCTGGGAAAACAGGCATCAAATCCCACATACTCAGAATGCATGTTCACAATGCAGATGTGGTGGAATAGTACAGGATGAAATCTCCGCACCACTGACTATTTACTTTGTGAAACCGTTTTTGAACTGCATCTGGAATGTGGTCACGTCATCTTGTGTCCATGTGTCAAGAAAAGATCGTGTTTTCCCAGGATATATCTGTCCCAGTTGCAAAATTGATTCGAGTGTACCATAGTAGCCTGCATTACGCACTGTAGTGAATGAACTGATACAGCATGATGTTGGTCTAAGCTCAGCTGTTACACCTACATTGCACTGAATACCTATACAATGCTTTTACGGTGCAATAGCGCACATTTGTGCTAAACCATGCTTTGTAGTTGTGAAATGGAACTGGAAGAGTTTAATGCACAAACACTGGGAATCTCGGGATGCAATTGACGTCACAGTGACAATTTAATCTGTGCTCATTTGTTGTTTTTAAGAGCACTGCTAAGTGTCAATTACTATTGTTAGATTTACATTATTATTATTATTATTGCTACTCCTAATATTACTGCTACTACAACTATTGTTATTGCCTTTGTTGTGTTATTTTTGTGTTCTCATTTAGGTTATTATTGAGTTTATTATTGAGTCTATTTTATAAATTGGTGTTGTTTTGTGTTCTAGTCTTTTACAAGATATTCATCCTCATCAGTATTATTTGAATGATTTTATTTTTGTTTTTAAAGACTCCTCTTTGAGGGGCCAGTCTGAAATGGCTGTATCGCTGGCTTCTGCTTATGGACAATGATGATGGCAGTGGGAAGAGCTTTAAATACAGTGACAGAGTCACACTACATTCTCACGTGGTCTTTGTGTCGTGATTGATCGCACGCAAGGATGAAAGCATGAAGAGATGTGCCTTATGGTTCATTGCAGCTTAACTCCTGCCTGAGTGTTAGGGGGACATTACTCCTAGAGCAGGCCTGAGGCAGATCAGCGTCTCAGATTCTCAGCTTTCCTCTGGGAATTAATATTGTTCTTTTTATCCATCCATGACCATTCCTTTTCAGATAGGAATGCATATTCATCTTTTGGTTAAATCTCTTCTCTAGTGGTTTAGGTCCCTTACATGCATCCAAGATTAATCCAGGTTTTATGGACCAGGGTCATTTAATTTAGAGAGATAAAGGCTGTATCCAGGGCCTGAGGTCACATTAATTGATTCCATCATTATCCTTTCTCCATTGCCCTCCTTCTCTCTCTCTCTCCCTCTGTTACTACCAGCCACTTTCTGCTGTTTGCTCCTGTCTTTCCTGATCTCAACAGTGTGTCCCATCTACAAATATCTAAACCCTAACCCTACTTATATCTTTAGCCTATACTGTCACGTTAGCAAGGGGTGCTGCTGACAAAGGTGGGTAGTTCAGGTCCAGAAAGTAAAAATCCAGACCAAGATTTTGTTTCAAACAACCAGTTGAGTATATAGAGGCACAGAGTATTCAACTGGTTGGTTGAAACAGAATTTCGGTCTGGATTTTTACTTCTTGGACCTGAACTAGGGGGCAGCATGGTGGTCCAGTGGTTAGCAGTGTTCCCTCACATCTCTGGGAGGAGGGTTCAAATTTCCACTAGGGTTCTGTGTGTGTGGAGTTTGCATGTTTTCCCTGTGTTGTTCTGGGGTTTCCTCCAGCTACTCCAGTTTCCCCCTCAAGGTCCAAAAACATGCTGAGTTTGTTTGGAATTACCAAATTGCCCATAGGTGTGCATGTGTGAGTGAATGGTGTCTGAGTGTGCCCTGGAATAGGTTGGCACCTCATCCTGGGTTGTTCCCTGCCTTGCACCTGTAACCTCCAGGATAGACTCCAGACCCCCTGTGACCCTGAGTAGGACAAGCAATTACAAAAAATGGATGGGTGAACCTGAACTATTCACCTCTGGATTGCTGCATAATTGCTTTGACCAGCAATACATTTATTCAACTAAATATTTTCCAAGCCTATCAATGCTGTATGCAGGACGTATACTGAGGATGACACACTCCAAATTTAAAATATGGGTCATAGGCCCAGTTCCAGTTTACAGAGAGAGATGGACTCTTAATTCATATGAGTTTATTGATTTATACATTTCTACTAGAGTTTATCCCGATGCTTGTGCCCACAGCCCCTGAACCCCCCACCCGTATCTGTTCCATTTGCTCCTCTTCTTGTGTCCCACCTAGCTAACCCCAGATCCATTGCTTCATTTGCCTCTCCAGTATACCCAGTTTGGTAAACAAAAAAATATTTTAAGTATGTTTGGCAGTTACTGTGACCCTGCACTGGGACAGTGGTTATGAAGGATTAATGAATGGATGTTGACTGGAGATGAAGTGTGTTGTGTGTGTTTCTCTGTGAATTATGTGTTCTCAAGACATCTGAAAAGGAAGCTGCAAGCTGACATGTCCCTTTTTCCTCAGAACATCCCTGACCGTGGTCTTCAAGGATAACTATCACCAAAATTGCAATGGCTTGTTTTAAATGGGCTTGAAGCTGTTAGGGTTAACATGTTATACCAAACGTTAAAATACAGTTTGTTTTAGAGAGATTAACTTGGTGCCATATTTCTGTGGAAATGGTACTACAGTCATGTGTGTGCATTTATAACGTTAAGGGTTGCATTGGTTTAAATAGGCATGCTACTCCCAGGAAGCACAAACACGGTTATTTTCAGCTTCTTTAATTTGCCCTTTACAAGTGGAATACTGCAGTCATATATTCACAAACATGCATCTTCTCAATATCTCAATATCAAATGAAATATAAATAATACAAAGTAAAATGCTCTCTCCTGTATAAAAGGTCCTGCCTTAGTACATTTTGACTAAATCTAGAACATTCTCTGCAATTTTCTTGCATATTACGACAATGTGTAAGTATGTGCAAATTAATGTGCAAAAAGTAAGCAACATGCCAATTTATTTTCGGACAACAACCTAAGAGAGAAAACACTCTTATCATGATTATCACGGTTTGTTATTTGAGATTTCTGTATAAATGCATGGCATTTCGTATATTATTTACCTTTCACATGATGAGTTCTCATGTCCTCCATTCTTAATACGTAACTAATATTCAATACAACTAGTTCAAAACAGTTTGAGCTGCTTCAGTTGGGAATGTAACCTCGTTTTCTGCTTTCTTTCACACTCCAGAACATGCTATTAATCGCTTTTTACTATCCCATCATAGCTCTGAAATTACACTCTACTTAAAATACTGTTCTATGTATTGTAGTACTATAACTTGAAGAATAAGGTTAAATAAAGTTAATAACTTCTAATAACTGTAACTAAAGGATTGCATATGCCAGATCTTAACATGCTTTATTATAACCTTCTATAATAACTATTATTGATCCCCATGGGGAAATTTTCTTTACACCTCCCTGGACTTGATCTGTATAGGTGAGAGCAAGCTAGCTGCAAAGGGCAGCCACCTCCAGCAGCGCCCAGGGAGCCAGGGGTTAAAGGCCTTGCCCAAGGACCCACAGATGTGCCAAGACCAGAGGCTCGAACCAGCAACCTTCCGATCATGAGTACAGAGGCTTAGCCCACTAAGCCACACGCTGCCTCATAAGCAAAACCCTATGGCTGTCCTTTTCATCATTAATATATTAGTTATTACTAGTAAATTATATAACATAACCAAACCTAGTATAAATTGTGCTTTGTGACCAAAGACTAAGTAAAAATGAAATGTAGCTGCTTATAAATGTTATTATCTTCAGCGCCATCTCCTGGTGACTGTCCATTGCTACAGAGGGTGTCCATCGATCACAAAGTGAGGATGGTGGGAGAGTTAAGGGAGTGGTCTGATGATTGATCCCCACTGCTGCTACTACGGCGATGGGCCACGCTACAAGGGTGGGGTTTTTGAGAATGTGGGGAAGAGGAACAAGAGGTAAGGAGGCTGAAATGATGGGAGGTGGCAGCTGTTGATGCATCCAGAGGGGCAGATGGGTAGGTGAAAACAAGGTTGGCCGAGGTGTTTGGAGAGGGTGTTGATATAAGAATAGGGGTGTGCAGGGAATCAGGTTCAGTGGGGACAGCTGAAGTGGAAGAGGAAGAAGAGGCAGGGACTGTGGATGGGAGGATTATCTTAGGTTTTGGCTTGTCCAGCCTGATAGATGGCCCAGGTAGATCCGGATCCTCGGGTTCAATTTTGACAGCCCCAAGGGAAGGAAACTGCGTTTCTGAGTCAGAGTCAGAATCTGAGTCTTGTATCTTGCAAATAGGCCGATGGGCTTCCAAGACCAACTCCAGCTTCTCCTTTTCCTTCTGCAGCTCATCGATCTCTTTCTTCAAACTAGCCTTATTGCTTTCCAGTTGGTCAGTCTCCTGTGAGAAGAAGGAAGGAGTACAGAGTCATAGCTGGGTCACACGCATTAACCCAGGCTTAATACGGGTTTCTCCAGGTCAGGAGTTTTCCAGTAACTTAATGCTATATGCTGAAATACAATAAAATGATGATACAGTTAGAGCTTGAAGTAATTATTGTTACCTTTGACTACGTAAAATGTAATGCTACCTGTTAGATAGATGCGATTTTGCCATTCCTGTTTCCTGGCAAGAATTTTCATTAATTGGGTTGTACTCACATTCTGAAGAGAGTCCGTCAGCTCACGGCGACGATTGCGGCACTTGGCAGCAGCCACTTTGTTCCTCTCCCTTCGTATTCTTCGTCTTTCAAGATCTTCTGGGGACAACTGGATAAGTATTATATGAGACGAAAATGTTATATAATGTTAGGGTATGGCGCAAAGGTTTAGTTTCTAATAATGATAAATGTGCTTATTTTAAAATAAGAAAAAAGCAAACATGTATTTAATTATTATTGCAGTCCTCAGAAACAAATTGTTGAGTAACAACTGTGGAACTTCTGTTGCTGTATAATATGGTACACATAAGAGGGCAACAGCGTCATCTAGTGACTATAGCATACTACTACACCTTAATCTGTGAACATGTTTTAGAAAGCCTTGTTTTTACTTTGTCATTTACACGCTTTGTTGTTACTTCCCATCTTATCTCATTCATAATTTAATCAGTTGCTCCTTATTTTTTCCCGCCTCTATGTGCAATGACTCACATTCAGGCTACAGTGACTCAGATGTGAGTCATATGACCAGCCCTGATGAGTCACATGACAGCACACTTCCTGTCCCATCATTCTCAACCATTACGGCACACCTTGTATGTCACATGTTAAACTTGAAACCTTTATTTCTATACATTTTATATTAAAAACAACTATATATTTCTGAGAATATAAAAAATATAGCTTCTGATTTTACAACCTATTGTTTTCACAGAGCAGGAGACAGTTGATATACTAGATGAATTCAGAGAAATGACACTTTCTTTGCTGAATTACAACAAGCAACTTAATATCAGCATATGAACCATAAACATTTAACCACAGATTTTATGGAAGGCATAAGGTTTCCCTTGTCTGTTGATTTAGGCATTTTCCACTAATTTTTAATGTATATCCTGCCACATATAGTACCTAAATAAACATCTTTGGGTGTGTAAACATGTAATGTTTAAATTTCTTTAAAATAAATGTTATTTTTAGTTGGGATTACTTTCAGGCTTCTTTGTATAATTTGTCTGTATGTTACTTAATCAAGACAGCTTCCCAGCCTCCTGCCAACAGCTCAATAAGATGTGCTTTCTTCTAAATTGCCTTCATAATTCTGTGTATTTGGGGGATCCCCTCTGGCTAATTAACCTGGCAAACATGTAATTCATGCAATGCCATGTACGAGTCATACTACAGGATGTTACACATACTATTGATGCTGACTCAAGTTTCAACAGTCCAACTTGTTACCACCCTTTTCATCAACCCTGAAAACTTAAGAACAACAAACCTTAATTGTTATTTTGTTGTACTGCTGTTTTAGCATTAGCTCTAAATGAGAGGTTCACTAATCGTGAATATCTTTTATCCTAAAAACTCTATCCTAAAAAAAATTCCAAAATTTCTACATGTCCACCCTGATGTCTTGATATTCAGTTTCACTTGCATATGTATATATAGCATGAAACTCACAAACTCATCAATCCGCCGTCTTGGCACCGCTGTCCCTCCAGCAGCTCTTATAACCCCTGGTCGCAGCAGATGTGAATGAGATGCTTGCTGGGGTGGTGGCAGAGGTCCTGATGGGGGTGGCAGTGGTGGCCGTGGTGCTCTGGGAATCGCCAGTGGAGGCAAGAGGGAAGGCTGGACTAGCCACTGAAGGTCCTGACTAGATGTGATGGTATTGAGGCTGGGAACTAACTGAGTAGCCCCAGCTCCAAGAAACTTATGCTTGTAATGAGAAATTGAGAGGAACTTATACATCCAGTCAAGCATGCACTATGTAATACTAAAATAATTTTAAATTAACTATTAGATAATAAAAAGCATCTAAAGCTTTTATTAATCATTTAAATTTCAAATTCCATTTACATATACTGTATAAAGTCAACATACGTCTGTATCACAGTTTGATTTTGACAGTGGATGACGATGTCTTAGCATATATTAAGATAAAGTGAAAAAAAGGAATATACTGAAATACGCGCTGTTTATCTAACAGCAACCCACAAAAAAACAGGTGTACGAAAATCTTATACATAAAATCTTTGTTTTATGAGTGGAATAATCTTTCATTCTTTATTATACATAAAATTAAAAGTTCATTTATAATTGATAATGTCCATACATTTTACATACAGTACTATAATTAGCTATGCTTAATCGTGATTTATCTGAATATTAATATAATGAATTACATAATATACATTGCCTATATATGTGTGTGTATGTATGTATGTATATATGTATGTATGTATATATGTATGTATATATGTATAAATACCTGTTGCTGTTCTGAAGATGAAATGCTGGGCTCCAGTAATCCCGGGTTTGAACCTGCTCGTGGAGTACCAGACGTACCTGAGAAGGACTGATCGCTCGTTTCACTGATATTTTTGTAATTAGGGTACATCCTGTAATCAAATTTTATCCCAGGAAAGATCTCCTCTTGTCTGAACTAATCTTAACACAACGTACAGCAGTCGCGTAACTGTACGTCCCGTAGCACACTTCGCAATACCTCCAGATGATGTTCAGAAACTAATTCAAAGGTGAAGAAATCCACTTTCTTGACAGAGCGCGCTAGAGTCCAACAGTATTGAAGGGGAATGTGGAAAAAGTTATATTTAGTCAATCGTCACTATTCCTTAAAGATGCAAAATATTGAGGATAAAACAATTAATTTAATATGGTCAGCTTACGTCTAAGTCTGTTCATGTGGTCGAACGATTTTTAGCTGCCCGAAAATGATACCAAAATACCTCTGCGCCCCTCTTTATTGCCTGAAAATGGTAGCACCGACCGTTTATTGGATGTTGCGCACGTGTGGTTGACGTAAAAACCCATATTTGGATCCTTTCCTCCCTCCGACTTGTAGGGATTCCTCTTTTGACAGAAGAAACCAGAATACAACTTTCTATTCCGACCCTCCGCCCCCACCCTACCTGCCTTTCCGACTACGCCTTTCGCATTCTGTTATGTCTGCTCCTTCTGGTTTATTTTTGTCCAGAAACTTCAACCTATTTCTGAACGATAATAATACAAACAAAATGAACTGATCTGATTTTTAAGACTTCACCTATGAACTAGAACTTCTCCAAAGCAATTATAGATTATAGGTTAAAACTTTAAGACGAGAAACGAGTAAGTAGTCTGTCGTAACAAAGAAACTTGTTATTATTTCATATTTCACATGAAAGTCCTGAAAAGTAAAAATGTTAGAGTAGAATGAATGACTACGAGAAAAGTCACCAACGTCGAACACTGTGGCAAACGTGCTCTGTAACCACTAGGGATAGACGGCTGGGGCAACAGGCAATGATTCAGTGATAAAGAATGAAATTGCAACTACTGAACTATTTTTCAGCAACCGTCCTTTCATTCTTTATCCTTTTTAAATGGGGTTTTGAGGTTCAAATAAAACAAAATTAAAGATCTGTCTACCAACTATACTTCCAGTCTAAAGAAAAATAAAAGGTTAACAACATAATTATTCTCTCTATATCGGAATTTGGAATTTTATAATATATCATTTGGGGTGTGGGTGGGTTATGTCATTTGTCTTGTAATTTGACAACGGTCCGCAGATCAGTAAAAGTTAAATTTTAATTCATTTGTGGAACCAAAATAGTATACGTGTAAAGTAATATGCATTTTACTCCCTAAATAGGACCCCTACTGCTAGGGACTAGAAACTGAGTACCAGGGGTGGGTTCCACAGCTGTGTGTAGCCTAATTGTCCATGGGCAACAGTGTGGTTACAGATACTGTCCCCAACTCATGGGTAGTAAGGTCGAAAATTGCGTCTAGAACTCAGGTACGGGTTTTTTGACAAAGTAACCCTTATCCAGCATGATAATAGTACATTGATAAATGATCATGGTTATGAAGAACTCTAAGCCACAATACTGTGGAAGAATTATCTACACGTTATGCATATTTTTATTTTGGTATGAAGAATACATATTTAATAGCATTATAAAATGTGGCTTGTGATATTTACATCACTGTTGTTTAACACTGAATCAATCTTGAACCATGAAAATATGCCGATATGAATTCAAGAGTAAGATTGAAACTCCAGCGTATTGCTGAAATGCTTGGGGCACTCTTTTTTAGCTTGGGACAGCCATACACATCAGTAAGATGGGAGAAAGGTGAGTGAACAAGACTATGAATAACTTGACTTAAAATCTCTGTTATGACTCACAAGATCAGAAAGTCAAAATGAAAACAGAAAAATAGTTAATATATAAATACAGGATTTTAATATGTAGCGTAATTAAAAGAATTTGTCAGTAGTTAGTAGAAAACCCGCATTCTACTCTATAGAATCTTAGTCCCTGAAATTATTATTGCTGTAATAAATGCAATTTGCAATGCTACTTCTAGTTTTGGACACGGGTTATAGGTCTACAACACATTTTGTTTATTAACTAGTTTTCAGAAAGAAATGCCTTAGTTATTAAACAAATCGCCCTGATTCCAGTGACTAGGGATATCATCAGCTAGGTTTTGCTGACGGAAGTTACAAATAACTGTGGTTTCATTTTTCCCTCCTTTTCTGTCTTGTTACCTTTAAACATTGAATATTGAGTTGCAGTGTGAAAACTAATATAAACATGTGCATCTGCAATCCGAAAATGATCGTTTTTCTTTCTAAGGAGGCGTTAATTTTTAAGTTTTTAATAAAAGTGTTTATACAAATACAAAAAAATCTTCAATGATACAACAGCATATAGCACCTTCAAGTTAACTATTTGGATTTCAATATATAATAAGCTATAATTCAAAATTATCATGAATACAGCGTTATTACTCAAATGAATATATTATATAAATAAAAGTAGTGTGTTCGTATTAGTCATATTTTATGAGTGAAAGTGGGGAGTTTCTTATTTTTTAGTCTGACATTTTTGTTTTATGTGTCATTCTGGTATCTCATTTCCTAGACATTTTCCGTTTTGTATAGGCTATACACTGACATTGTAGGCCAGTGATCACCAACTGACGAACTCCGATCCGCATCTGCGTTACTGCCGGTAACAGCCCACGGTTGCCAATTCTTTTGGACGAAGTGAACCTTAGCTTTGTGTTGCTGACTGAATTTGTCCCTGGGGAAAAATAATTGTGGACCCAGGTTATAGATCATATCGTTCCCTGCAGCTGACTACGAAGATACAATGTAGGTCAGAGGTAAAGATGATGCAAGCCAATTGAAATCGTTGTCACGACACACCTTTTCTACACTTTTCCTTTAATAAGTTCAGACGTGTACATATGAAGGTGCACACCTGTTACGTATTTGCTGGTACATCAACTGAAGTTCAACACTAAAGCTAGAGGACTAGTTTTTGCAAACAGCATGGATCCCCCGTCCCCATCACACAGTCTATCGCACTCTCTGACTAAATTGAAAAGAACCCAAGGGACATGAAACTTTTACCAGAAATGCACATGGTACCCTGCCTGTCGCCATATTTCCCTTACTGTATAACTGGACTGTGTATTATAGCATGCTGTCAATCTGTGTTCTCCAGTTTTTACAAGAAATACCAATATCACCTGTATGACTCCTAACTAGCTGTCTTTTTGTGATAACTGGAGACAAATTTCCATCAAATTACTCTGCTCACCATAATCAGGTAGTGCTGGTACGCAGGCGTCTTATTAATTTCATTCTTAAGTCAAACGTTTTCCACAGTTTCGTATCCAGTGCAAGATCATGACAAGCTTGGAGCCTGTCTGGGGAGGAAAGGACACAAGGGAGAATATATTCTTTTCCACTCAAGATGATAGCTCATCACAGGACACAAGAGAGTAATTAAGAAAAACCAATTCAGACAACTCTGGGTCTAGTATTGTATATATATAACATTTCTCTGTATGGACACATATACATATATTTGGAACTTTACAGTGTAGCTCCTTTATATCAGTGGTTCTCAAACATGCCCCAAAAAAACATGCTGACCAAGTCCCGCCACCCTTTTGATACGATGAAATTTGCAGAGGTCGGGGATGTCCCTCACGATTAAAAGATTAAAATTGCTGAACCGAGGAGGCAGGTCTTCCACAACAAATCAAATTTGCTAACGACAGGTCGCAACCGCCAGTTTTATTTGATGCGTTAAAGGTAATATCCAAATTTCTAGGCGATTTTGCCGACATAAAAAAAGTTACGTGAAGATGGGATTGATTGACCCCGTAGCCAATAACAGTAAACAGTTTCACAAACAGGAAGTCTCTTTGCACCAATAGGATGCTGAGAATGGGCCACGCTGCCACGCAGGCACGAAACACTGTACCAATCGGTTAGTGCAACGGGGTTGGCTCTGTGAAGGTTGCTACGTCTATGGTATTTGTGAGTTTTTATTTAGTTTTAAAATATTTTGATGATTGCTACTAACATTTTGTACATGCTTTTTATTCTCATAACTTCGGGCAGTTGTTAATATCTCTCTTTGCTGTAAAACTACGTAGATCCGTATTAATAAACGGCAGAAAATCGCAGCCAGTATTGGGTTGTATTAGCTGACTAGAAGGAGAAAGAGCGTCTTGTTGCACTATTTTTTGCACAAATATAAATTTTCAGCTAGCTAACGTTATTACTTTTTTCGAACAGTAATGCACGATGGACGTCCCACACCACGGCTATCGAGCAAGTAAGTATGAAGGACGACTAATGTTGCGGAGTTGCTTATGACAAGTGAGCGTTTTTAGCCTCTGGACTGCAGGTTCTGAATCTCGTTCCTGCATGGGCCCGTTTCATTTTGATGGCTACCCCTGTAGTTGACATATATTCTGATGTTGTGGTATTTCCGTTCGCTAGGTGCAGTTAATTTGCCTTTCTGCTCTGTAAAATACATCCTGGTTTTCGTTAGCTTCATTTGGCGATTGGCGTAAAACATTTAGAGAGTGACAGACCGATAAATGTCAACAGTTCTTCTTAAGCATGGTGGTTTTATCATAATATTTGATAAGATAATGCATCATAATATAACCAAGTGAGAATGGCATGAGGATTTAGTTCCCATATTCCTTGATGTTCCTGGCGTTGTATCTATTAGTGATGTTTGATTTACGATGCATATAAGAACTGTGACATAAGAGAAACTTTGACTATTTATCCAAGCTTTGGTTTGAACACTGGACGCAGTTGTAAAACGTATTTTCTGTATTAATTACATCTGTCTGTCCATCCACCCGCTATCCTGTTTCCCTGGGAGATGCCGTTTCAGGCAAAATTCAGCTTTCTTTTAGGCAAGTGTTTTATAATTGAAGATATCTATTCCTTTAAAGATAAATCATGTGTATTGCTTGAAATCAAGCACAAGGAAGACTCATCAGGTTATGTTGTTTTACGTGCCCAGTTTGTGATTCCTGCCTGGTGGTATTGCTCTTACTTTGGATTTTTAGGTTTTGGCAGGTACTTTGGATTTCTACTTAATGAAAAAGTTACCTTGTAGAATACTTATGGTTAAAATAAAATGGCTGAGGTTTGTGTTTCGGCATATTTCGCAAAGGTTATTGGTTAAAATTAATTGGTATGCCATGATGTAGGAGATATATAAACATGGTCTGTATAGTCTGGCCAAGTTTAACTGTTTGTCCCTTAAGAATAGTGCTTATTTTCCTGTGGTGAGTGGCTTACTTCACACTCTCCTCTCTGAGCTTGAGGAACATGGGGAATATGGTTTTCCTCAGAAAGCAATTTAACCTTTTATAGTAGTGTTGTTATTAATATTAATAAAACCTCCCTCTGCAGTTTACATATATTTAACATTCCTTCACTCCTGGTTTCCCAAGCAGCAAAGTCTCGGGCTCGAGTGGCGCCCCCTTCTGGCGATCCCTTATTGTTTGAGGACACCAGTTCCTCCGGTCCACCCATGGGACATCAGGGGTACTACAGCTCAGGATACAACATGAGTGGAGTTGGTGGCAGTGTGGGAAACACTGGGATGAATGACCTGTTTGCTGATCCAATGGCCAATGCAGCTGTCATGTATGGCTCGTCTCTTGCTACACAGGGGAAGGATATGGTCAACAAGGAGGTGAGTGTTATTTCGGGTGGCTTGGGGGGGCAGCAGATTGCAGTGAATTTGGAGTGTCAGTTTGGTAGGAGACAGGGGAAATGGAATTTGAAGAATGTTGCCATACTCTTATCCTGAAGTTAAATGCTGTGCTTTTTCTGTTTTAATTTCTAGATCAGCCGGTTTATGTCAGTGAACAAATTAAAGTATTTCTTCGCTGTTGACACAAAATATGTTATGAAAAAACTGCTCCTTCTCATGTTTCCTTACACACACCAGGTAATCCAGTTGTCTTTATGTTCAGTCGTCGCTAAAACAGTTGCTGATTTCGGCATATATCACCTGTCAATCTAGTAATGTTATAAATTTTAATTAGGCAATTTAATATCTAACTCTTTTACCCTAAAAATTCTGCAAACTACTGAATTGCATGATGCCTTGCTTAAATATTTACATCTTCATCATAAATTACTATATCTTAAAAATTTTGCAGTTAAGAGTTTCACTAAAATGGAAGTACCTTAGTGTTGCTCACCTATCCTATCAATGGAATGTACAACTTCATTTCCTGTCTCTGCTTGTCCCTTGCCCAATTTTAGAGCCTTTTTAAAGTTATATTTTGTACCCAGAATAACCATGTGATTGCTACACATAACCTAACATCTATAAACTTCTTCAGCGTTAGCCAGTTTGCATTTCACAGCCTGTGAAACACCAGATATGCCAAAATCTTTGTGTTTTTTTTTTTATTCATCTGTATAATTTGTATATGTCATTAGGATTGGGAGGTACGTTACCACAGAGACATACCCCTTACTCCCAGACATGACGTCAATGCTCCTGATCTCTACATACCTAGTGAGTAGTTGACTTAAAATTTTAATGCAGCTTGGGTAATTACTCATTAAAAAGCATAATCACCATTGTCACCTTATTTCCCTCCACAGCTATGGCCTTCATCACATACATCTTGCTGGCAGGTATGGCCTTGGGTATTCAGAAAAGGTTAGTCCTGCTTACGGTTTTATTTAAGAACCACCACCCGCGCAGTATGTTTTTTACTGTACAGTTAAGTGAATTATGATTTTATTTGCCATTCTTTGATTTTCAGGTTTAGCCCTGAAGTCCTCGGCTTGTGTGCCAGCACTGCTCTGGTCTGGGTCATCATTGAGGTTTTGGTTATGTTGTTGGGGCTCTATCTACTCACCGTTCACTCAGACCTGTCAACCTTTGATCTTATTGCTTACAGTGGATACAAATATGTGGGGTGAGGCTCTTTTATTCATCTATGACTGTTATAACATGTTGCTGTTTACATTCAGCCATCCGTTTCTGTGGGGTATTGGTGCCAGGATCCGCCCCCCCCCCCCCATGGTCAAGTCCCTTATGTAAAATGGCATAATATTCGCATGTTACACATATCCTCCAGTATACTTTAATCACTTCTAGATTATTTGTAATATGTAATATGGTTGATGTCTGGCTTATGTCCTCTCGTAAAAACTTCAGTCTATTTGCTGCAAGGAGTAGTGCATACGGTGGTAGGCAGCGGCACAGTCTGCTGATCTGACCCTTGTCCTTACCTCTGCCATGCTGGGAGTGCTCATATACAGCCAGAATTTTTAAATATTAGAAATGATCACTGGCTGATTTTAAAGATAATATAATGTGATTTTTTTTGTTGAATTTCAAACTGTTGTCTTAACTATTATAGCATGTACTGTTTTGCCCTACTATATTTTACTATAGATTTGTTTCTCTCCCCCCAGGATGATCTTTACAGTTTTGTGTGGGCTGCTCTTTGGCAGTGACGGTTATTTTATTGCCCTGGCTTGGTCCTCCTGCGCCCTCATGTTTTTCATTGTAAGTTTAAAAGCACAGATTTTTACTCAGCTGTTCAACAATAACATGTCTCTTTGTATTCTCAGCTACCTGTTCTCACATTTGGTTTCTAAATAGCTTTAACACACAATGTCCAGACTAATCTTTGAAAGCTCGTTTCCATTTAGTGACTTTTAGTAACCTGCTTTAGGTTTGATACAGGGGAAGTTAAAAAAAATGCTCACATTGCCGAGTTGAAAGTAAAATTTCAAGCATTTTAATTCTAATTTCTTGTGTTTAAGTCTAAATCGAGCAGTTCTGTTTTTATAAAATGCGTTTTATATAGGGCTGCATGATATCACAACGCAGTTATATGGTGCATGTGCAATAATCACCAGGCTTTAGATAACAAGAATAAACATTTGTTCGGACACTGGTTTTTCGGTTCTATATGGACGTGTACCACCACACCACTGATGTGTTTTTTTTTTAACCTTGTTTATCCACAATATCTCTTCTTTCAAAAGATGTTGTGGGTGTTGAGCCATATTTTTCTTCACCATTTCAGTGCTTATTGGTTTCATGATATGTCAAAACAGTAGTATGTGGCATGCTCTGCTAACTAAATTTAATAAACATAAGGATTAGCCGAATTTATACAGATTACTGACTTTTTGGCATCGTGATACGGTTCTCGTTAATATTTTTGACATACTACTAATCTGCTTACCAAACTGTGAGCGTAATTGAACATCCATATAGTACCAAAAAGGTCCCAACAAATGTTTATTGCCTGGTGATTATTGCGCATGTCCCTTTAATTGCAATTGTATCACGATGTGATATCCTGCATCCCAATTTTATAGATAGGTAATTTACAATTTGGAATTAAGTTTGTCATTCTGACTGAATTAATATTTTAATCAAGTTAAAAATGACTGCATTGTGTCAGTATTGTGCGTTTCATGAACCAAATTTTCCTGATCAGCCTAGGTTTTGTTATGTGACGCTACCTCCATTGCATTAAGATCGTCACAACCCACTGCTCAAAAGTAAAACATTGAAACTTTGTCTCTCAGGTCCGCTCCCTCCGGATGAAGATTCTTTCCTCTTTCTCTCCTGACTCCATGGGTACTGGGGCTAGTGCCAAGCCCCGTGTGCGTCTTTACATTACTGTAGCCACTGCTGCCTTTCAGCCAGTCATAATTTACTGGCTCACTGCCCACCTGGTTAGGTGACCTAGAAGAGAGCAGCTCCTATAGTTTAATGGAGGATAGACTCAAATTTTAAAACCTTAATCCACACATTGACTAATTCCATCATTCAAAGAAATGCATTTTGTTTGGCATTTCCATCCAAAAAGGAAGATTTGCTATTAGAAATAAATATGGATCGAAGTTTTAGTTTTTATTTCGGTTTAATAGGGTCTTGCCCACAAACAAGAAGTACGGGATTATGACGCATTCTCCTTCGCTGACCTTTATGTGCTGCCACGTGCTGAATCAAGGAACGTAATTTCCCGCTTTCAGTTGTTACCACGTGGGGGAGCTCGTCAGGCTGCAACGTGAGCTAGTGCAGAGACAGATTGGTAGAACAACGAAAAGGTAACACAAAAAAAACTTCGCCAAGCAGCTTTCAGCAGCGCCACGAACAGTATTTGACACGAAATACGGACTGAATGGAATGATTCTGTTGAGATTAAAATGTCACATGAATTTGAGTCGCCCAAATAAAACAAACGTATTGTTTCTGGTATATAAACCACGCCGAAATAGTATGGTATTTTTTGTGTTCTGTTTTTTTCCCCTTTACGTCCTATTTTCCATTTATCTGTGCTGTTACCTTAGCATGAATAACAATACTAGACATTTGTCTTTTGAAAAAATAAACTGAAGTTTTGAAATTAGTCTTTGTTTCTTTAGTTGAATGAGTTTTCTATCCTTTCTTAAATATGATAGCTGTATGATCTGTGAATATAAATTAGGGTGACCATATGTCCTCTTTGTTTTGGTACCTACAATGCTTGAAATGCCCGCGATTTCGCTTTTCTTCATGTTGACGTTTGCTTTCTACAGTCAGAATACTTTATCTGCGCGACGCTTTGACGCCTCTTTGGATCCTGCCCCCCAGTACCTTCCTTTTCTTGCCAAGCAAAATATGGTCACCCTCCATAAATATTGTTTTGATGATGATTTTACTTCCTCTGTGTCAAGACTCCTAGTATATGTACATTGCTTTTACAAACACTCGTCTCCAACACCAAGTACTTGGATTTATTTGCAAAGATACCTTAAATCATTGTACTGGGTGTCTGCTGTACATCCATGCGGTAATAGCGGGGTAAGTCTCCTTTAATCGTGGCCGCGCTGGACGCGCGCAGGTTTCTAAGCGTCCTTTTGGTTTCTACGGAAACGCGAGGAAGGTTGGAACGCGGACGGACGGGAGAATTCGGCTAAAACGCGTTTTATATTAACCACAAAAATAGACATTTTTTGTTTTGTAAACACGTGTACGTTTACATATGTCTTAAGGTTTTTCTGTAATAGAGGTAAGCAACGCATGCTTTAAGTGTTTCTTTACTACCTTTCCTCTTTTATACGAAACCGAGATAGAGGCGAATGGACAAAGCCTGTTTCATTAATTGTGCAAAGTGTAACTGTATATTCTAGCGCCATTTTCACAAGATCCGCCAACGTCCGTTTTATATTTTTGTTTTTTTAAACAGTGAGATAAGCGCTCAATTAGCTTACGTATGTTTACACGGTATATATATCTTGCAATATAAAATATGTGCACCTGTTAGGTTGCTAAATCATTAACAGGAAAAGTAGACTGAGAATGACAGACAAGGACTCTGACCAGACTGGCCAACTTTTTACTTTGTCGTTTTTTTCCCCAAACATTAAATTTTTTTTCTCATTATGTGTAACACCTTTCTTTAAAGAAATTTGTATGTGATTATTATCGTGTTAAGAGCATTTATTTATTTATGTTTTCTAAAGATGAATAATTGCTTTGTTGACTTCTAAACAGGTCAATAGTTGGATGAGTGTATCAGGAATTTGGAGCTGGGAGAGAGATGGACACAAACTCTCAACCACTGCCACCGTCTCATTCCCTTCACGCCGCCCTCACTCCTTGTCAGGCTCTCCCTGTGTCACCTTCCCTCCAATCCCAGCCATTGTCCCCCCCATCATCCTCTCCTGTTCCTGCCTCGCTGCCTCTTTCCCCTCTAACACCCTCTAACTCAATCTCTCTCTCACCCACGTCTTATTCTCCTTCAGTTCTGGCCACTGAATCCCAGTTGCTCTTTTCTTCTTGTCATCACCTGTCCCCTCCCCCACTTTCCCAAGGACCTCTCCTGCACTGCCCAAACCTGCCTACCTCTGCTGATGAGGACGACCTGACCTGCCTCAGCTGGCTGCACCAAAGGGGTGACTTACTCCCCCTGCAGCCCCTACCCAAACCCATTCCACTGCCCCAGCTAACACTCCAAGACTCCATACCGACCCCACATCTGCCTCTTTCCTCTTCCAAGCCCCCTTATTCCTTTAGCAGTCTGATTTTTATGGCCATCGAGGACTCCCCAGAAAAGAGGCTCCCTGTAAAGGGAATCTATGACTGGATTGTGAACAACTTCCCCTACTACAGGGCGGCCCCTAGTGGCTGGAGAAACTCAGTGCGACACAACCTGTCATTGAGTAAATGTTTTCACCGAATCCGCAGAGAGAAAGGCCAGGTAAAAAAAAAAAATTATCACACACCAGACCAAATACCACATTAACTGAATGTACTCCAATAATATCATGAAAACAATGTTATGTTGAATTCAACTATAGTAATAATGTCTACCTTTTTATCTTTCTGTTTTAGTCCCTTTTGTAACATAGTAATATAGTGAATACGTATATATTTTAAAATTTCTAAAACTACAGTATAAATATATTAAAATACAGAATGTCCCATTACAGTGCATTAAAATAATGAGTGAGTGTGTTCCAGACAGCGGGCAAAGGATCCTTGTGGTGTGTGTCTCCAGAGTATAGACCTGCTCTTTTAGAGGTACTTAGGAAAACTCACCACTGCCACAACACCAGTAGCAACCTGAGCAGCAACCCTCTTCTGTGAGTATATTTACACACAGATATTGGTTATTTATATCTGGAGTGCATAATTTACACATCCTTACTCAGGTGTATGTTCTAACCACAAGTGGTAATAGCTTATGTGTTTCTCATCTGGTGGGTTGTGAACTAAAAGCGAGTGGCAGAGTGTAAATGGCTTTTGTTTGCGTCGTAACTTGATGACCAAGAAAAATGTGGGTCCTGTGGCCCAGCCAGTTGAAAACCTCTGGCTTATGTAATGTTCCTGCGCCACATGCACAAAAGCAAGGGTGAGTGCACAGGAAGAACACAGTGTTAGCTGCAGTTTCCATTTATACAGAGACCAGCTAGTAGCAGTAGCATGTTTTCTTGGTGTTTACTGTATAGATAACAGTTGTTATAGCAACCTTTATGTTCTGCAATATATATATATATTTTTGAAATGCTTTTTATTGATCCCTGTGATTCAGGAGAGCATATTTTGCACAGAAGGGCAGCCACCCATTGTGGCGGCCTGAGGCGGGGGGGGGGGCTGCAGTCAAGGGCCTTGCCCTAGGACCAACAGATGTGCGAAGGCTGGGCTTTAACCAGCAACGTTATAATCACAGGCACAGAGGCCACTGAGCCACACGCTTTCCTGGTATTTCCTCTATTGATAATATCAGCTATTAAAGATGTTGGATCTTAAAGTGAGGATTTCAGTCCCATTTGTGGTGAAGGTATTTATATGAGGATTAGACAACTGGACTCTTCACAGGTACAGCCATATTCCTAATAGGTTGTGGTCAGTCTAGTTTGTTACGTCTGAAAAAGCTTGCATCCTCTAGAGTGAATTAAGGAGGAGATGTGCACCTTGTGTTTGATATAGACACTTTCATGTTGAAAGGATCTTGGGTCATTTTCAGTGCAAAAGGGGAAAATCCCAACTGGGAGATAAAACAGAAAAAGCTAGTCAAGAAATTATCCATACTTGACCAAAATCTTTTCGAAGAAGTGTGGAAACTGAAAAGCTGAAAGTAATTTGATTGTTGTTTTTGCTAGTTTCCCCCCACAGTCCTCTATATATTAACCATCACTATTGTTGCTATTACACCACTCCAAAGAGCAGGCTGTTAAACCCAGACACAAGATACACATGTCATCATGCATTTTTAAAGATTCAACAATAGGTTTGTCTGACATTCTTCTGGGAACTTAGAATGAGTGTCAGGGAGATTTCCTAGGAATATTCACACTGGTCTCTTCAGCCGTGAAGCGTAACACACACTTTCACCGAGTTACAGCATTCTGACAAGGAAAATCGTGTAGGGCATCTTAAACTTCATTGTACGTTTGAAGACCCCCTTCCAAAGTGTGACATTAAAAACAGCTTCAATGTTTTAAACACTACTTTTTTTAAACTATTGGCTTTGTTGATATTACAGCACAAATCTGTATTTTATGATACTTATTTCTTTCCAGCAGTATAATAACTTTTAAAAATATTCTTTATTTTGGTGTCCTGAAACAGACTTGAGGAAGGAGATTATGGGGCACCAGTGTTATGTGATGCTGTACAGATCTCAGGTCAGTTTCTCTCTCTTGTAATTCTTTTTTGTACTAAATCTTTAACATATGCACAGACAAAGTAAAAAACATTCTATTTATTTTTAATCAAATTAGATTTAATTATCAATTAAAAAGTGAAAATGATTCATTCGGTTCATTTTTCATTGTTAAAATGTGAAAATTACTACATGTTCATATTTTGCACTGTACCTTCCTTATTATAGTCCAACAACTCATCCTACCTCTAATTTCATTCTCTTCTGTGCTCCCTCGTTCCCTCTGCATGTTGCATATCTTCTGTGTTTGTATGCCATTACCCTAGCAACCACCAGCTGTTACCTTGGCAACCTTGAGCCACTGCAGCCAGATGGCATACCACTGTGTCTTTAGTGCGTTCCTTGTTGTTCACTTAATGCCAAGGACTGACTTTCACTGTTACTGTGGAGTCAAATCCACAGATTTTATATTTGCTGTATAAATAGTACACAAGTTTTTGTGCAAGTGGAATGTTAATGTGTTCGTTTGTCTTTGCAGCCTTTGTGGTCATAAGTGTGCTTGCTTGTTCATTATCAATTTTGCTATCTCTCTCGCACAGATTCACTTTCCCAAACACTCCTCCTCTCATCACCCTCCCCACCTACCCTGCCCTCGGATACAGTCGTCCATTTGACCGCTGACCAAGAAGAGTTGGTTTCTATGGAGACCATAGAACTCCAAGAAGGAAATGAGGAAGAAGAGAAAGACCCACTGACAGATAGTGGCTACATTGAGTTTCACTACTACCAATACCACCAGTACCAGTATCTAGTTCTTCCAGGGGAGACTGAATTAGACCTGGAGACAGTAGAGATTCTCCAGCTGGATGCTGAAGCCCAGGAGGCTGCAGGGTCACTGCTTGACTTGGCAGGAAGTGGACACTAGCATCCTTTGGCTGAAACTTGAACAGAAAGAGATACAAACTGACTCACCTAGCACGTGTCATACTGACACATGCATACACTTATCTTCATACTGCCTGAATTAGTCCGATTGACATGTTGACACATAGTGATATAGTTAGTACTCATATTTTCACCTAAAGCTGCTCTCTGATACACACCAGCATGCAGAGTTTGATGCAACTCAGCAAAAATCTTGTTTAACTCTGGTGTGGGGTATCTGAAAATTAAAGGTCAACTTTATCCAAGACAAATCTGGTTGAATAATATTAATATTATTAATAGATTATTAATAATCAAGACTGCCGTGTGAGATTATCTGCAATAAAAATATGTTTATTCAACATATGATAAAATGAACTGCCATTATTCAGATTCAGGGCCCAGATAAAGTTTTAATGTTTAGTTTTAAGTTATGATACACATTCAATTGCTAAATGATTTTTAGTTCATTCTTGGAAAAATGGTTATTTTGGTTTCACTAACTATTGTAAATCTTCCTGCTGTAAACGATTTTGCATGGTCAACTTAATGGAATAAAGGTTTTCATTTAAAATAGTTTTTTTTCCTGTCAACAATAAAGAATTATCAAGATTCCTAGAACCCAGTGTGCATCGATTTTGTATTTTTTGTGTGTGATGCTTGGCGTTCTCATCATCCCACTCTTAGAGAATATACTTTCTTCTCGTCCGTACACCGATCATACTCTCGCCTAGACCACTTTCTAATCAGTAACTCCAAAATGAGGGACACTTCAGCTGTTCAGATCCACCCTCTCACTATCAGCAACCACGCCCCAGTCTCTCTCACTCTGACTAACACGAAGGTCACTTCGCCAATCAAACACTGGAGATTTAATACATCATTACTTAAAGATCAAGATTTTATAAATTATTTCAAACAGGAGTGGGCACTATACTTAGAGGACAATGACACACCAGGAATCTCAGCATGTGTTCTTTGGGAGGCAGGGAAAGCAGTCATGCGAGGTAAGATAATTTCTTATTCCTCACATAAGAAA
>JAAGVU020000002.1:24381359-24451523 GCA_011763525.2 Mormyrus iriodes
ACCACAGCTCTGGCTGGGGTATCCCTTCCCCACATATGTCCCCCCATATTTTAACTACACCTTAGTTTCACACACATGTCCACTTCCAATGACCAAGGGGGGTGGTGGGCAGACCGGGGGACTTGGGGGGTGGCGGGGGTGGAGGGTGCTGGCTGGCGGGCCCGGGGGCGGGGCGGCTGCATCCGCGGGGTGCTGCTGGCCTTCGGCGGGGTGCGCACTAGCCTGCGACCTGGGGGGCGGGGGAACATCTTCTGGAGCCGTCCACTGGACAATTCCAGGGCATCTGCTGCCAGGCCTCAAGATGAGTGTGTGCGGGTGGGCGTGCGTGTCTGTGTGTGTGTCTGGTGAGTATGCATGTTTTGTGTGTCTGCATGTATGGCCTGGGACGAGGAAGCACGTGGGTGATGGGGTGGTGCGGGTGTTGGGTGAATGTGGGTATCTGTACGTGAATGGCGCGTCGGCGACGCCTGCGCAGATTAGGCTCCAGATACCTCCTCAGGTTGGTCTATTTGACCCCCCCCTTTTTTTTTCTTTTCTTTACTTTCTCTCTTTCTCTTTCTCTTCTTTCTCTCCCTCCTCTTTTCTTCTCTTTATCTCTCTCTTATTTCAATTAACTTTCCCTGTTGGCTCTGGCTTAATAGCGCAATAATCTAAAACGGTAAAAAAGAAAAAAAAAAAGAAAAATTTTGTATTTTTTGTTACCATATGTTGGGTAGTAGTGCAGTGGTTAGCACCGTTGCTTCACACCTGTGTGACCAAGGTTCCAGTCTCCACCATGGCTCCATGTGTGTGGAGCTTGCATGTTCTCCCTGTGTCATCGTGGGGTTTCCCCTAGGTACTCCGGTCCATGCTGAGGTTAATTAGAGTTACCAAATCGCCTATAGATGTGAATGGTGTGTGTGTGTGCCCTGTGATGGGTTTGCATTTCACCCTGGTTCGTTTCCTAACTTGCACCTATAGGCTCTGGACCCACCATGACCATAAATAGGTCAAGCAGTTGCAGAAAATGGATGGTACTATGCAAAGTAATGGTTCTTGAAATGAGTCCCCAGACATTGGCCTTTAGGACATTGATGTGGGGTGTTGATTTTCTTTATTTCTTGCAGAACCTCTGTGAGTAACAATACATGAATGGAAATAGATAACTTTATTTCGATGAATTACTGAATACATCTACTAGGTGGTGCTTTGGGCAGGACCAACCGGGGGCAGACCCAGGACACCCTGGAGAGATTATATCTCTTAGCTGGCCTCTGAAAGCTTTGGCTAGGGAGAAATTAAACACAAGACACAATAAACTTTAAATTTCAATTCAAGACAGTGCCGGTTGTAGCTTGCATGGCTGTCGCCCATACCTAAATCCGCCAGGGACTACGGTAACGGAAAAAGAACAAGTTGCGCTACACCCTTCCGCATTGGTAATGATTCAAGCATGTTACGTCTTTAAATATTATATGAGGCGCTGTTCGCTTAGCAGGGTGCACCTTGGGAAATTGTGTTTAATGACTGCTGCACATTGTTTGAGTTATATGAGATTTTTTAATCCCAGAACTACAATCCCTATATGGCAATTGAGTAAAGAAGGGAATGTCAAGATATACGTTGCTGGTAGCTGTAAGTTTTGGATATTTTTACAGTGATAGAGAGGAAAGTAGTCTCCTCCGCTTCGCTTAATCGGATACTTAAGGTATAAATAATTTGAGAAAAACGTATTGATTACATAGTTCAAATATGTAACTCTTAGCGAATGGTTTTTCTGGGCTACAGTGTTTGTATTGTAGTACCTGGTTGGATGCTGCGTTTTTCAACATTTTGAGACCCGACTATAGTCGGCAGTAATTCATTTTTAATATTGTGGATCTGGAGCCATTTTGTAATGTTATCGGACTTAAAATTTCTTCAATTACCTTGAGTTTATCGCGGAATTTATTTGGCGCATCCAGTGTAGAGTATTTTGTAATTTTTTTAAGCTTGTGTTATTATGGCTGCATTCTGTGTTTACAGAGTATATTTGTTGATATTTAATTCGTAGTTGTTGCATCCCATATCTTAATGGAATTTTATAACGCTAGGCGCGTTTTAACATTTTAGTACCACTAATGCACTATTGCAAACGTCATGGCGTTTTTCTGTTTAAACATTTTAGCAGGTAATAACCACATTGTCTTCACGGGCCTAATATGTAACAGATCCAAGCAGAACTCCCGAAATTCAGCATGTTATGGAATGTTTGTCGTGACAAATATGACACTGATCGCGTATTTCTCGGCAGCTTTTACATGAACAGGAATGTGCGGCTTTGGTTTTTAGCAGTGACACCAGTTTGTGATCATTTTTTTTCTCGCAACATTTTCGGCAGTTTGCTCGTGTGCTCTGTCCCGTGGATAAAAGCGACGAAGCCAGAGTGTAACAAAGAGCGGTATTCAGAAAGCGCTCGCGGCAGAAGAGTGTTTCTGACCGGTTAGGGAGCCGCATCATACGCCGGCAGAGCCTGGAGCTACCCAGGGCAGACGCGCTTCCAGAGCATAAAGCCACACGATGGCCATTTGCTGTGCCAGATTTCATTAAGCTATGGCTGGACATGTGTTACATTAAATGAATTCCATGCTCCAAAGATGTTAAAAGTGTTTGATAATAAAAATAAATATATTAGTTTTCTCGTAACAATGCCAGAGATGATGTAGTTGTGCTGATCTTTATGATCAGTGACTCAGGTAGTTTGGCAGTGACAGCTGATGCCTTAGTCCCAAGTATCTGTAAGTGTTTTATGTCTGTATGTTATAGTTTATTGCAGTATGAGAAGTCTTTACTGTGCGGTGTATCATGATTTATTGTTGCGGGCTTTTTTGTTGTATATAGTAAAGTGCTTTCTGAATAATACTGTTTGTTTTACATTCCGATTTTTACTTTGACTGAATTGAATATTTTCCGTTTATCACGCACAGGGAGCAGTTCCAGTGTCTAATCAATGGGGAGGAGTAGCGAGCCTGGCGCAGTCCAAATTGTGACTGTGAGCAAGGAGGATCACTCTTTCTCACTGGACACAGAGGCTCTGGAACGAGTTCTTTTGGCCCCAAACATCCGAGACAAGCATGTCGTGGTGCTGTCCGTTGCCGGCGCCTTCCGCAAGGGCAAAAGCTTCATTCTGGATTTCATGCTTCGATACATGTATAGAAAGGTCGGTGTTCGTACATCATGTGTGATTCGCTGTACTGCCATTTCATCTTTGCCGTCTGAGAGTGATGCAATTTGCTGTTTGTAACAGGGTGAGATTGTTGGTTTAAGGCAATGTGTCCCAGCCCGCCACATGGCGCAGTTATGCCAAATCTAGTTCTTACTTCTGAATCCCCACTTGCCTGCTGTGACTCCCACCTTTTTCACTGCACATGTTTAGTCTGAGGCCGACTGGTTGGGATCAGAGGATGAGATCCTGACAGGGTTCTCCTGGAGGGGGGGCTCAGAACCAGAAACCACAGGAATCCAACTGTGGAGCGAGGTCTTTCTGGTGGAAAAGCGTGATGGCACTGAGGTACTGCCCGATGCTGCCTTTGAAGGAAAGGTGTATGGCTCTTTGTCAGTGCTGGAAATGTGAAGAGTGCCATGTTTTAAGTGGTAAAGGAGGAAGTGAGAAAATATTGATAAATATGGAAGTAGAGACAAAATACTATATAGACACTGCCATAAATGCATCCTATATTTAAACTGGAAAATGCATTTCTGAAACCCTGAATTTGAATGAATGGATGAATTGGATTACAAATTGAAAATATCTTTTTCTATATAAATGAATCAGACACTGTGTGTTATGTAATTTCACATGCTGTTGTACATGTTTTGAATAATACCTTTTAGCATTTAGTTGCCACAGACTCCTTTGGGCAGGGTGCTCATATTTTCTGTATGAGTGGTATAGCTTCAGGCACCAAGCCACCCTTGGGAAGCTATTTTGGATAAGATATTAAATGAAAATATTAGCCCGTCATGGACAGGCAGCTGTTACAGGTTTGCTGTGTGGCCCAATCAGGTGGCAGTGGTGCTGATGGACACCCAGGGAGCCTTTGACACCCAGTCTACTGTGAAGGACTGTGCCACCATCTTCGCCCTCAGCACCATGACTAGCTCCATACAGGTGTGGCCTGTCTGATCAGCCACATTTTTGGCATTCACCTGCCGTTCTTTGTTTTTTTTTTGTCTGCCTGTGCATGTGGATGGTTCTCAGTCTTGCTAAATGCTTTGCATCTTCACCTTACTAGCGTGCGTTTGTCCTTCACGGTGTCAGGGTTCTCATCTGTTTTCTTTATTCTACCTCTGTATATGTATCTGCTTACGTGTGTGTTTGCATTCATGGTGCCATTTTACTTATGCATCATTGATCTTGTAGTAGGCAAACCCTGAACTTCCTCTGCTCTTCGAGCTCAGCAACATTTGTCTTCTTTCTGTAGATCTACAACCTCTCTCAGAATATCCAGGAGGATGACCTACAGCAGCTTCAGGTTACTTATCTGCTACACACGCTAAACTCACAGCACCTATGCATTACAACAAAAAATGGTGCCCGTTGGCAGCAATGCCCAATAATCCTACCTCTCCGTACCTCATTTCAGTTGTTCACAGAGTATGGTCGCCTTGCCATGGATGAAATCTTCCTGAAGCCTTTTCAGGTACAAAGAGATTAACCGGATATCACTATTACCTTTTTAGTTAACATTTACCAGCTCAGTAGTGCAACTTAACCCTTGTGTATTTTACTTCTTCCGTTTGAATTTCTATAGAATTTATCCTCATTTTGAAAATGGACCGGGGTAACTTCAACCCCAAAAATAACACAGGGGTTAAGTAATACTGTTTTTACAAGTTTACTTCAACATTCAAGAGATTTCTTTGCCATTTGTACATGCACAGACAGTGCGGGTACATAGGAATTTTTGTGTGAACCAGTAAATTAGAGAAATGAATAAAAGCCAGGAAGGGTGATAAGTAGATAAGAAGATAAGTAGGCTTACTAAGAAGGCATTGTCCAATACAATAAAATGCAGTAAAACTTTTGGTGGCACTTTGTGGTGTTCCTGTTCTGATTGTGAGCTCAGCAGAGACCCTGCCTCCCATCCTTACCACCTGTGGTCTATCAGTGAGAAAGTCCAAGATCCAGTTACAGATGGGAGTCGAAACTCCTAGATCTGTCAGCCTACCAATCAGCTTTCCAGGTCGGATGGCATTGAAAGCCGAACTGTAGTCTAGGAGGGGCATATTCTTTGCAATTTTTTTTTTTGACAATACAAAACAAATGACAATAGTTAAGCCTGTAGTGTTCCCAATGGCCTTATTAAACTTTTCATTATAAACTGACTAGAGTTTATCAATCTTGCTGTGTAATAGTCCTTCAGCGTAAACTAGCTGCAGCAGCGCTAACTCCTCCACGCTATCTATCAACAAAGTGGACAAACCACAGTGTCTCCCCAGAGATGCAAAATGGCAGCGGAGGCCGGAGGCTGCGGTGGCTGCAGTCTGAGTTGTGGCAGCCGTCACTTGCGTCTTCTGTCGCGGCGGCCATAACGTGCATGTTCCGTCGCGGCGGCAGTCACATGCGCGCTCCATCGCGGCGGCATGTGGCATTGGGTTTCCTGTCCTTCATGCTGCACCGGTGTCAGTAGAGCAAAGATTTTGATGGCAGTTTGTTTACATGCCGGTAATTTCTGTAATAATTCATCTATTTCACTTTTTTTTTTTTACCCCACCCCCCAAACCCAGTCCTTAATGTTTCTCATCAGGGATTGGAGTTTCCCCTACGAATATCCTTATGGACTGAAGGGGGGCAGTGACTTCTTGGACAAACGCTTGCAGGTACATGTTTGAAATCTAGTACAGTTATATATAACATGATCGGGCTCGTAGGTTTCTATGCAATTTTGTACAGGTTTTTTCTTTAAATATTAGCTTGGTCTGTAGTTCTTTCATGGTACGTAGGTGACATTCTAGATTTTAGTACTTATGTTGTGTATGCCTTGGGTCACCTCTGTGGTCCTGGTAAAGTTCACAGTGAGCAGCATGGTTGCTGGAGCTCACCAAAGCCACAAGCAAATCATTTAACATCAGAGAATTTTAAAATTTCACTGGAGTAGCAGTAAAAATGATTTATTATTTAATTGGAGCAACATGTGGTTCAGTGGGCTAAGCCTCCGTGCCTGTGATCAGAAGGTCGCCTGTTCGAACCCGGCCTCAGCACATCAGCGGGTCCTTGAGCAAGACTCTTAACCCCCAGCTCCCTTGGCGCTGCTATGGGTGGCTGCCGTTTGTGGCCAGCTTGCTCCCACCTACAGAGAGCAAGTTGGGGGAGGCGTAAAAAGAATTTCCCCATGGGAATCAATAAAGTATCGATTATTGATACTTGGTGCAGGATAATTGAAGTCAGACCATCCTGGTGCATAGAATCAATTGATTGGTGGGAACTGAAATGGCACATGAATTGTTAGTTCGAATTCCGATATTTGAAAGACAAGTCTATTTCATTACCATACTAACCAGACACCTCAGCAAGGCTAGGTTTTTTTACTTGAAGAACGTATATTTGAATATATATTTCTGAATAGTCAGACATTGTCATTTTTTTTCTTAATTTGTATTTCCTGAGACAACCTAAAAAAGCATTTGTCTTATGTGGCAGTCAGAAGGCAGTCCGAGCCCTTTGCCTCCTTCCAGATAATTTTTTATTATTTCTTCATGAATCACTTGAACAGATTAGTTTTCCTCAGGCATACTTTATCATTTTGATAGCTAAAGTTGTATCATCCCCACTGATCGCTCATTGTCATCCTACATGTCTAGTAGTCATTTGCTTTTAGTATGATTGCAAGGTTAGCAGAAGAGCTAAATAGTGTGTATCTGTCAGTATAAGGGTCTCTGAAGTGTGTGTACGTGCCATTATGTAGGTAAAAGAGTCTCAGCATGAGGAGCTGCAGTCAGTAAGAGAGCACATCCACTCCTGCTTCAACTCCATTTCCTGTTTCCTGCTACCACACCCAGGGTTGAAGGTTGCCACCAGCCCCTCTTTTCGGGGGCAGCTAAGAGGTACTATGGCTGCCTTTCCATCACTTTCACACAGCTCATGGTAACATCTGCCTGATAGTCGGCCGTTAGGCATTTCCACACATCAGACTCACTTTCCACATTCCTGTCTGTTATCAGTAGTGACATCCCCACACATTCCAGGTCAAGACAAGTCAAACTTCGCTGTCATTTAAAAATATACAGGAGTACAGTGAAATGAAGTAGGGTATGTCCGAGACCTTAAAACCGGTTTTACAAACGTGTTAAATTTGTACCACAAATGCAACAAGCTGTTTAATTGCTTTTAGACGTGGCCCAGGAGTTTAAGGATGAGCTCCGTACCCTAATTCCTACACTGCTGAAGCCAGCCAGCCTGGCTGAAAAGGAGATCAATGGCAACAAGGTCACATGCAGGGGCCTGCTTGAGTATTTTAAGGTGAGGAGGTGGTGCAGCCTATTACACTGTCACAGTTGCAGCTGGAGATGTACTGAGGAAGTAACACTGCTGTTTTTTCATGCTTTGGTGTGTGACGCTGTTTTTATTTATTTTTTTCTTCAGGCATACATAAAGATATACCAAGGCGAGGACCTTCCTCATCCCAAATCCATGCTGCTGGTACCTACTCTAAGTTCTACTGCTTCTGCTTGTGTTTTGGCACATATCTGTTGCAGGGGCAATTCACCATTTCTTTTCATTTCATTTACTTTTACACTGCATGCACAGAGCAGTTTCATCTTCGTTCAAGCTAACGTTGTGCTGTTTTTTTCCCAGACCCCATTTTGAAGATATTGGTAAAGCTGTCCTTCTCTTTCAGGCAACAGCAGAGGCTAACAACCTCGCAGCAGTGGCAGCAGCCAAAGATCAATATTATAAGAACATGGAGAAGGTCAGTACATTTACATACATCTGAGGAGAATATGAGAGTAAAGAGTATACGTTTGAGAAAATGAGACCTTTACTGATATTTCATTGATGGTACTTCATTCTTGTGAACCTGAATGACATTGAGAACGTTACCACTCTGTTTTTGTTGTTGGGCAACCACAGTGAAGCAGAGTACAGGCCAGTTTTGTTGAAGCAGGAGAATCTTTTTGGTTACAGCTGAAATGCTGTACCTGAGGCTCTAACCTGCACTCAGTTCCATAAATATAACGCAACAGACAAAGGTTGCAAATGTTGTTCTGGGTGTGCTGTGAACCGTTAAACATAGCTGCGATGTAAAAATGCCAGTAAAAACGTTGTGTTTACGACAAGGTTGTTTATACGACAAAGTTGTGTATTAAAAAAACTAATCCTCAATATGAATGCACCCTCTAAGACCTTCCTGCAATAACTAGGAATTAAAAGTAGTCTAATTTTTATCTTTTAAAAATATTATGACTCCCTGCCCACCGCGTTCTGTCCTTATTAGATCTGTGGTGGAGACTTGCCTTACGTCTCACCGGACTCCTTAGAGGAAAAGCATCAGTTCTACCTCCGGGAGTCACTGGATCTCTTTACGTCCACCAAGAAAATGGGAGGTCAGGACTTCTGTGAGCGCTACTACATCCAGTTGGAGAAGGAGCTGGAGGAAATGTGGCAGTCGTTCAGCAAACACAATGAGGTGAGGTGCAGATTCAGCTGTGGAGCAGTGCAGTACTAATAGTGTCACTGTCTAGTCCAGTGTTTACCAACCCTGTCCATGGGGTTCCACGCACAATCCACATTTTTGCTCTCTCCCAGCTCCCGGTAGCAAAAACATGGACTGTCTGCAGATTGGGAAACACTGGTCTAGTCAGTACAGCACTGTGGATACATAGGAAAATGCTTTTTATTTTAATGTACTCCCGTGACACTGTACAGGATAAGGAGTTAGGTGGGTTTATATATACTTATGTTATTCCCATGACACTGTACGGGATAAGGAGTTGGGTGCATTTTTATATACCTATGTTACTCCCTTGACACTGTACAGGATGAGTTGGGTGCGTTTTTATATACTTATGTTACTCCCATGACACTGTACGGGATAAGGAATTGGTTCGATTTTTATATACCTAGGACAGAGCAATTCTTAGAGTTAATATGTGGAATATAACTAATGAATGATTCACTGTATCACTGATATATTTTTTTCTTTTTTCTTGCTAAAAGTCCAAGAACGTCTTCAGTGCATTCCGAACACCAGCGGTGCTGTTTGTCCTTGTGTGCTTCCTGTACGTTCTGTCAGGCCTGCTGCTCTTCATTGGATTGGCTAGTGTGGCATCTCTTTGCGACCTTGTCCTGGGCCTGGCCATGATTGCCATGCTCATTTGGGCCTTCATCCGTTATTCTGGCAAATATCGTGGGCTTGGCTGTGCAATAGACCAAGCTGCTGGGGTACTACTGGAACAGGTAAGGTCACTGTCAAAGGTCACATCGCATTAAAGCAGGGGTGGCCAGTCTCATCCGCAAAGGGCTGGTGTGTATGCAGGTTTTTGGGGTAACCTTTAGGTCAGCTGTTCAAACCAAATTGTGAGGACTCTTCAGCCAATCAGTCCTCTAGTTAGTAATGTAATGTAATGTGAAAATGCACTATATGAAAAAATTTGAACTGAATTAAGCTAATTAGGGAGTTGCAGCGAAAATCCGCATACATAACGGCCCTTTCTGGATAAGATTGGCCTCCCCTGCATTAAAGATTCCCTGAATCTCTTGTCTGGACTGAATATGTATTACCTTAATAACGTTTTGACATTCAAATAGAAACATAACTGTATTCATGATGGAGTGAGAATTTAAGTCTTTTACAAATATTGAGGCCATGCAGTCCCATGAAATCAGAAAAGTCTCAGTTCAAGTTATGGAGATACTTGATGCAGCATTTCTGAATAAATACTTGCATGCCCTTTGAGACTCTCACCCAAGGTCACTGTGATTTCCTTCCCTAATTACTGTGAACGTAATTAGCTAATGCAATACATTACATACAGTGTGACTTCAAGATTTTATATATACTCTTTATGGACAAAGTATTGGAACACCTGGCCATTACACCCAAAGGACCTTGATATGAATACCAAGACATTTTGGACAATTCTATGCTTCCAACCTTATTGGGGAAGCATAGTTTGGGGAAGGCCATTTTCTGTTCTAGCATGACTGGGCCCAATACACAAAGCAAGGTCCATAAACACATGGTTGGGTTAGTTTGTTGTGGAAGAACTTGACTGGCCTGCACAGAGTCCTGACCTCAACCGCATCGAACACCTTTTGAATGAACTAGAATGGAGATTGCGAGTCAGGCCATCACATCCCATATCAGTGCCTAACCTTACAAATGGACTTCTGGAGGAATGGGCAAAAATTACCACTCCAAATTCTTATGGAAAGGCTTCCCAGAAGAGTGGCAGCTGTTATATGGCTGCAAAGGGGGGACCTACTCCAATGAATTTAGAATGGGATGATATAAAAGTTCCAGAATGTGTAATGGCCAGGTGTCCCAATACTTTTATGTCCATATTGTGTGTGTGTGTGGTGTGTGTGTGTGTGTGTGTGTGTGTGTACGTACTGCTGGTCACTTGTTTTTTTTCTTCTCTCACTTTTAGGCTCTATTGGTATTAAACATGTCCAAGACGCCAGCAATGGTCCAAAAGAAGAAACAAAGATAGGTTCCATAATACAGCTCACCAGCAGCAGCTGACGGTCATGGCTCACATAATAATAAAATAGTGATACAAAACATGAACACCAACAGAGAAACAGCACAAGTATCTGACCGATCTTAATTGGCTATTGACACCAGTACACACGACAATACACTACGTTGCAGTGACAGTAATTCCATTACACCAGCACAAAAGCGTGGCAACCTAGAGCACCTTCCAGCTTTAAAAGTTAATGAGGGGTATACTGCAGGGCTCAATGTTAGAACCCAAAGAACGTTTTGTACTGCTATGCATTCACACTGCCTTAAGCTCTTATTCTGTCTCACGGGGCACTGGTGTTTGTTGATTTAAAAAAGCTCAACCCTAGGAAGCAGGTGGATTCAGCACACCAAACATGGGTCAGTTAGCTTTGTCACCGCAATCTTTGGGTTGTGTAGCGGCATATCAAAATATATGTTTTATCTGGGTTTCATCTGCAAATGCTTACTTATAATTGAAACACCAGTCGTACTATGTAATTTAATAATTTAATGTCAATATGTGCCTTAAATTGGATCTGGCACCATGCTGCATTAATGCCTTGTTGTATTTCCGCAATGTGCCTTATACTTAATTATAGCAGTACTCCCAGGGGAATAATCAGGTGCTGCGTTTGTTTTTATACATTATTTTTCTGCTTAAAATTGTTTTTCCTCGGTAGTAAACATTGTTTCCATTACTCCCTTTTTCTTTCTCATGTTTAGCAATTGTATAAAAATGACTTTACATATATGTTGGATATGTATACTCCATAAAGCACCTATTTAAAGTATCATGATATTTTCATTACATGGCAAATTGGTCCACCACTTGGATTGTTACATACTATCCAATTAACTCTGACTCTATTCCTGCCTTTAAGAAACTCAGCTCTGATGTATCATCTCAAGATAGTTCTGTTCTGTGGTATTTTGGTTTTATCATTTTGATAACCCACACAAAGTACATCTTTGAGGAATTGAGATTTTAGGTAGTGAAAGACCAGTTCGAGTTCATGTCTGATAATAGACCAAATGAGTTCCAGCTGCAAGAGAACACCCCTGACAATTAAGGATTAGTTTTGTTTATGTATATTTTTATTGTAATTACTCGTCACATCACATTCCACAACATGTTGCATTCAAGTCTTCCGTCATCTTGTAAAGTTGCACATGTAAATGATGTGGGTATTGTTCTTGAACTTTGATACTCTTTGCACTTTTCCCTCTTTGTTACTGTTAAATTTAAAGGTTATTCATTTACGTAATAAAAAAACATTTGCTTTAAATGTATTTACTCAGCTTTCTTTTGTTTCTCTCCTGGCTTTACCGATGCTAAATGTAAATTTGGGTCCAAAGCAACTTACACGTTAAGAGCATGTACTCTATTCTATTGTTGTTTACTGGAATTGTTACTGAAAGGAGTAAAAGAGCTTATGAACTAAATAAAATGAGAACGTTAATAAATCAGTTTAAGTGCCTACTTATTTTCACCATAATTGTTTTCATGCAAATCGCTACTGCTTTATTTAAAACTCACATTTGCACTTTAAAACACTAGGTGTCAGCGTTGAACTAAACACAAAATGACAGTTTTATGCAGGACAAGTAAAGCTTTATTTCGCTTTGGTTTTACAGAGCATCGTCGCCGAGGATGTATCTTGTGCTCAGAGTTCTAACCCATGTTGAGAAATGTTCCATTTTTTATATTTTTTTCTGCCTAGTTATAAGACAGATGTACTTCGGACCAATGCTATAGATCAGAGATTATAACATTTACAAGAAAAACGTTACAAAACCCCTTGTCTGCTATTTAAAATACGGAAGATGTGTACTCCTTTCTCCGGGTCTTGTCTTCTGCGGCCTCTTTCCCGCCTCTCGTCGCGTTCTGCGGTTCTCTTTCCTTGACGCGCTGTTCAACGAATTTCGCTTCAGAGCTGCGATGGGTTATTGCCTTATATGGCCTTAAACGCCACAATCCGCATGGTGCTCGAGCAGCGGCGTGGGGCGCGCGCACGCCACTGGTGCTACTGTTCGCTTCCTTATTTGGAAGCGAGTTCAGACGCCTTAAAGGGAGAGCACGAGAGCGGAACCGTGGTATCTTTCAGAATAATCAAACGTAACTACATCGAATCATTCTTAAAATGTGGTTCTGGGCAACGCAAAGACCCGTAGAAAAGGACCCTGATTAAAAATATGAACATGATACAAACACGCAGATACGTAAAAACTTTGTTTGGCTTCTTAATTGTACCTAGGTTATATTAAATTAAAAAAAATAACGTAGCTTATTGACATTTTTGTGCAAAAATAAACTAGCCTGCAGTCATCTACTGAGATAACTGTACGAGCTAGCAAGATGCTGACTAATACGATATAAACGAAGGACAAAGGTATTGCATTAGCTACTATAGCTAATGGCAGTTAAGCAAATGGTATTTACAATGTCAAATTTGGCAATCAGAATATGCATCCGTATCAATAATTAATGTCATTTCAATGTTGAGATGATGATTGTTACTGAGAAAAAGAAAATGAAACGTTGCACTGACTGAAAGCAGACGTCTTACTGTGAGCGTTTCTTCACAAGTTAAATTCTTACAACCGTTTTAAACTGCTGTCCAATTTCCTATTTATCTTCCTGCACTTAGAAACCACTGCTGTATCACATACTTTCTGAAAATGTAGTAGACCTAATTTTTGTCATCATAAACTGTCTTATTAAGTATGCCGAGGCCCTTGATATTTAATGTGATCCACATCGCATGTCAAAATTCCATATGATAAGCATTAGTTCAACCCCATGCTAGTGTTTTGTACGGTACATTGAAAGACTAACACGTTATAATCAGTGAGATCGTGATACCGGCCCTTAAGTATATTTAAACATTTAAAACTTATATTTTGGCATAGCAGTAGACATTGGCTACATTTAAATGTACTGTACTAGCATCTGCTAGACAAACCTCAGTTCCCACTGTCCTCTCCGATTGGAACAGAGGGTCTGCAAACCCGGATGTACGCTCCCACCCACAGCTGCGAAGCACGCACAGCTGGGCGCGTCCACGAGGCATAGCAAGTCATACAGAGGCAGTGCGTTGGAGCTCATTCAATCGCGAACCAGACGCCGACACACTCGTGCACAGATACTGCCATGGTATGTTCACATTTCTACGTCTCGGTGCCCTCGTTTAGGAAGATGTATGAATATAACACATAATCCAAATGTTTCTTCAGGTAACTGTGCTCTATAATAGTGTAGCCATTTAGCGTTTTTGTGCTGTAATAACCCGCATGTAGAAGACCTGCGGTAGAGCACTTTCTAGTTCTGTTGCGTACTCTCTCTCTCCCGCAGGCTATGCACTTGACAGAAAACGTCATACGGTGCCTAGTTTTTCTCTTTTATATACAATGTTTGCGTACGAATAAAGTGATATAGAAATTTTAGTAGCCGTTTCTCCCACTTGCTTACTTGATACTTGATTAAATCCTATTCATAACGGTATATAACGGAAACAACAAACTGGCGCCATTTCCTCGTTTTCCTTTTCTCTGGGCAAGTTGAGGCCTAGCCCAGTCTGTCTAGATCCGTGTTGGCGTCTTAGGTGGTGGCCTGTCGACTCATTTTCCTCGGTCAGCCGACTCTTATCCGACTCGTTGTGAATGTCGGCTTTGATTAATTTAAAAGTCCGTCTCTGCTTGGAAATAGATTGCTTTTCCTTGTGTGGCATTTTGGCTCTCAGTGGCCGACTAAGCGGTTAACTGCTTAACTGCACACAACGTTACTGAGTTTCGGGCATTGATTGATCGTATTTCAGCTGATCTGCTTGACTTTGCAGGCGGCCGTAGCTGCAGTTTTTAGCAAGTGCAGCCGATTCTCACACAGTATAACGCTGCGCTTACGACCCCACCCTAATCTACTTTTTCCCCTGAGTTAGAGGTCCGGTGTTTCCGTAGCATCTCCGATTTATTTTACGTCCGCACTTAAAATGTTCAGCAATCCACAAACGGTAACAATTCATCACTTAAGCAGATGTATCCTACGTCGGATCTTCAGGGGAGACCTGGCGTTTGGGTGTCGTCCGAAATAGCCACTTGACCGACTTCCTGGTTTCACGCAGACAACTTTGACAAGCCGTGCCGGTGGCCGCCCCTGGCTTCCAATGCTGAAGGTTAATCTAAATTTGAGCTGCTTTGGCTTAATATTACTGCCAGTCTTAAAATTTCTGTTGCTCCATTGATGCCTTTTTGTATCTATTCGACTATAGCTGGTCCCTGTCGTTCAGAAGCACCATTTGTATTTGCGAGTATTGTACTATTTGCTGTATAACTTCACTAAATCATACGACTTTTTAAATATAGTAATATACTTCTCAGAATCCATGCTGCTCTATCCTTCACAATCTTCCTTTGTTCCAATAGCTATTTAAAAACCACAAGCTTCCAAAGCTTAAACATTCTTAGGGTTTTTTGGCGTTTGAGGCGCAGTATGTTCGCTGCTTCGGGCTATTGTTTGCAATGCAACTGTTAAATTGTTGTATTCGCCGTCTTCGGGTCTAGTTATGTGCGCGTGCGTGTCTGCTGTAGGCGTTGGTACCGGTATCTGCTTGTCCTTTCACCATACATGTACTCAGTCTTTATTTCCGTTTTTTTTTTTTTGCATCTATCTAGCAGTTAGCAAAAGTGTAAATCGGCCGCCGTGGTTTGGGTTGTTGGGGTAGCATGAAGGCGCATTCCAGTATTCAATGTTTATCGGGTGAATTTCCTTCCAAAATACTGATGGGAACGATGGCAGGTGTGTGTGTTCAGCGAGAGAATGCGAAAAGCTAAATGGAGGAAGTTTTGCAGCCTCTTCCGACTACATTTCCTATGTTGCAGTGTCGCAACTGACTCACTTGCCTCAAAATCAGTGGTAGTCTTGGTCAAGACAAACGACTCTTAACCGAAATTCAGGCAGTATACGCAAACTATCACAAGTAATTTCTTAGTTACTGGCAGTTAGTTGTACGTGGTGCCGCATTTTGCAAGATTCGAAACCTTTGGTTTGTTAATGGTATTTTAAATCGCATATTGTTTAGTTTTTATTCTACAGACTAAAATGCTGTCATTGTCGTATAAGCCGTTGAAGAGCCCACGGAAAACGAATTTTGATGAGCAGACTATTTTGTGAATTTTGGCAGACTTGCTTCATTAAATTCTTTGCTTTGAATTTGTTCAGACTCAAGTTTTTAACCTGGAGAAACATGCAAAACTTTTATCCTATTAAGTATTATCTTGTGGTTTAACAATTTCCTGCTGTCCTGAGTCCATGCTTGGCAGCTTGTACACAGGTAATTGAGATGCTCCTTGAAACAAACCTTTCCCTACAACGAGCATTTGCACACTATACTGGTGGGTCAGTCTGATTTTTGTAGTGTGGTTCCATTTACATTTAATTTGGTGGTTAATTGTATAGTATGCTATTGTAGACAAGCTCAGCTAATGCAGAACCATCTGCTAAATAAGATTTGTCTTTTTCTTGCTGAAAACATGCAGTTAGTGCAATGCGGGTTGATATACTTTGGCTGTGGTATGCAGTTATGTAGTACCTTGTTGTCGTTGCTATACTCTGCTTTTTTTCATCTGCTTTTGTCTTAATGAAAATCAGAAGGTTTGTCTCATTAATGTGATTTGAGATTTGCATGCTGCCCCCAACCCACACCAGCAGCACTAAAGGCCTGCTGTCTGTAGTAGCAGCCCATAGTGCAAGGAATTCATGTAGTGCCCCCAAGCGTTCTCTAAACAAACTTGCAGCATTGCTGACTTATTCATTTAATGCTTACTGATTATCTTCATTTGATTAGTGTGTTTAGTCAGTGGACCTTGGTACCCTGATATCATGTACCATTGCCATCAAAACACTGGATGTTTCCCAAACTAGGAGTAATTAAAATAAAGCTTGTCCTGTGTTTGTATACATTTTTATATAGGTGGAGAGCTCCTTGAAGGCCAGTTGGAAAAACTAAAATTATCAAGTCATAGGCAAAAGGCAATAGTTTGGAGACAAGTTCCAATCTTGGTTTAGTTTAAATATCTGCCATGAACAATGGTTAACAAATGTTTGTTCTGAATTATTTTGACAGTGATTTGCAACATTACCTTTTTATACAGTTCGTCTAACTTCAGGGACTTTTGTGCATGTGTGAATGCTTTTATGCATCACTATTTTAGAGATGTTCATCCCAGACGAGACCTGAATAATGGATATGATTGTTGTACTGGATGGTACCTTTTATTTCACTGGTTTATATATTGAGCCATTCAGTTATACTTTGTTAGATTGAGAGTTTTAGGTAATGTAACATCTTGCATGCTTGTTAACACTCAGCCATAATATTTTAATCAATTTTTGTTGCTAAAATCCTAAATTAAGCTTGCTGCACAAAAAAATTTACTTACAGTATAAGATTTTGTACTATCTAGCTTTATCTTAAAAATATGATGTCCTCTGAAATGGCAGACTCGACTAGCATCCTACAGCAATGTGCGAAAGCCTTTAACTGAGAACACAGCAATTTGTCTGACCTTTGTGTGTATTTGTTTAGGAAAAATGCTCACTTCAGTTTATAGAAATAGCAATACAGTAGACACCTTTTGGGGAACAAGAGATCTTCTTGCATGACTTGAGGAAATTTGTTTCCCAAAATACTTACCCCAACCATTCCACTTATTTAACCACCAGCTGATTTTACTAATTAACTTCATGAGAGATTGGTAAGACATATTACTGAAGTTCATGGGTATATTGGAGTGATTTTTGAGAAGCTTTGAATTGTCTATGCTTACCCATTGACAGACTCATCCCTAGTTTTATGCCAACTAGGGCTGCAAAAAATGGTTTTGATCGGTCGTGATCAAGAAATCAACCAATCCATCAGCTGGACAAAAATGGAGTTTAAAGAAAAGTGCAAATGCTTTATTTAAAAAACATTAAGAAGCATTTGTCACTGTTGTAATAAAACCTTTACGCAATGTAGAGAATCTCAAAAAGTGGCATAAACGCAGAGTTTGCCGTCTCCTTAGTTTGCTGATGATTGTACTTGACCTAGTAATAACTTTGAAACTGTCAATAAGTTTCCCATTTTACTACACTGCTTGTATTTGTTTATTGCGATACTTGTCCTCTGGTGGAATATCATTGCTGTACACATGCGCTGACCATCTGCGTCTGTGGACAAATGTATCTACACTGGAGCCCGGATGCATAACCGTATATGGACTGTATTGGTATGCACAGAAGTGAAGTATGAACTGGGTTTAACACATTACCACCTAGCAACATTAATGTAGTCATACTCGGTTTACTCGGCTGCTAAAAATGTAATCAAGCAATGACAAAATTAGTCAATTATTTTTATTACTCATTACTGATTAGTTGTTGCAGCCCTAATACCAACACTTTTAGCACATTTTTATACAAATGGCCTTGGTGCTATTGCTCACTCCAGAAAAACGTTGCAATGGATATTTAATTATATTGGTTTAACACTCAGTACAATTGTTGAAGAGCACAGTTTAGCGGGTAATTCCCTTCTGGTAATATTTCATGTGATTGCTGGAAGGTCTTAATTCCAGTGCAAAATATCTTCCAACTGCTTATCCTTCACTGAGTTGCAGGACATTGTAATCACTATGTAATGTCTTGCATGAAGTAGATTTATTGCAGAACATTGTGCTGTCAAATTTCATTTTGGAAATTGAGTAATTTTCGGAATCTGCACATCAGCTTATCACTGATTGCTTTCAACTTTAAAGTCTTTTGCAAGCATGCTGCTTATGAAGAGGAAGTTGAATGCTTTCAGCTCCCTGCAAGCTTTTAATACTTTGCCACCTAGGTTTTTGAGGAAGTGATTCTCTTCCTAGTCTGTTCATTGGAACACACTGGTTTGTGTAGTTGTTCAATTTAGCTGAATTCTGGATTGTTTTAAACTAATCTCCAATTGTTGATTACATCTCTCAACTGTCTGTGTGTGCAATATCTTTAGTTCTGATAGGTACTCATGTTTATAGCTTTGATAGTGCCACCCTTTAACGAAACCCATGAAGTAGTTTTTGTACTTGTATCTTATGTCCTACATTGGCAGGTCATTGTGCAATGCTGCTGTGCTTTGTCTTTTATCTATTGCCCTTCAGTGTTTTACTTTGCCATGAAAGGTTGCATTTAGGCCACACCCTGCTCTTATTCGTTTTTTCCAAAGTGAAACTTTTTGTCAATGTCAGGTGTTCATATTGGGACAAAATATCTGAGTTTCTCATTGGTCATTTAGGCTTGGTAGGTATTCACTGTGCTGGTCTCTTGAGTGGAGTTAGCATGCATCAGCATGTTGCTGTTTGAAATCTAATCACCCTCCTTGCCCCTCTAGGCATCCGGAGTGACAGTCACAGATGATGTGATTAAGACCTTCAATGACATGAAGGTGCGTAAAGCTCAGGTGGGTGAGGAGGAGAAGAAGAAGAGAAAGAAGGCTGTGCTTTTCTGCCTGAGTGATGATAATCAGCACATCGTCTTGGATGAGGGCAGCCAGATCTTGGTGGGTGATGTTGGAGACACCATTGTGGACCCCTACTCACACTTCGTCAAGTTGTTGCCTGCCAATGACTGCCGTTATGCCTTGTATGATGCCACCTACGAGACCAAGGAGACAAAGAAGGAAGACCTTGTCTTCATCTTCTGGTAAAACCGGGTTTTGTTTTTGAGTTAGGTGTTAATGAATTGTCTTGAAAGGTCCATGAAGAAGACATTTGAGCTGAACCGCTTTCTCTGTCTTAGGGCCCCAGACAGTGCCCCTCTGAAGAGCAAGATGATCTATGCCAGCTCCAAGGATGCCATCAAGAAGAAATTCCCAGGTTAGAAGCTCAAAAGGAATGGTTAGATTGGTGAAGCATCACTTTAATTCATTTGTTTTATTTAAAATTGTTTTGCCTGAAAGGATAACTAAAGAGGTAATACAGGTTGAACTGTTAGTTCCCTGCAGCTGAGACCATGCTTGTATTTGGTTATCTAAATATAAAAGTCTTTTAAAATGGCATCAAATGGATGGAAAGTCAGTTGAAGGTTTGATCTACCAAAAGTCACTAGTAGTAAACTCTGACATGGCATAGGCATCTGCACATGGTTTCTTTATTGCAGGCAACTTCTTATCTAGCGGTGACCTTTGGTTTATCAGTCATCAAACACTGAGCTCAAGCAGTACATTTTCATAGTCTTAATCCAGATCTGGAAATTCACTAATAATTAGGCTTATTGCTTCCAATCTTATCTGGAAGTAATCTGCCTAACCCAGAATATACATGTATGGTATTGTAATGCAGGTCTATTAAAAGATTTTGTTCTGATGTCTTTTTAGGCATTAAGCATGAGTGGCAAATTAATGGGCCAGAGGACATCAAGGACCGACGTACCTTGGCAGAGAAGCTAGGAGGCTCATCAGTGATATCTCTGGAAGGGAGTCCTGTATAAATCTCACTCCAAGTTTCGCTTTAGGCCTACCAGAAAGCATATTTGTGATGGGGTATGGCTGTTCATTCTGATATAATGTGGGAGGGGGGACTCTCTGGGTGGGTGGGGGTAATAGTTGGGAGGGGTATCTGCAGGAGGGCTGGTATCTGACAGTTTTAATTTCCAATATTGTTGGCTGTCATTCCAGTTTACACAATGAATTATACAAATACAAACCTGATTTAGAAGAGTGAGCATGGAAGGATAGTGCTGAAATTTAAACCGTATTTGAAAGCAGGTTTTTCTTTCAGAATTCCTTTAGACTGAAGTGAGGACAGCAGCTGTTAAATTTGAAACTTCATTCCTCTTTTTTTTTTTCCTTGCCAAACTTGTAATTGTTAGGTCTGTTAGCTTTGCACTTGGTGTTATACAACATGCAGTGGGTTTTGAAACTCTTTTTGGGAACTTTTTTTTTTTTAAGAATTTCTGAATATAAATTCCAGAATTTAGATAGCATATTAAAACAAAACTGGAAACAAGTTGAGACCAAACCTTGGCACATTAAGGATTAAAAAAAACTTTGAACATTAACAAGTTAATATTGTCTTTTGGAAAAGACTGTAGAATGGAATGATTAAGGTATTGAGGCAGTGTATGTATAGAGTGAAGGCTGTATGATGCGTGGTTGGTGGGTGTTTTGTATTGTCCCCTGATCGCTAATAAAAAAAAAAAAAAAAGCACTAAACTAACCCTGGGATATGCTTTTTGTGTAGCTCTTGTTCTGTGAATGGTCGCATGCTGTGACTCAATGTGTTATGTTGCCCTGAACCGTCCTGCAGTTGCCACATCAGGTGAGCTTACTTTTGTCTGTGAGTGACCAAACAGTTTGAAATGTTTCATTAGCTCTCTTGACTAATACGTGGGCATGTCTGTTCTTTGACATCGGGCATATCTACTAAAAAGGTCTGGTCATGAACACAGCATATCACCTTCAGTTTTCTAATCTAAATCACATTGAAATATCTCGCCTCATGCTTTCTGATACTCATCCACCAGTTGCTGTAATAACAGGGCCCCTGCAATTTAAGATTTGTATTAATGAATAGGTTTTGGTAATTCTTCACAAATCTGCTGTTCGGGTGGGCTTTTACTTAAGCAGGGGTGTATATCCAGGTTTATATTCTGAGCGTTATACAGTGATCCCTCTCTATATCGCGTGTCGACATTGGCGGCTCACTGTATCGCGGATTTTATATGCAAGCATATCTAAATGTATATCGTGGATTTTTCACTAGTTCGCGGATTCCTACATATGATGGGTCTGTTTATTTCTGTTACATGCTTCCTCGGTCGGTTTGCCCTGTTGATTTCATTCACGGGACGTTAGTGGCGGATGGCTGAGAAGCTACCCAATCAGAGCACCAGAATGCAAATTGCGCATGACTGCAGTGTTCGTATTTTAGAAATATGATACTAATATTAACAGAATCATAATATATCTATAACTGGGTAAGTAAAGAGTCCATTACTGTATATTATAGTAAATTTTTGTTTTTGTTAAATATGTATTACAATGTGTTTACAACTACGTTTTACATATAAAAATTCTTAAATGGTATACGATGTGTATTTGTGCGTACTATATAAAGTGTGTTTACATACAAAACGAATCTTACCTAATATCTAAGAGAATATAAAGGGTTTCTAAGGGCTTAAAATATACAAAAATAACCATATAAACATAATTTTTACTTTGTGGATTCACCTTTCGCGGGGGGAGGGGTTTCTGGAACGCAACCCCCGTAATAGACGAGGGATCAGTGTATTGGTATATGTTCCATACTGCAATACTGATTTTGTCCACAAGATGGCAACAGGATATACGTTTTCCTGTTGCTGCCCTTGGAGAAACGTCTTTGAAGCCCAGGTTTGGGAACTACTGTCTGATTTGAACAATTTTATATATCAGCTAACTAGCAGAGGAGGTATTCGTGTCAGACCAAAGTGTGATGGATTAATGACATTGGAAGTGTTGCAGTAAATAACATTAAGTACCACTGGGGGTGGCATGGCGAGGCAATGGATAGCACTGTGGCCTCACACATTTGGGACCAGGGTTTGAGCCCCTGCTTAATTTCCATACGTGTGGAGTTTGCATGTTCTCCCCGTGTCGTCATGGGGTTTTCTCCGGGTACTCCGGTATCCCCTCTCCACAGTTCAAAAACATGCTGAGGCTAATTGGAGGTGCCAAATTGCCCATAGGTGTGAATGGTGTGTGAGTGTGCCCTGCGATGGGTTGGTGCCCCATCCTGGGTTGTTCCCTGCCTTGCACCTGTAGCCTCTGGGATAGACTCCACCTCCCCGAGACCCCAAATGGGATAAGTGGCTACAGAAAATGAATGGATGTACTATTAGGTTCAGGCATACTTAACCTAGTGCATTGTAGCCTATCGTGTATTAACAGATTCAAGTATTTCATACGAAACATATGGAAGTCTATCTAAATTGTCCCTTGAGGTTTTGACAACTCGATATCATCTGAAGTTTGTCATACAGTGTCCAATTTTTTTAGTGTCCTGCTTTCTGAACAGCTAATCATGTAACTGCTACATACAGCACAAATACAGAGGTTCCCTTACTTTTTGACTCGGCGTTAGAACAGCCAAGACGCCTCATCTAAGTGATTTTGGATGTGGTTTGGTTGTAAGTGCCGTACGTGGTAGCTGCACGCTAGAGGATCAGCCTCTAGGAAGTTTCATGCATTGCAGTATCAAGAGTTCAGAGTATGTAGTGAAGAACAAAACTATTCAGTCAAAGGAATTTCTGTGGCCAAAAGAAAACCTTAATGAGAGCTCAGGAGAAGGGTCACACTTGTTAAAGATAACAGGTTAGTATAAGAGGTGTACAGATATGCTTCCCAGAGCACATAACTCATCTACCTTTGAAGTGATTCCAGAGGCAATATTGGGCCTTACCTGATACTAACTAGGTGTAGCAAATGAAGTGGCCACTAAATGTTTATCTGGATGTGTGTGTGTGTGTAGACGTGTGTATTTCTGGCATCAAGCGAGTGCTTTTACACTCTCTCATAAGCAATCCGCTTCTTCATTTTACAGTTGGTACTGTATGAGGTAAAGTATAGAAACTAACATCAATAGCTTACCTCTACATACATGCCTTGTACATGGCTGTTCAGCTGTCCAGGCCTGAGAATCTCTCTCTTTACTAGATTCCATTGCTAGCGTAGTGGCCCCTTCTTCATTCACATACCTCCATCCACTTTAAAGACCAATTCTGCAGGATACCACAGGTCGTGTGTCATGAACACCAATGTGTATATGTGTACGTAATAAACGTAAGCGTTTTGTACAATCATAGCAAATGCCACTAATTCTACAACTCTCCTCCCAGACTTTCTATATTTCATCAATTAACTCCACCCACGTTCCTCCCTGCCCCAAATCCTAACGGTATTTCAAATTCCAAAATCCAGCTTTGTTCTAGCCTGCCCTGACTAACAGTCAAGAGTAAGACTTCACGGTGACAAAGCAGGAAATCGGAGAGAGGTATATCATATTACAAAATATCCACTAGATGGCGCACCAAACACCAGACAGGCATAAATATTTGTTGCCACGTAAAGAGTATCTGAACCGATGAATAGTGAAATTGCAAGAAGAAAAAAAAAAGAAATGAGCCAACATCTGAAGAAATTTTCATTAAAAATTCTGACTATAAGGGAAAATCCATTCAGAAAAGATCATTCAAGGTCATTGGTTCAGATACAGTGGTCAGCAATGTAATCAGATTGCTGTTGGGTCCATTAGCACAGCATTTATCTGCTCAAGAGATGCTTTCTGGCTCTGAACCTTACTTGTATGCCAATATGGACAAGGGTGTCTGCTAAAAGTTCATTTAAATTTCATTTCAATGGCTAGTACTGTGGTATCATGCATCCAGTGTTGTGGGTTTAATGTGCAGTCCTGCTGTGTGTGTGTGTAGAGTTTGCATTATCTTTCCTGGATACATAAGTTTCCTCCTGTAAGTCCAAAAACGTTTAGTTAGTTGAACTAGTGACTCTAAATTGTCTTTAGTGTGTGAATGGCTGCCCTGTGGCTGATTGGCATCCCATCTAGGTGTTGCGCTGCTTCCTGATCTGTGCTTACTGGGGCACACTCAAGGCTCATGACATCACTGTGCTGGATATATGATTATGGAGAATGGACATGTCAATGTGATAAAAAGAAGTGGGCCAGTAATGGTACCATTCACACTTTCATTTGACTGATATCACAATTGACATTACCATGTCTTCATGTAGCGGCATAGATGTCTTTGAGTGTAATCTCTCCCCCCATTTTGGTTATATGCCATATTGTGATCTCCCCATTATGTTTCTTTGTGCTTTGTTGTGAGGGAAAACAGATGATGGTTACAGGAGATCAAAGAAAAGCAACACGTCAAATTAGATATTTTGAGGAAAAAATATAAGAATACCTAACTATTTCTACAATCACGGTAAAATTATTGATAAGGAGTTGTGTAGTTATAATTGTCCATAAAATTAGTATATGTCAAGTATTTCTGATGTGGATAAAGTCTAATAAAAATGCAATTTTTAAATTCAGATTTAAGTTTTCCAGATACAAGTTGTGGTTTAGGAGAAAAATGAAAGCAAAAGTAACTTCCAAAAATATCTTAAGAAATTCAGTGCTTTGTGTGAAGTGCTTTAAGAGTAACAGGTCTAACAGGTGTGGATAGCTGTATAATTGCAGTAACTGTTTGCATGGTTATTTAGTACGCAAAAAACAACCAATGAGCGGCTTGGAACATTGCTGGAATTCTTCCCGGTAATATGGGAAGATGCAAGAAGAAGAGTAATAAGTTCAAGATAAACTGCAGTGGAAAACAAAGATCTAAGATCTTCAATGGGAGCAGAAAAGGAATGTGGTGGAGAGGGGACAGGAGTCTGTACTGCCATAAATGCATAAAGTTAACATTGGCATATCCATATATTTTCTGTAACCACTTGACCAATTCAGGATTGCAAGGTGGCCAGAGCCTATCCGGGAGGCTATGGGAGCAAGGCAGGGAACAACCCAGGAAGGGGCACAACCCATCGCATCACACTCACACCATCAGTTTATTATGTGTGAGCTATTTCCATGTGTTGAAGAAGGCTAGAGTTAGCTTTTCCTGTGACTCATTAAATCCTCCAGTTTAGTGAATTTAGGTAAAGAATAGTAAACAAAATATGATGAGCTGTGAATAGAATATGAAATGCCCTGACAACATAACCCCAAGTCAAGGAATCAATATACTATTTAATAAGAAGCATGGACATTTGTATGAATGGGTGAGCTGTTTTCTGATCCATCCTCATAGCAGAACGATGAGTGGAAAAGAAGATGAACGGCAAGAGTGGAAGGCTGCTAGTCAGGTTGAGCTTGAACTACAGCACCCAACCCACATCTTCCCCTTGGTCTCTGCACCTACCATTTCTCCCCTGCACCACTCCCCATATTTTTCAGTCTTCTGTCTTCACACTCGGTCAGTCTACACACCTTTGAAACTTCAAATGTCAGACATGTAACCTGGCATGTCAGCTGAACAGTGACATCGCAAGTGTGGGTGAACGAAGTGTGTTTATCATAGAATTGTGCTTGTTTGTTAACGTGGATATATCAGATAACAGTCACATGCATACACAGGTACTGAGGTCACTTTTCTTTTTGGGAGATTGTAAGTCATTACATTCACTGTAAAATGAGTAAGCAAAGCAATAATTACAGAAAAAAATCATAGGAAATTACTTCACATATGCCATGATATGTTACTTTGATCTGTAAAACATGCTGGGAGCTCACTGTTTCCAGATCAGCTCAAAAGACACTAAGGATTAGCTTGATAAAGCCTGGGAAGTCATACATTTTCAAAGAAATAGATAATGTATACATACAGTTCCTATTGTGAAATTTCCTTGTCTGAAAAAGTAAAACAGCTGGGCCTAGGCGGGCAGACGTTACAGTGGAATATATTTGAGGGTAAGTAAGAATATGCCAGTTACACCTTTTTTTTTATAATATATTTTGTTTACTTTTTTCCCCCAAAATTGAATGATCATGTGACTCTGGTGTCTATAAAACCAGTTTCTGTTAGAAACACAAAGAGATGCCAGAACCCAGCAGTCAAAGAAGACACATAGAGGTGATGAGGAAGGAGAGGCGGCTCTGTCAGCCAACCAATCTGACAGCCCTGGTAGCATACCAGTCATTCTGAAGGGCACCCGCCCTTCCAGCCTTGTTCTCCCACCAATTCTGGCTTCTGTACAAAATGTCGCTCTCCCCGGATGGCTCACCCGTTCTCAGAAATTATTTTTCTTTAAGCAGTCTACCCAGATCAGGTAGATTCCTTTAACCAGTTTCCCAGTGAAAGCAAAGGTATTAGAAAAAACGTTTTCCCCTTCTTAAATAATGCAACCTTTTGACAAAGAGATAGATTCTACTTTTAATCATTTATATCATTCTATGTTTCTTTTCCAAAATATTATAATGCTAAAAATGTATTGTTCATATTATAACAAGCTTAGAAAATTTAAGCAATATTTTTTATTGATGTCTTCCTAATTTTATTCATCTTTAGCTATTTTAAATCTGGAACCCCATCCAGAGTGTCACCTGCATCATCCATTAAACTTTCTAGGACCCAGGCTCCCCCTAACCATGCAGTGGATAAGCATTGATATAAAACAGGTTGAAGAGTTTGCTGACACAACATCCATATGACATAATACCAAGAAGCACATCTTTCCCCCTTTATCCATTCATCCATCCATCCACCCATTTTCTTTACCTGCTTGTCCTATTCAGGGCCACAGAGGGTCCGGAGCCTATCCAGGAGGCTACGGGTGCAAGGCTGTCTTCTCCATGTTGTAACTCTCAAATTTGCATTATATAGTTTGCCAGTCATATAACATTTCATTTAAACTCATGACACCTTAACAACTACCAGAAAAAGTAGTGATGTATTCAAAACTAGATTATCAGGAATCATGTACAATGTGTGTTCCTTTACCAGATTATACTTTAGTTTATATTTGGAAAGCCACATTAAAATGAATCAATGTACATACATATATGTTGGAAACACATAATTGTTTTCTTGTTGTTATTAGCAACAATATAATCAACAACAACTATCGAGCAAAATAAAATGGCCAAATTCCATGAAGTAAAAGAAAGTAAATTAACATTTATATATTTGTAACTAGGGTGCGGCAGCAGATATCCAGAGTAGTGGCCGTGGAAATGAGACTCATTTTAAAGAAGTAATTACACATATGTAGCATCTATAGGCATAGGACAGTACACTTCTTCCACATTACCGGTTTTGCAAAACACACACACCTCTGCGCTTTCTATGCATACAACCCACGCCCCAATCAAGAATCTGTTTTTGCTATGGTCACACGAGTTATACATAACTAAACAGTCTCTTCCGCACGTTAGCCTTGCACATTATTGCTGTATTACAAATAATTACTCAATAATAACAATAGCAGCTGGAACAAAATACAGTAACAACTTCCAAATGTTTTTCTGCGTCTTTTGAGTGAATGACTTGTGCATTGCACTACATTGTCTTGTGCATTTTTTTTCTGCACACAAAAATAGCCTATTTTTAACTATGGGTTATGTAACCCCCGCCACTCTTCTTAAAGACGTCTTTTATTAAATACTCATATGAAGTGTATCTCCGTTAAGAAGCCATGGTTGTGCAGTGGTTGTGTCTATTTCTTACGTGAATGTCACGTTTTACAGTCCTCTGCCACAATTTCTTGCTCGCTAAAGCCATTTCTCTATGTCTACCGCTTCTCCCTCTCTCCGTTTCCAGCTCAGCGCAGGCTGGAAAAGAAGAAAACCGGTTGAACAGGTAGAACTTAGACTTGCCTCGATCAGGTTTGTTGTCACCGTTATTTCCAGACGCATGCGCGGTCATACCTGTTTCCTGCTCAGTAGTGTACCTGCGCTTCAACCTTTGAATTCGCAGTGCCTTGCGGTGTCGGTCCGAACTGGCGCTTTTTACTTTTCTCCGTTATTACTTATACCTGTCCGGATGCATCGATCCTCCGTTACTTGCGAAACCTCTCATCAATCAAATTGAAAGAGAACTAAGAAAGACACAATAAAGGAAAAGACAGACATATTGGAAACAGGATAAAGAACGGGAAAAGTGTTTAAGTTTGTAGAGGAAGAGAAAGAGGGAGGAGTGCTTGAAAAAACCGGGACTCTTTTTTTTCTGTCATGTAGCTGAGCAAATGGTCCATATTACTTAAATCGAGTGTAACGTAACGAAAGTTATTTTTTCGGCGACTCCAATATTACAAATCACGGTTTTGTAATAGATTATTTGGAAAATCAACAATAGGATTTAATAGCCTACCTGAAAAGTAGCGGAGAAGGAGACAGAGAAACCATGCCCCGAGCCTTTCTTGTGAAAAAAGCAAGTATTTCGCCGGGCAAACGGAACTGGAGCGAACGTCCAGATCACGAACGTGGAGACATTTACATTCCAGGTAAAATCATAAAATACATGTTCATAATTTACTACAGCAGAACTGCGTGTTAATGTTTTACGCCGATAATTTGAATAATAACAAAATATGACACATAATCATGTTCATGCATGTCATGTTTATTAACTTCATCAAGTTCGGAATTAAAACAAATTATTGTTATCAGTTCTGTCTTTTGTTGGTCTCCGTAACATTTCCTGACAGTAAATAATACTAAAAACTCAGCCTCTTTTAGGCGCTGTTGTTGTGTTTTGTTATTTTTATACGGTAAATGAACCTAGTTGTGTTTTGCTTAAGTGCATAGGCGAATGCGTACATATGTTAAATAAGGGACTGTAGAGAGCCGTTACTATTCATTGTTGACCTTCAGACCTGCGTTGCTTCCTTATAGAGTGAAACTTGTTTCCAATCTACGCACATGATTTGCTTGGGCCGCACTGTGTTAAGATTGTTTTTACATTCACAGTGATCCGACGCCTAAATTTACGTTTCTCTCAAGTACACTGTTAATTACATTAATGGCAAATATTGAGATAAACTGCTTTAAGAAACAATCTTATGTATTATATGTTTTATTTTAGCGTCCAGAACCTATACGAATGTTGATACATCCAGGTACAGTACAGGTTGACGCTGCATCAGAAAACAATAATTGCATAACGGAATGCCACCGTTGTCACTCATTTATTGGCTGTAAATAGTGCTTCTTTCCATATTCGGTCGCATAAAAGAACCCTTATTTAATCATTGACTACTTTAGCATGCAGAGCTCCGATTACATTCATGATACTCAACTTTGAACAGATGAGGGCAACAACAATATTACCAAGATTGTGCAATTAACAGCTTAGTCTAGGATATGCCTTACAAGAGGCACCTGCAATATTATGTTTGCAGAAATATATTGATGCCTGACTGTGATTTAGAATGGTGCGATGTGGTGTGGGTTCAATGTTATTATGTGTATTATTTCATATTTTGTTTTTGAATCCTGCATTGTATATGCACCATTAACTGCCTATGTAATACCATAATTCGGAACTATCTAATCCATTAGATATTGGTTCTAATCTATTGATTAAATTCTTCTCTAATTCGTAGATGTATGGTAGAGTGACACTGCTTCAAAGAGACTTTCAGTTCTTGCGCTCGTACCGTTTACCTGGAAGGGGAGTTATGCCTGTTCCACTTGTTAACGCTACCGGTATGTTAATTGTACTGAGCTGTAGTTTCTCTGTGGCAGGCATAGCAGTCAACTTTTATTGCGTATTCTCACGATAACTTCTGAATAACAACGCAAAGGAGCTGTGCATTTTATTTATCTCAGCAGCCTTCGTCGTGTGTATTCAGCACGCTGCAAAGTATGGCTTGTTTATTCGTTAAATGCGATCCCCTGGTATTGAGGCATGGTTAACTTTCTGTTTACTTACTTTTCAAGCATGTGCCTTTTGTGTCCGACTTTTTGCCCGCAGTTGTTATCTGCGGAGCTGCCCGCTTGCAGTTCGGCGGGTGTAAGCGTGCATCGGCTTTTGCATGGCTGGCGGCTGCTGGTCTGGTTAATATTTAGTGCAGAGACGGAAATAACGGACTGCGCGGCGCACCCGCCTTCCTCTTCACTACACCTTTAGTAAACATGGCACGACCCGTTCGCTCATAGACTTTCACTCCTCTGCCGTTTATTTTCTGTAGCCTTTCTTTGCGTTTATCCTTTCTTCTTGCTGATTGTTTTTGGACTGTACCAATACCAAACCCTATAAATCGATTGTCTTATTATGGTTGCAGACCAACCACCAAAGTAAAACATTTTCATAACTAGACAGTATAAAAAGTAACAGTCTAAAAAGGTGACGTGAAAAAATTTAATCAGTGAACAAGAAAAGTAGTTGCCAATTTGATGGTCATTGGTTAGTTATGGTTTTAATCTAACAAATTAACACTTTTTTGAACATCATATACAATTGTGTCAGTTACTTGTCTGGTTAAACAGTGTAGCAATTATTCGAATATAAATTGTTATCGAAGGTGCTAAATTGTAACGTAATTCTAGGGCTGTGCATTGCATTGCTCTCCTAAGACAGGAAAAGTAGCTTATTATTTAATAGCGAATTATTATGAGAATTTATTTCCACGTATTTAATTTTATTGAGCAATGTCATATTTAAAGTTATGAAAGCTATTGAAACGAGGCTTCTCATATCAATAATATTAATATTTTTCACAAGAAGTCTAAGAATTTATTTGGGTGACGGGCTTCAATTCTTGCTGGATAATTTTTGAAATGGAGGCGGACAGGATATATCAGTTAGGCCTATATACAAAATTCAATGAATAAAATGTAAATAGATTACAATGTGATGCAATTTTAGACAACATAAAGCTATGGTTTCAGTCGAAGAGAATATATGTATTTTTGTTTTTGAAATGAATAATGAAGTATTTTTACTTTTAGTTTTTAATGCATTTATAAAATAAAGTCGCATTCTGTACAACAGTTGTGCATATACCATAAAAATAATAAAACACATTTTCATTCGTATTCCCAACCCCCCATTGTGCCATAGGCTAAGCCATCCCCAATTTATTGATGCCATTGTCCGGTTGTCGTTGGAAACACACGGATCGGGTGTGGGTGGATGGCAGGGAGGGGTGTGTAAACAGCAGAGATTAGGCTGAACTGGAAAAGACCAGGTGCTGACGGATCGCATTCCCCTTGGTTCGCATTTAATATTACACAAGCGATGAAGTTTTATTAAATATGTCAGCTTTCATCTTACTAATATCTTTCCGGCTAATCATTCTCTGTCAGTGTCAGTATCAATTAGCTTTCCCCGGGTGTTGTATTTAAACTGTACAGTGAGTTTTGGCTGCCACACCCGTAGCTGCCTGACTCATTGGGGGCGGGGGGCGCAAGAATGAACATGTTCTTGGCAGGGGGGGTCGTGATTTACCTTATTACGCCGCTGTAAAACGGTGCTCAGCTACTTAAAAATGTATGACGTGAAGCCCGTATTTTCAGAAAGAAAGTCATAGGCCTCTAGTAACTGTCGAGGTGAAAGGAAACACTGATGGTGAGTTAACAGTATACCGTTAGTAATACAGCCGCTCTTATTTGCAAGACAATTTGCAATTTTATCTGATCGACTTCAGGCAGTATCAATAAATGGATTCAGTGTCCGACAACCACTTTGAGGCGCAAATGGATTGGGATTACATGATGAATTTAGCGCGATCTTTTGCACCATTTTACACAGTACAAAATTCACGATAAAAATGATCTGTCCCACAGTCTGAATACTCTTCTTCGCTTGTTTTTTTTTTCTTCTTTTTTAATTACACATGGAACTTATCTGTTAACTTTGCTACATGAAAGATAGGCCTATACTTAATATAGATGAAAGGATAAGCACAGTTGTTTATTACCGTGATAGCTAAGATGATAATGGTAAATATGTGCGATAATACTGTACTGGGTACAGAAGGGTATCCATGTTATGTGAGAACAGGTATTTTATTTTTCATGCACCTTTTGTGTAGCAGTGTGGACAGTTATTGCTGTGTATGGAGTGAGTAATTCTGGTGAGCCTGTACCTCTGGCTTGGCTGGTCAGACAGGTAGAGCAGTAACATGAGTGAATGACACGAACCTACGGCAGCACAGACACACAGCCGTGCTTCTTGTGCACACTCGCCGATCAGCCGGTCATCTTATGGGTCACCTGTTCATCACAGATCAACTTCTGAAGCCTAACCCATAACAAGATATTTTAAGTTAGACAGTTAGGTGTGCTGTGCAGTAGTAAATGTATATTATCATGCAATTAAAAAATTATCATTACATCATCTTACTTTTAATGTTATATAATGATAATTCGGTTGTATATATATTTATAGCATCTATTCATTTTCTGAAACTGCTTGTCCTATTCAGGGTTGGGGGGAGGGGGGGTCTGGTGCCTATGGGTGCAAGGCAGGAAACAACCCAGGCATGGGGCACATGCACACATCATGCCCACCTATAGGCAATGCCAATTAGCCTCAGCATTTTTTAGGACTGTGTGTGGGGTGGAGGGGGGGCTGGAGTACCTGGAGGAAACCCCATGGTGACAAGATGCAAACTCCACACACACGGAACCCAGGTTCTAGAGGTGTTATGGAACAGTGCTAACCACTGCACCACCGTGCCATCCCCTGTTTCTGACCTTTTATAATATTATTCTTCATTTTCCCAAATAGGAGTTTACTTGAACTGCACGTGGAGATTAATTTTATGGCTCGTTATTTACTATGCTTGCTGAAACAGTGTATTTCCTTCCATAGCTCTTAGAGTGAGACATGTACCCAGTTAATAATCCAGTGTCAGCTGTTCATCTGTACAAATGTAAAGATGCAACAAGTCTTAATAAAAAGAGAAAAATACTTGTTCCTTTAGCCTAAGTGGTCTGTAACTCCACACATATTTATGGTGCATACTCTCTCTCACTGTTTCCCAAGTTCCCTCTCTCTGCGTTGAGGAGAAGGAGGCCAGCACCGCCGAGCTGAGCCGCTGCCTTCCCTCACACCAAGAGCAGGGCAAGTACCAGCTGACGATTACCCAGGACCCGCTGCGGCATGCCCACACAGCCGAGCTCCCATCCTGCTCTGCCCAGGGCCAGCAGCAAAACCCAGAGCCTGAGAGTCCGAAGAGGGCACAGGGCAGCACCTACATCCGCTCCAAGATTAAGGTGAGGACTGCGGGAGAACGAGAGAGTAGAAATAGAAGCAAATAGCATAGAGCAATGTTTCCCAGTCCGGTCCTTGGGGACCCACAGCCGGTCCATGTTTCTGTTCCATCCCAGCTCCCTGCCAGACAGTCCACATTTTTGCTTTGGGAGCTGTGAGGGAGGAAAAACGTGGACTGTCTGTGGGTCCCCTAGGACCAGATTGGGAAACACTGGCATAGAGTAAGTTAAGATATTGGGAAATTTATGTTTGTTGTGTAAATTTGGAATTAAGCCCCCAGAACCTGGACATAAGGCTTAATGTACTGCAGGCTTCTATGACAGGCTGTTATCAATTTGACCGACACATATTGGAGAGAATAGTAAGCGGCCAGTCAGCTGTTATGTACATCGGTATGTCTGAAACTAGAAACAGTCACTCTCGTGACCGCTGTGTCACTCAATCACAATGTCTCCTTTTCTCTCCGCAGGTCACGACAGGTGAGCTTCCCAGCGCGGTGCCTGTCGCGGCTCCCGTTTCCGCTGCCGACGCAGGTCAGTTTGAGTGCCAGGTGTGCCAGAAGACCTTTCAGTTACAGCGCATGCTTAATCGGCACCTTAAATGCCACAATGACACCAAGAGGCACCCATGCAGCTTCTGCGGGAAGGGATTCAACGACACGTTCGACCTCAAGAGGCACGTCCGCACGCACACAGGTGGGCTCCCCCTTAAGGTTACTACCGCGCTGATTTCGAGATTTAGGTGGGTTTTGTGGGACGCCAGTTTTGCGAACCTAAGAATACATACAATGATCGCTAATTAATAACATCCATTTAAAATGAGTAAAACTGATTTTTTTACCCAGTCATTTTGTTAGCTTCAGATTCACATCTCAAAATTGAGTTTCAGGACAATTTAATAAATTGCCAATAAGAAAAACCAGTGACTCAGTGGGAGGCACTGTAACTCCACACCTCCACGCTTGCTAGCTCTGATTGGTGAGCTCTCTCTCTGTAGGTCTATTCTGCTCTCTCGCACAGTAAAAAAAACTCGCGGTTTAGCTTGACAGCCATTTCTAAATTGTCCTTTGTTTGCACGTGTGCTGTGATATGAACTGGCACCTTCACTAGAGTATCCGCTACCTTGTATCTGGATGGGCTCCAGGCCCACCTTGTATTGTATATTTTCCAAGCAATATGTATTTATTAACATTCACTTAGGTGGTATGTAATTGCATTTACAATATACAGTATACTATGTAAATAAAGTCATCTTAAGGCACCAGGAGTATGTATTATTTAATTACACTTCTGAGCAAAGCTGCCAAAAGCAATGCCCGATCATGTGCGTTAAAAGCTGCAGAATCTGATAGCACTGACACGCACAAGGTGCTCTTAAAAACACACATGTTGTTACTAATCCAGGATTATCTTCATTGGAGGTAAATGGACCTGGTTGGAATTAAGACACTCTGTGTGATTTAATACAGCCTCTGTTTTTCTGAATTGTTTTCGGTCCTTCGGGCTAATTTAGTGTCATTAATTGTTTTAATTATATCGATTATTTTCCCTGCAACCAAGTTAGCTAAGAGTTTTTTTTTTTACCCCCCACAGCAGCTTACAGTTTAGTCATCTGTATAGCCAGATGCGTCACAAGGCGGTTTAAAGGGCGCTGACAGGCTGCATGTTGGCTCATTCCGTGTCACATGTTCCTTTCCTGGTGCTGCAGGCGTGCGGCCATACAAGTGCAACCAGTGCGACAAGGCCTTCACCCAGCGCTGCTCGCTGGAGTCCCACATGAAGAAGATCCACGGAATCGTCCAGCAGTACGCCTACAAGGAACGCCGCAGCAAGCTGTACGTGTGCGAAGACTGCGGCCACACGGCCCCCACACAGGACTCCCTGCTGCGCCACCTACAGGCCTTGCACCCCCAGAGCGCCTTGCTCAAGTCCAAGGGGGCTCGCAAGCTTGGGATGGCAGTGGGCCAGTTCAGGGGTGCCGATAGGGAAGACATGTCTACCTCCAGCTCCCCGCAGTCTCAGAACTGCCCTGACAGTGACGATATGGCCGAATCTGGGGGGAGGTAGAGGGAGGGATGGATGGGCGATCGATGACTTACACTATGGGAAAGGAGAATTCTAAACACTCCTGTGACACTGTAAATTTAAAACAATGAGCTTTTTTAAATTTTTCATCACTGTGTTTCTTGTTTTTGGGCCAGATACAATCCAGAGTTTTAAGTTTTCTAAAGGACACAGAGACTTATAAAATTAGCACAATATCTGATTAGTATAATGTATCTCATGCTGTAGCCCAATTACGACGGTAGCTGCATTTTGCAGCATCCCAAATGAATTTTGGTTTTGTCGATGTCTTGAATGCACTTTGTTTCATGTCTTAGCCGTACTTTAAAAATACTGTTTTGGAACACTATATCTGACATTTTGGTGAAGTCAAAACTAATAATATTAACCAGTCACACTTAATTGAAGAATGACCTCAAGATGTCACAGCTGTGGTTGTCATTTTGTCACACTGCCTGCCATCTCGCAGCTGGCTTATACTGTATGAAATTTGATGAGGTTAACAGACAGATTGATTACCAATGATGGGTAAATTAATGAAACTAGCTTTCGTCTATATGTTTTTTAATCTTTTCTGTACAGAGTTCATATCAAGGTCTCCGTTTCCTGTTCGAAGTCTTAAAATAGGGAAACACCATATACTGAGTATATAACTCACATCTGTCACTATATTGCAAACATACATGCTGGGCTAATGTTGACAAAAAGATATAGATCTGACTATACTTAAATGTGTTTTTTTGATATTTATCTTTTGAGATGACTAATCATAATTAGCTGCAAATATATTAGCTGGGTAAACTATTGTTTTGATCCACTGCCATATTCTAGTATGTGATTTAAAAAAATCAAAGTCACACTAATGCCATCTCTTAAAAAGCAAGAATGGAAGTACTGTGCAATGAAGTTTACATCTTTATTTACACTGTAAAGTTTGGGAACACTAGACATGTGAAACATGTATGATGTGGGTGCGTGATGGGTGATTGGGAGTGTGACAGGGCTGAACTGAAACAGGATTTCAGTTTGGGAGAAGATATATATTTTCTTTCTAGCATCTTATTGTAGACATTGTGGAGGTAAATTTGTTGTTATCAGTGACATCATGGTGTAACTTTCTTGACTACATTTTGTTTAAGTGAGGAGGCTCACAGCAAGTTCCCTTTGTATATGAGACAAAGTATGTATGAAGTTGTAAGACAATGAGTCTGTTTTCAACGTTGTATGTGAAAAGGGAACATAACGAGAATATGCTTGAGATTACTATTTCCAGCTGTGTTTTATATGTATAGAGAGATATTATTATTTATGGGGGTATTGTTTTTACTGTTTACAAAAAAAGAAATATATTCTTGTTTTTTTTTTAATTCTAGTGACTTGATATAAGATTTCTTTGTAAAGGTCACATTCGACAGCAAGAAACCCAGGTTTGTTTTTGCATTTGACCGCGTTTCAGGATGATGCATCAGGCTGTAGTCCTGCAGTTTACCAAAAGGGATTCCCACTGACGAGGTTAAGGTGTGTGGGGTGGTGAAATGCAGTCCTGAATTGCTGCTCCTCTCGTGTCTGGGCAGTCAACAGCGTTTGGCTCACCGCCACGTTATTGTGCCATATTGTGCAATACATTTCATGTGTGGTGCGCTACTTTTTAATGGGACGTTTGACTAATGGTTCAGCCGTTAAGATGTGCTCTGTCTGTGCTGTGGTGTTACCAGCTGTGTTTTAACTTGAATTCTATGTACACTGCTCGATCCTGCTGTGTTGTAACTCATTACAAAACACTGTGGTCCCCTGCACAGACTCTGTACAATCCTGCTGCAAATGTGTGCCTTTGCTGTTGCTATGTGTTGAGTGGAAGCAGACTGTGGTACCTGTAAGCCAGTGCGCTTACAATTGTTGTGGGATTGCTCAACAGTAAATTGACTTTCCAGGACTTTTGTGTGTTGTTCATTTGTCTTTATTTACAGTTTGTACCGTGTTTCCCAGATCGACTGCTTCTCTTCTGAGCACACCGGAGAGTCTTTGTTCACATGGGTAAATTCAGGAGGTGCCAGTGAGTGGGTGGATGTATCGTGAGGCAGATTCCAGGGTTCTGTTGAGTCTTGTCAATGGAATCCAGCAGTGGAGTTCTCTTGACATTCCAGCGGAGGATTCCCAGGTGTCACCACAAACCTTGAGTAGTAACACTACGTCAAAGCTCTCTATGAAACAGTCCCTGCGAGGCTGCTGATCAACATCCACTTTGAATGGTTAAATTCAACAAAAACCAAATGTGCATTCTCCATATAAGACAGTAACATATACGATTCCATATCCATAAAACATACTAAAAGCACACAGTTATAATGTACTTCACTCTGAAACATTAGCATAGCAGAAGCAAAACCTAGAAACGATACGTGCTCTCTGGATGGAGCGCCATATACCAGCACAGTTTGCATTTGTTAAAGCAGCAGCCTTTCTTCACATTTGCACACCCATGGCTGTAGGTGGCGCTGTGATATAGTCTGTTGCGACGTCCAAGGAGTTCCTCCTTTTGAACAAAGGCGGCACGGCGAAATCGAAACATGCAGTAAATGGAGAACGTTAGGAGCAACTATTCATTTACGTTATTCATTTACCTTCTCCTCTGTTGACTGTAAGCGGTTTGTAGTGTTTGCGTGTGTTTTATTTAGCTAACGTAATGAAAATAATAGTTATGTATGGTATCAGGAGCTAGCTATTTGTTTTCAGTGTTGACCACACTTGCTGTTTATATTGGTAGTTGAATTGCCCTTCTAGACTATGCATATATTACCATCGATTATAGTGACTGTAGTATTTCTTTTTTTTTTAATCTTCCAGTATGTAGAGTGATGCCATCGTCCGAGCCGGTCCGCCTGGGTCGGAAGCGCAAGTTACCTCCGTGTCCAAACCCCCTTTTCCTGCGCTGGTTGACAGAGCTGAGGGACCAGGCCAAAGAAAGGGGACTGAAAACGCAGCACGTCTACCAGAAGGTCGGTCAGACGTGCGGAGATACCGTGTTTGTACAAGCTGTGGCCCAGGATTACAAAAGCAGGTGGTAGTTAGTGGTTAGTGTTTTAGCCGGTAACTGCTAGGTGTAAGTCTGGCGGAGATGCTCTCGCATTATTGAGAAAAATGTCAGTAATTACCACATCTCTCTGTAAAAGGGGGTTACGTATAAAGTACTGTACGTTAGTAGCCGTGGTTTTAACGTGGTTTTAAAATAATTAAAAGATTAAAATTCTCTACTCCTCCACACACCTTGGGGGTGGAACAAAACATGGTTTTAGAAAAACAGTAAATGTGGTGCATAACATTTAAGATGACAGAAGATCGCTTCCAAATCATTGGTGCACCATTAACAGTGACGTGTCAGATATAGAGGTGCTAATAAATAGCAATGGGAACTGACTGGACAATGACTAATGTGGCATTATCTTTCAAATGCAAATGCAATCTTGACACCAAGGCCATCAGCTCTTTGAAGAAGTACCCTCTCCCTCTAAAAAACGGCAGAGAGGCCAAGATCCTGCAGAACTTCGGCGACGGGATTTGCAAATTCCTGGATGATCGGCTACAGAAGCACTACAAGGAGCACGGTGAGAGAGAGGAGCATAGAGGGAGTGAAGGTGTGCGGAGGGAGAGGTGGGCAGGGCAGCTTGTGGGCTGGGGCCACAAAGCTCTACTGATGGGAGGGGGAAATCTAGGAGCAGGGAGTGGCCAAGTTCTGTGACGCAAAGTAAGCTGGGTCAGCAGGCCATTGGAGAACTGAAACCCTAACCCTGGGTTGTGAAGGCCAGCTGTTAATCCCCACACGACAAATCTTGACCCGAGTGTGACTAAATGTGCACCGTGTATTTATCTACAGTATTTTTCTGCTCATTATTGCTGTCACTCTGCAGGTGCTGATGCCCATATCCACTCCCAGCCCAGGAGTGGTACTCCCTGGCGCAAGCATAGTCGCAACATGGCTTCTAACACACTTCCCTCTGAAACCCCCAGAAAGTCCACAGGGAAGAAGGTTGGAAATATTATATACTGGAACTGCACCTTTTCTCACAATGAGGCTGTAATACTTACTGCTGTTTGACACTGCAACATTTGTTGGTATGATCGAAAAGCCTTGTAATGTCACTTGCCAGATTTACCACGGCTGTAATTGTGAGTTCCCTTTTGCCGAGTTACTCATTTGTGCAGTGAAGGGCCAAGTGGTGCCAGTCAAAGCTAATGTGGCATCCTAGGTGAGCTTCAGCACTCAGTTTTACTCAGTTTACAAACAGCACTATCACTGTTTGCTAAGTCAGCATCCTCCCAGAAGGTGGCGCTGTAGGCAGCGCCTTTGTTGCCTACTGGATTGACTGTCACTGGGGGATGATTTGCTTATACTGCCTTTAAGCATATAATAGGTAATGTTTCAAAATGATATTATTCCACCAGGCAAAAGCAGTATAAAATGATGTTGTGCATTTGTTTTCATCATGTATGCTCTATTGAACGTGCCCAGGGGAACAGGGCCCCAAAGCGACTCCCGGGTGATAGAGGGATTGAGAAAGGAGGCAAGAAGAGGAGGGAGTACGTACCACAGAAGCGCTCTGGTGGCTATGCTGTCCTCCTTGCCCTCTACAGGCACTGTCAGGTACTGTCGCCGCACTGTGTCGCCTAGCCACCCATTTCTCTAACCTCTCTCGCATGCCATCCTCAGAGGTTTCATTCTTATGATTACTGACTCATCATTGTACCATAAGTGGATTCACTTTTCCTTTGGCTGCACCCCTGGCCGCAGGTTCCTGGAAGCAAAGGCTATCTGTCCAAGCTGGAACTGCAGAGAGAAGCTCAGCCACTGTGTGACACGTCCTTCACTGTGGTGAGTCTTAAAGCCAGCCAGACTGATAACTCAACCGTTTTACTAGCTTGTTAGCTGTGCTAAATATGATACCTAATATGACTTGGTGTACGAACTATTAGTAATATAAAAATAAGTATATTCCAGATGTATATATAAATATAGGTCCAGTTACCCACCATGGAGTCTGTCACAGTATGTTTAGCTGAAGTCGGTTGTTCCCTTCTCACCCCCCCTCTGCAGCCCAGCTTAGGCAGTAAGTACACAGCCTGGTCGTCGGTGAGCACTCTCTTACAGAGGGACCTTATGCTGAAGACTCATAATCCAGCCAGGTGGGATTTTGTGACTTTGTTAAAGGAATGAACTTTAAACAAACAAACTAATGCAGCCAGTTAAATGTTTAACACTGACAGGATAGGTCTTTTTACTTTGGTTCTCCAGCCCCCTTCATCACTGTAAGTTCCCACGGCTGTAATCTGCTGCATCTACACACAGGTATTCCCTGACAGAGTTAGGTTTGGCTTTGGCACAGCGACTGGAGTCCAGCGACAAGGAGGAGAATCAACAGACATCTGGAGATCAGGAGGACATACACCTAGACCCCCCAGCTGCTATAGATTTGACAGAGGAGGAGGAGCAGGAGGAGGACTGGTATATAAAGAAAATGGGTAGTCAGGTCTTTCTGACACCTTCATCTGATAAAATGCCCTGTCTATTTATACATTTGTGTTAGTCAAAAACCCCATTTGCCCTGTCCATTTTTGAGCAGTGCCACAAACAGACTGGAACCTCTTGTAACTGTGACCCAGAAGCAAAGTGTGGAGGCTGGAATGAGTATCTCAGGAAAACTCCAGGCTGCAGGCCCTGATGTGAGAGCAACTGACAGCGTCCTTCTGCCAGGCTGCTATGACATTGTGCTGTGTGTAGACTTCATTGAGACAACTGGGTGAGCAGACAGCCTTACACAGACACTCTGAGTGTATAAACTCCTTTATTGTATTTTGGCTTATTTTTTCCCCCTCATATAACCCTTGGTCTCCCCCCATACCTACATTTTGCCCTAGTTCACTCTAGCTTATTCAGCTAATTACAGTAATTACGTATGTGCCCTATATGTGCCAGGAAGCATTAAGGACAGAGTCTGTGTGCTGCTTCATCACATACGGTCATCTCATGGCTATTTGTTACTCTTGGGCCACAGAGTACTGTGCAGGACAGCTAGGTCAGATTGCTGACGTGGTATGTCTCAATAAGCAGGGCCCTTGCAGGCCTTGTAAAGTAGTTAGCTAGGATGTGAAAATGAACTCCTCCCCTAGTGGAAATAGGCCAGCATCTCGGAACTCTGTAGGTCTTACATACATGATACAAGGGTGTCATGAAGCCAGGGGGATTAGAACAACTCCGAGAAGGGTTTATAATTGGTATTATATTTAATAATATTATTTAAAAATAATTATTGGAGTGGTCCGGGTTGGGGGGCAGTATAGGTGCTTTCACACCCCCAAAACTTTTTTCTGGAATTGCACTCTTGTTGTGTTCACACTGCGGGAACTCTGCTCGATTGTAGTTTCTTGGAGGCTGTTCCGGAACCTTTTTTTTTAGTACCTACTTCAGACTAGGTACTTTCTGTTAGAACACAAACTACTGGGGAGGCCCTTACAGCATACAGCAATAGCTTACTGATTGGTTGACCACAAGCACTGCCATTAAAATGGAAGTAACGTGGAAATGCAGGGAAAACAGATATAATTAGCGGAGCAAGAATGAGGCACATGGAACTGTTTTTGTACCCCAATTCCATTTAATTCATCAAGTAATACATTTTTTGCTTGCTTCTCCATATTTCTTCATCTGAAAATTAGATCGCTAATCAATATACTTTTGTCTGATATTGGCGGTGCTAGCGGTGAAACTTGCCAGCACTTATAAGTGGGAAAACTTTGTATCTTTTATTCTGTGAAAATGATCGATCTGCTGGTCAGACTTAATGAGAATCATAAACATGTTGGGGTTCATTTAAGTAAAATATAAATAAAAGGCTGTGTTCCATTTTGATCGCAATCGATCCCCCCAGTAACTAACAAAATTACTTATTTATCCTTCGTTGTTTTGGCGTGGTGGTGTAGTTTTGTATGAAATTGTGTGAGGTTCAACCTACGAACTTTTTGCGTCTCCCATGCTTATTTAGCATGGAAGTCTCATTTCCTGTTGTGCGATGTGAAAGCGACACACACAAGTGGCCAAGAGCTATGAAAGTTCCAGGTTGAGACAGCCCAGGGACCAGGTTCTTGAACTTTGGTGTGAAAGTGCGTAATGCTTTCATGGGGCCCAAAATCACTAGCTGCACCCCTGGCCTGATACAATCATCTGTCCTGGACTATGTGTTTTTAGCAAATCACTCGTGAAATTGTCTGGCTGAGCGTCTTTGTTGCAGGGGTAGTGGTGCACATAAACAGGAGCTGGTCCGGGAGCTTCAGAGGAATGGTGTGACCTTTGACATCAGGAAGCTGAACGTGGGAGATTTCCTGTGGGTGGCCAGAGAGAAAGTAACCCCTGTAAAAGGTGAAGGTGATTGCCCCCTCCCTAAAAGGGGTATTTCTCTCATTCGCTGTGATACCAGATTGGGACATCATTGGTTCTAGATGCTAATCACTTGACCCTTATAAAGTTATGAGTCATTTCTTTTGTACATTGATGTCATTTTAAGATATCTTTATACCTCCTGGTGTACAATGTTTATTGTAAAATTTTGGTAAAAATGTTTTCCCAAAACTTCAACACAAACCTCAAGTATTGCAATTATTGACTTGATTTCAGTGCTGCCCTTCATTCAGTAAACACCTCAGTTGTGCCTCTTTAAATTTATACTGGACAGGTGACCAGCCCTTGTAGGTCTGTCCAGGGCCAGCTTGAGGGACCAATATACCCTGTGGCTGTCCTATCTAGCCCTGTTTCATCCCTTGTGAACAATGAGTTTAGTTTCCAATGAAATGTTGCAGACATTAGGTTGAATAAGCTTGTAGCTATTTGTGAGACTGCTCTCCTGATCCTCCTCCAGGTCACCTGCGCCCACCCCCTGCCAGAGAGCTGGTCCTTGATTACGTGATTGAGCGGAAACGGATCGATGACCTGTGCGGCAGCATCATCGATGGCCGTTTTAGGGAGCAGAAGGTAATGTAGTTCGGGGGCTGGCACAGCGTGGAAGAGCACAGCATACTGCAGCTTTCACTGCCTTTTGCCACCAGTTTCGGCTCAAGAGGTGCGGTCTGCGGCACCCCATATACCTGGTGGAGGAGTGCGGATCTGCGGCTTCTCACCTGAGCTTACCGGAGAGCACGCTGCAGCAGGCCATCGTAAACACACAGGTGTGGGACTCTGCACAGACAATAGCACTCACATTTACATTTACCATTATGGCATTTGCCAGTCGCCCTTAGCCAGAGTGACTTACATAGGTACGTATGTCATCTACACTAGTGTTTCCCAACCTGGTCCTCGGGGACGCAGTCCATGTTTTTGCTCTCTTCCAGCTTCCTACTGGCCTTTCTTGCAGGGAGCTGGAAAGGAACAAAATCATGGAGTGTCTGTGGGTGCCCGAGAACCAGATTGCGAAACGCTGATCTACACACTTCTCTTCTTCACAAATGCGATCTGTACCATCATTGACATTGCTTTCCAGGAGTATTACTAAAGGTGGCTGCATACTTCAAATGAAATCGATGGAATCAATGTCATTATAGCAGTACGACGGTGTGGGCCCCCCAAGGTGAACTTTTTCATTTGTTCTGATCCATCCCACTGTCCATGATTGACCAGAACATGCAGTGTCTTGCATCACTAGTGCCCTGCAGTGTTCCGGAAGTAAAAACAAAAAGCTTTGCAATCATGAATGCCTTTGAAGGAAGACTCGCTGAACATGTTCCAAATGATCAATGTTTATATGACAGGTGATGTTGAGATTTTAAAGACATGCAGACAACTTACAGTTGCAAATAAGTATATTATAGCGTTTGGCAAACCGAGACATTGCAGCATTGGAGAATAGACAACGCAAAATGGTTTTACATGAAGCTGCTCTTTTATGTAGTCCTTAAAAGGACCGCACACAAGCAACAACGACACTGACAACATGGCAGGGAAACAAGGGAAGGTTACACAATAGGTGGTAAGGCACACTCACGGTGGGTAATTACACAGCAGCTAGAGATGCGTGCGACAACATGGGTAAGGGTACACGTGACAACTGGGAACTTAACAGGTATTTATACTAAAACACAGACAGCTATTTATAAGAAAACATACACAGGGCCATTTACATGGCTTGCGAGCATGCCAGGATATGCAAATGGTCTCCGTTACACTGCCCCCCCCCCCCCACCCGAAGATCAGCCATTCCAGCGACCACCACACCCAGTTCCCAGCTCGGCTTTTGGACAAGTCCCATGGGTCCTGTGGCAGCTGCCGGTCTCCAATGATGGGGGGGGGGGAGCCATCTGCATGAGAGCACTAGTGAGGCTAAGGAGACTGGGAGATTGGTGGATGCTGAGCTGCTGGTGGGCACTGGCATGGCGGGTTCCCCCGTGCACTGACCCTTGCCCTTGCACAGCTGTGAGGGAACCCACTGCTCCCCCCGCATTGTGGATATAAAGGCCTCGTGCAACTGCTCCAGATCCCATTGGCATGGGTTGCACTGCTCCTCCAGCTTGTCCTGCAGTCACCACTCCTTCTCCTTCAGCTAATGGTGCTTCTGGGTCTCGGCCTCAAAGCCGAGATGCACCTCCTCCTGGCCGAGCAGCGCTGTCTCGCAGTCATGTAATGCCGCCTCTGCTGCCTCGGCCAGATGCTTCTGGTGGTGCCAACGGTCCTGCTGGTCCCGCTCCTGTTGCTTATCTAGCTTGCGGTGCTTCTGAGTCAACTGCAGCCCACCTCCTCATGGTTGAACAGAGCAGCCTCCGCTTGCTGCCTGACAGTTGCAGTTGCAGCTGGGGGGCCCTCGATGACCACCGGGCATTCAGAGTCTATAGTAGTGCCCACCTTCTTCACTTGGTGACGACAAATTTCCAAGCTAGAGTGGGCATGTTGCACGACGTTGAGGAGCGCCCGCTCCAGTAGCGCCAGTGGGGCCGCTTCTGGCATCCCACTTCTGACACCAGTGTAGCGTTAGGCAGAGGCATTGCAGTGGTAGAGAAAAGGCAAGAAAGTTTTGCACAAAGCTGCTCTTTTCTTGTAGCTGTTAAAAGGACTGCACACAAGCAACAACACTCCCACACCATGGCAGGGAAACGCGGGAAGGTTACACAATAGACGGTGACGCGCACACACATAGTGGGTAATTACACAGCAGTTAGAGATGTCAGGATTGCACATACAACACAGGTAAGGGTACACATGACAACCGCGAGCATAACAGGTGTTTACACTAAAACATCAACAGCAATTTATAACAAGACATACACAGGGCTATTTACACGGCTCACCAGCATGCCAGGATATGCAAATGGCTACGCAGAGCCATCTCTTCAGCACTACAATATATTTATTTCCGTTATGTATGTGGGTCTGCTGCATCGAAAACAGTGTGTGCCTTCTAGTGTTCTGGTGTGACAGACCAAAGAAAGCGGTGTTGTTTAAAGTATGCAACAGATTGTTCTCGCAGATGTTTCATTTTTTTGTCCAGATGTCTTTTGAAGCATAGGGCCGCCTTTAGGCTTTGGCACTCTTAATTTTTCATATTGTCATACTGAATGCCTGAAGACCCATCTGTTCCAGGAATTCCTCTACTAGCCTGATGCCTCTATGTTCTCAAATATAATGAGAGTGAAAGGCATTCTTTCTGTGGCATTCTTTTGTAGAATTTGAGCCTGGAAATATCACAAGATATCACCAGGGTGCTCGTGCTCGTATCTTCTGTGCAGTGATATGATTGGTGTGTGGAGTTCGGTAGAAGGAAATATTTCATACATTGAAACTGCTCACTACAAAGTCTGTGGATTATATTCAATGACTGGGTCATGATTTCTGGTAAGATTCATTGCTGTTGAATTTTACAAATGTATTTTTCTGGCACTTTAATCACCACAGAAAGAATGCCATTCACTCCCATTATATTCGAGAGAAGTCTGACATTTCTACAGCCGATATCTCCAAATCTAGGCAGCTCCCAGCATAATGACCTAGATGGATAGATAGCACTGAGACCACTCCTTTTAGTGTGAAATGCCCCTTTAATGTTACGATTTTGGTCATTGAATAGTCTTATGTTGTTCTTGCTTTGTTGGAAGTTGTTGTGTAGCTCCAGCTCCGGTAGTGCTTACACTTGTAACTGGGCATTCATTGGAAGCTCAGCATAGCTGCACTTATGCCTAGTCAACTCCTCGACAGCACATATATTTGTCATGTGCTATGTGCCTCGTTGGTACATCACTTTAGACAAAAGCATCTGCTAAATGTAAGTAAATGTAAAACAATACAGTCCAGACATTATACTGCAGTATGTGGTATTTTCATGGTATTTTCAAAAGTAATGCTATTCCTGCAGTTTGCCAAGTGGAAGGTCCCCACGACACAATTTGTCAAGCCCGTTTTGTTGCCATTTCAAAATACTGCAGTATTTTAACTACTGTAATACCAGCCAAACCTATTACTCATTTACCTTCTTTTGATGGGGTCTGGGAGTCATTTTCATTTCTTCCTAAACTGACAAATTAGCCTCTTGTGGTTGCCCCCCTCCCGTCTTCAAACTGTAAAAATCTTTTTGCTTGTGAGAATGTGCTAAACCGGCTAGCATCCTCAGTGACGTGGCAGTGGTAGTGATGTAATGGGCTCTTGAAAGATACCAGAGTATTAGAATGTCTCTCTCCCCCAGGTGGTGGACGGCTTCTTTGTGAAGAGGGTGCAGGATGTGAAGGAGTCAACCGCTTACCTCACCGTTATGACTAGGTACCTGCAGAAGTTGTACCGAGTGAGTTTCAGAAGCTCTAACCTGGTCTGCACACACATGGAAATGGACTCCACTCAAACTGTTAATATTGATAAAAACCCATTTCCATTGATGTTTATTACATATGGCCAGATTTCCACAGACAGTACTCTCTTGCATACCTAGCGGAGTTGAGTACAGATGCTCCTTGCTTTGAGATGATTCAACTTACAGTATTTCGACTTTATGGTTGCTTAATAGCGATTCCTGTTCAGCAGTCAACTTTTTGATTTTGATCTGTTCCTGGACTAACAATGTGCTGCACGATACCTTCTACCGATGCCGGGTGTTGGCAACATCCATAAAGCCATGTTCCCCGTCTCTGTAGCAATCACTATAATTACTGGTATTTAGTTCCAGTAATTATTTGCTTATTCAGTGACAGTAGTTACTTATTTCTCCTTTCCTCCATTGTCATCAGGCTTTCTTTAGCTAATTTCTTTGTCTTTCCTTTTCCCTGTTTTGAATTACTCTGTCTTAATATCAAAACACACCAATGTAATGTGCCTTGGGGCTTTGTGAAAGGCGCTATATAAAAATACATTGAATTGAATATTTATCTGACTTACAGTATTTTCCACTTATGATGGGTTCGTCTGGACATAGCCCCTCGTAAATCGAGGAGCAAGTGTAAACTGCTGCACTCGGCCTGCTCAACACCCGGGCAGTGACCTTCAGTGAAGGTTCTGTCATGTTCAGCTGTGTCTCTTTATTTCTGATCCAGAACAAGACTCTGGTTTGCCGGTTAAGAGAGAAGGAGGAAGAGGAAGGAGGAATGAGTGATAGGGTGTGTGTAGGGAAGGAGAGAGGCCAGGAGGACCCATCATGCTCTCTGCTTTCCTTTGCCGAGTTCAACGAAGGAGCTGTTAAAAATAAGGTATGGCTTTGGTTCCTTTGCCCATGTGAGCTTGATATCTGTAGCATTGGTACTGTTCTGTACATTGTGCCACGTTTCCCTTTTCCATATGTCCTGAGATTCCGCTTCTGTCTGGTTAAGGGTCATCTCTGTGAATTTATGACTAAGAAGGGCAGCTGTTGAGGTGTAAATTTCACAGGTGATTTGGCCAGTCGTGGTCATTGACCCTCCCTGTATGTGTGTGTCTCAGTGCCAGACCGTGAGGGAGGTGTTTGCCAGGCAGCTAATGCAGATCAGCGGAGTGTCTGCTGACAAAGCTGCAGCCATCCTGGAGCACTACGGCACTGTGAGTAGGTGAGCAAAATGTCCATCACCCACTGTCCTCCAGAGGCAAAGGTGAAGCTTATTAGATAGACACAGGCACTCCAAAGGCTGGCTGCCTGCTGATTTGATGGCTGTTTTTCCGTTCCATACATTTCTCATTTCTCTCACAGAACTGCACAGAAGTCTGATGCAGTCAAAGAAAATTATGCCTAAATGATCATGTTTATGTAAAACTGTGATTATACAACTCTAGAAAATATTAAGAGACCACTCTTTTTTATTTAAAAAAAATCTGCATTTTTAAATCCCAGTTTAGTCCTTGTTCTGCTGGCAGAAGGCTACACTGAGCAGCAGGTTGCTTCCAGGCTCAAAATTTCTACAACAGCAGTACACAAGAATACGGTGAATCAGGAGACACTGGCAATAACCAAAAACCAGCCAAGCTGAGAGCAGAAGCAACTTTCTAATGCTAGAGATGACTGCCAACTTATCTGGCAGTGCCTCATAAATCGGAGGATGACCTCAAGTGACCTTCAAAAAGAATGGGAAACATTAGGTGCAGGTGTAAAGTACACTGCTAAGACAATTCATAAGAGGGTCATAGAACCTGCTTTTGAAGACTGCTGACCCATAAAGCAAGGAAGAAGCCCTTCATTAATGAGAAGCAGGGAAGAGCCACACTGGAATTTACAAAATAAATAAAGTATATTTCACAGAGGCGCATACCCATAAATTAAGAAATGAGTTAAACTGAAAATTTTGCTGTGGTCTCTTAATTTTTTTCTGTGCTGTATGTCTGTTAAAAATGTTCGCTTAGCTATTTAAAAACCAACCTCATTGATATATTTAACTAGTTAAGTTAATTAAGAGAGCTGGTGGTGAAATTTAAGAAATAAATGGAATGGTTGAGGTGCCCCTGAGGAAGTTTGGGAACCACAGTGGAGTTATTCTAGCCATCCAACAAGGTATAGTTTTTATGGGCAGATGTACTTATGTACTTATTACTCGGATAAACAGCCTTAGACATTTTCTTTGCCTGCCGAAGTCATTTGCACAGTACTGTCATTCATATCCTTTTAGCATTGTTTTACTTTAGGTTTCGGTTATCCGTATGTCTGATGTATATAAAGGCATTTTTCAATTTAACTTAAGCCCAGGTTTGAATAAAATTTCTGTTGCCATTTCCCTGTGATTCGTTTGTTTTCCATTAGAAAAAAACATATTTGACCCTCTTGTAACAGGACATAACATTTACAAATATCTGATTGCTCTTGTCACTTCTGATTTGCCTGTATGTTCGGGGGGAATTACCAGATAATAGTCACATTAATACTTGGGAGAAGTGGTGAATTTGATCAGGTCTGAAGCCTGGTGAATACTCATTTCATTTTCAGTGTTAAAAGTAAAGTGTCATTCACTCGACAATATATTTTGGCAAAATAAATGTATATTGAATATATCCTTAACTTATATATTTATAGTCCCATATACCTTTATTGATGTTTGAGCCTTTCAGGAAGCGTATCCAAGATCCTTAGTTCTTAGAATTAACAAATTAAATTTCATATATGCCTGGTGGCTTCTGTATTTACATGTCTGTTGTTTACGTGCTGTCTCCTGCAACACATTTTCGTCAAGGAAATCCACACTAAAGACAGATTTTTTTAGATGGATTTCTGTTGTTATACTGGACCTGACTTCTCTGAGGGACGTAACTGAGACACTGTCATTCTCTGTCACTTTTCTATAGACCGAGTGTTTACCTGCATCTTATATGTGCTTAAAATAACCTGTGGACAAACTATCCAAAAACTTAACTTTAAACGCCCCTTTGAGATGCTTTCAAGTAAATTCCCACATTAATTTTCTTAAGGTGGCATTTGCAAACAAATAGATAAAATGTTAGAAAAAGTACCATGTTCTACCTTTGAGGGTACAATTACTTGTCACTTGGGTGTACCCTCAAAGGTCTGCCAGTTGTATCCTAGCTATAGATAAACATACCTTTTAAGGTACAGAAATAGATTCTGAGGAACATTTTTGTACCATTGGGGGTGCATTAATGTTGTTTGTATCAGGGGGAACTACAGAACTGTACCAGGGCTGCACCCTTTTTCTGAAAGGTAGGAGATGAAGCTAAGTAGTCACTGCAACTGTCAGTTTTAGAAGGCTGGTGCTTTAAGTTTAGCCATTTCTAAAACCGTACCATTAAAATGTAATTTACAGGAATATTAGGGACTGTGCATAAAAAATGTATGCTCCAAGTGGTTTTTCAAGCTGGTTACCATCAGCACTGTGACTCTCTGAAAAGAAAAAGGGTACAGCCCTGGTACAGTTCTGTACCCCCAGGTACAAACAACATTAATGTTCATCCAATGGTTCAAAAATGTTCCTCAGAGTCCATTTCTGTACCTTAAAAGGTACCTTTACCTATAACCAGTGTACAACTGGCAGACCTTTGAGGGTACAGCCCCAGTGACAAGTAGTTATATCCCTCAAGGTACAAAGTGGTACTTTTTTCTGATTGTAAAGAGATTCTGTTCCAGTGTGCATTAATCCATCAGATAGAAGCTGCTGTCATGTCTGTGTTGCTCATAAACTCACACGGAGGGAATAAATAGTGCCTTTATTTGACTTATTTTGCTTCAAATATGAAAGCTTTTTAAGATTTAAAAATGGTACTCATTGTAAACATTAAAAATGTCATATATGAAAGGCTAATTTCAGTATTAGTTTCTAATTATATGAGTCTCTCTATGAATAAACCATTTACTTTATTTCTGTATTTTCCAGTCTGCTACAAGCATATGAACAGTGTTCCAGTGATGCAGGCAGAGAGAAGCTCCTCTCCTCCGTAAGATACGGAAAATTAAAAAGGTCTGTCCATATGTAAAATTAGCCTTTACCTGGGCATTGTATCTAAGCTACACATGCTAGACTCTCCTACATAAACAGAATGGGGATTATTAGCGACGTCACATGTATGTGTAATGTTTTGGAAGCAGGTGTTTATCCAGTCGTTTTCCCCTCAGGAACATTGGACCAGCCTTGAGCCGCACCATCTACCAGCTGTACTGCACTCCAGGACCCCTCTCATAGTGTGACTGATCTTCACTTTAACGCACAATAAGCCGTCTCCCTGTCATATTCAGTCATTTGTAGCAGTTTAATGCACCAATCATTGTAATAAAAAGCTGTTTTTGTTGACGTTTTTAATAATAACAATAAAAAAACCTCTTAAACCTCAGAGGAAGAGGTCTGTTTTCTCGCTGATAATATGCTTAGACTTTTTAAGTTTTATTGGAGCATTTGAAGCGAAGTGCCGTGGTCTTTAAGAGGCGCGCACAGTCTGACGCGGTGTTGATTTAATACTCCTGCGGTGCGGAGCTCATTGTGCTGCATGTCAAATGCAGGCTGCCGAACCAATTCGGCTATTTCATGCCTGTTTACCAAGAACCCTGAGGGATGGCTTGCGTCTTTGTGTACTCAGGTGGGTGACGTCAGTGGGTACCCTTGTAAGAAGAGTGTAGGTGAAAAGCCCCTACACAAAAGACAGATCTCCGCAGAATGGACACTTTCCCCGGCGACTCACAGACTTTTATCTCCTTATCTATAATTGCCTCAAGCGACACGAGAAACCCCCATTCGAAAATCCGTACCGATCGCCCTGGAAGCATCTGAACATCACACCAGCTTCTTGACTGGTCTCTGACGTTGTACTGAGGAGACACGCTGCCCTACCTGCACTTCCCTGAGCCGTAACGATACTGGAGGCGCATTCTGGCCGATCGGCAGCCGAAGTGGATTTCTTCTTGGTATCAGAGGCGCTGGGAAAGACGTCGGGGGAAAGGGTGCGTTACTTCGGACTGGACACAGACAGAGGGGAGGGAGGGTGAAAGGCATATTTCGGTTAGGATAATGCGTGCTGGCCGCGGTCGCTGCTCTCGGAGAATTGGAACGGAGCCGGATGCAGATGGGGTGACTTATCCGGCCAAGAGGTCCCGACGCGGCCGCCAGGTTGTACGAGCTTTGGGCCGTTCTCCGGTGCTAACGGGGCGCGAACCGGAGTGTAACGAGTCCGGGGACGAGGGGGGATGCAGGGACTGACCATGGCTGAGGAATCGCCAACAATGAATGGAAATGGCAGAGAAGAGGTGAGTCCTAGTTCTGTAATATTTACTGTTTTAAAATGATGTACCTTATCATTTTTAAAATCTTTGAAGGAGGGCTGTATATTTGCGGTTTCATCTATTTTTTTATGTTTTTATGTTATCAATATTTCGGTACCATTATTTAAAATAAGACATTGGTCCGTGGTTCTTTTATAACTTATTAGATTAACAAACATTACGATTATACATTCTCTTATTGTAGCGTAATTTAGTTTCGGTCATTGTCGGCACGGGTAGGAATAAGTTGTAAAACGGAATAAAGGACGCATGGATGTCAAAGGTAGTGTTAGTTAATAGGCTACAAACCCATAAGCATTCTTAGAGGCTGCTATTATGCAATCTTAATGACATTTGAGCATGCCAGTTCATGTGTTATTTCATGTTTGTTATTCATCGTTAGTTTTGAGCTTAATTGTACGGTTTTCTTGCTTACCCAGTTCCAAAGCGATTTGTTTTCATGAGCATCTCGGATTTGGAGGAAGGGGGAGTGGGATCTTACGTGTTATCGATCAAATCGGAGAGGCTAACCTGGTCCTTTCTGGGAAGGACGAATGACAGTTATCGCGTTTTAAATTACATGGATATTTTCAAAAGATGGAGTATCTGGATAAAATAAGAACTGAAGGCCTACTCATCTCACGTTTGATTATGGTGATTATGTTTTGGTACCGGTAGTATGGCAGGCGTTAAAGGGTTAATCATAAATTGGTCGTGTTTTACAAAGTCACATTAGTCTAGAGATACATCGTCTCCTTTCCTCTACCACGTTTCCGTATCTCTCTTCTTCCTCTCGATCTTTTCCTACACGTACGTTTCCTGTCTGCATTGCAGCTAAAGTAGCTGGCGCGATGTAGACCGTATACTCGTAAACTATGTCTTCCTCACATTCCTTCTACTGTGGTCGCCCCTTATCTGTTTGCCGTGCGTATTCTTTCATGGCTTGTGGTGTTCATATTTTTTTTGATGAAATGTTTAATCTGTGAGGTGGCTCGGATGTAAAGCTGCACAATACAATAACTAAGACTGTCAACTTCATAAATCCGCTCTCTATAATAAAAGCATGAACTGCAACTTTACTCTAGAAACCAAATAGCAGAAGCCCGCTGTAATAAAAATCCCAATTCAATGCACCAAACTGTAGCCTATGTTCCCTGAGCTTCTTCCGGACTGCTACTTTCTCTCGCAATCCTACTGTTTACCCCAGAAATAAAACCGCTAATTATAGTTCCGCCGCTGCCTGTTACCCCCAAATCCAATTAAAATAACAAGAGGAGCTGAACTAATTGTAACAAAATAGGACTTCAAGTTAATGACGAGGGACAGCCCTTTTATGGTCAGTCTAAGGCGCCGCGTACGGTATTAATATCTGCACATTTGTATCATTAGTGTTGCACAGGGGGCCAGTGGCCGGCCAAAAGCCTGCGATTCAGCGCACTGCTGGTTCCTCAGCCTACATGCTAAGCTGCTCTTTTCATCAGTATAAGAGTATGCTTTTTTTTTGTTTCTTGACTGGGTAGAATGAGAATATGCGAGAGGATGTCTTTATTCAAGAGAAAAAAAAAAAACATTTTAATGGACAACCAATAGATGAACCGAACACAATAGGACGCTGATCTGCGACATAAACACGACACACTCTCAATGGTGGATGATGGGCCTATTAAAATATAATTAAGACTATTCTTGTATATATACTTAATAATATACTATACTTGTGTACTGAAAATTTCCCTATGATATTCTGTATCTAATTGTGTATAGTTAAAAACTTAGTCACCGCAAACTGTAGTTATATATTTCTCACTAAAGTTTGTGTATACACAAACGTGGAAAAAGTAGCCTACTCTTATTATGTAATACTGAATAGCATATTATTAGCTGATCAAACTGAATGAAAACTGTAGCATTTAAGACTAATCGAAACCGTAAAGACCTGAAGTTCATCTGAGACTCATTTTCATCAGTATTAAGGTTGACAGTCACATTTGACTGACTGCATAACCAAGAACTATGTTGTTCTGGTTTGTATCATTTGACTATATTGACCATAAATCATACTCTACTCCTTCTGTACAATCATGGCAAATGAAGACAGAGATTATTTCCTAAATGTAGTAAGATCTGTTCTGAAGTGCTAACAGCTTTACAGTTAGTTAGCAAATAAATAATTTCAGCTGAAACTGTCTCTAAAATTTTGAATGGGGATCTGTTGGATTCCTCTGAACTGTTTTTGTTTCTTGTTTTAAATTATACTAAAATAGCAGTTTAAAAATGACTGAAAAAAGATTCACTGAACAAAACTGGCCTTAATGCTTTGTGATGAGGGAGAGTGTAATGAAACTATGAGTTATACAATAGTGATTTCCATGATTTTATGTGAGTCCATCATGCCACACAGTCTACTCCAATTTCAAGTTAATTAGCTGCATGTAAGCTTTTAAGGCAGTTATCAGATGCATTAAACTCATCTTTAGGATATAAACAAGATATGTTAGGGATTAGTGATTTTGTCAGATGGAGGAGGGCAAAACAAAGGGATTACTGTACATCACCACACGGAATGGGATTGTTACTGTATGGTAGTGTAGCAAATTGGTGCTGGATGGCAATGTCTTGATGAATTTGATATCACTGCAGATCACGGCCTGTACAGAAGTTCAGATCCTCAGGGATTTTGAACCGGTCAGAGACCGATCAAGAGTAATCTTTTGAAGGAATGGATTTAGGACAGCAGTCCAGTAGCTGATCCTTTGAAAAGATAGGCCTGAAAATTTAACATACCAACCCAACACTTAAAATGAGCAGTGCTTAGTGTTTATTGGAGATTAAAGGTGAAATTAATGTAGTAGTGCCAGTGGAATTTGAGTAATGTTACATTAGTTCTGTAAAATTAGTTCTCAACCACCTTTTTAAAGCAAAAATCTGGCTAGGGCCAGGGAAAACCAGATGGATAGCATATCAGCAATTTCTACATTTGAAGAAAAAAAAGAACCATGTTTTCGCATTTGTTATTTTTAGTTATTGGTCACTGCAGCTGAAGAAGCACAACAGAATGAGAAGGAAAGCTATCATCTTAAAGTAAGGGCTAGACATTCCCTGCTATGTGGAAGATCTGTGCTCTGTTTGAACGCGATGGCTGTTCTTGCTTGTGCAATTCGATGGATCAAGGCATGATTAAGCTACACTCTCACAACTGAAGAGCAAATTTCCAAAACTCACTCACTTAATTTTTTGTTGTGCTTGAGATGAGATCACCAGTAACCTAAAATCAGGCTTCCTCATCGTTTTACAGAGTTGGGACCCAAAACTCAATCACTCCTCATGTAATCCAATGAAGAACTTTTGGTATGTTCCTATTATGTCCACATATATTTTCCCAACATATTCTGTGGACTGAGTAGGTTTTAGAAATTTGCTGTTCAATTGCCTAAACTTCTGGTTCCAGGGAAATGTACTGGTTACACATGGTTTCGGTATAGGTTTGTATGCGCCCTGCGATGGGTTGGTGCACCACCCTAGGTAATTCCCTGCCTTGCGCTTATAACCTCTGGAATAGGCTCCCAACCGATACAGCCCTGCATAGGACAGGCAGATATAGAAAATGGACGCATGGGTGGTTTTGGTATAGATTTTTTTTCTGAGTTACTGAGTGATGGGAAGAGGAATGTTGAAAATAAATATATTACGATGCCAGGCATCGGTCTTGGAGTCTAATTGGTCTGTCATATATAGACCTTCATGTTATTCCCAAGTTGCAGTTTTAGTAAAGGAAGATTTATGCAGAAACGGGAGTGAGAGTGGGCTGTAGTTTTTTTTTCCACGGCACTCTTCCCTGGGGATGTGCAACCTGCTGCTTTTCTGCTGTTTGTCCTGCCTCCCTCGTTCCCTCTCATTCAGACTCCTCACTCCTCTATCTGCTCCCAACTCCTTATGCACAACCTGATTTTTTCTCTTCCTTCAATTCCCACCTGTATCCCATCTTCCCCCTCATAGTTTTATCAAATTCGCCATGCGCTGAAACAGGTCAAAGGCTGGCTAACAGAATTTTGACTGAAACCCAAGGTAGTCAATAATCAACGTAATTTAGAGCCCTCCATCCCTAGTCCTTCCTCAGCATTTACATTTTATTGAAACTTCTACACATAAATCTAATCTTGTATACGACACGCTGACTCTTTCCCTGCTTTTCCTTTCTGACCTTCCGTTTTCCCAGAGCTGATGTTCATCATTGTGTGAACCTCAGTGCTTCTCTTACAGACTGATCAATAGGAGGAGAGGTGGGAAAAGGTAATAGGATCAGAGGCACATATCACAAGGTTTTAATGCAGTGCTGGTAATGATAATGCATGCTACTGTACTATATTAGTACCTTTGACTAGAACCACTTTGGTGGCAAGCTCAAGTTTTACACGCTTCTTCTTGGCACACCAACGTATCGGTGATTTTGCTCCAGACTGACTGTTCGTCCTTTCCCTTTCTCCTTGACTACTTTTTTTTTGAGCAATTGGGCCTTGTGTCACAAGAGAGAGAGGGAAGGGAGAGGAGAAGAGAGAAGAGGGAAAGCATTTTCCTCCTGCATTGTGCTGCCTGTCGCAGGATCAGAGAGGGAGAGCAAGGGAGAGGAAGAGAGAGAGCGGCGCTGACTATGCAGCTGAAACGGTGGACTAGGACACATCATTTTCTCAGTCTCCCTTTCCCCGTTGCTGCCTCTTCCATAAATATATATACATTATATGTGCACTTTGCAGGCAACATGGATGCCCAGGTTAAAAAAAAATCAATATATTGGTTAATATTGGCATATAGTAATATGACTTGCTATGTATAAATGTTATGGTTCCAAGATTGGGGGTCCAATTCTAACCCTAGGTCTGTATGCACAGATTGCACATTGTGGTTGGTATTTACCACATTTTTGGGGACATTTGGTCCCCACAGTGTGGTGAAACCTGCTACTTTTTAGCCTGTGGGGACATTTTTCAGGTCCCCGCAATATAAAACTTTTTTTTTTTATCTGTAAATGCAGTCAAAAAACTAAAAATGCTAAAAGTCTTATATTTTGCTTGGTTACTTATGGTTAAGGCAGGGCTGGGTAGGGGTTAAGGCTGTCATAGTTGGGATTAGGTTTTTGCCCATAGAAATGAATGGAGAGTCTCCACGAAGATATAGATGTCTAATCTATGTGTGTGTGTTGCTTTCCTGGGATGCTCTGGTTTTCTGTCACACCCCCAGAGAGATCCTGTCCTGATAAAATGGTGACCCTTAATCCAGGCTAGCTCACTATCATGCCAGTCTACCATACTTGTATATATATTGGTTTTTGCCCCAAGAAGTATTCTTTTCATATACAAGTTCAGTGCAAAGATAAATTGAACGTATAACCAGTTGGCAACGATAATTTTTAACAGTAAGGATGATCCAATGGGACCACGCCCCTCACGGTACGCAGCCAGTCAGCATACACAGACAAGAGTTAAATGTACACCTTCCCAAGGACATTGTTGCAGGATGTCTTAACCATGACTGTGAAATATCTAATTATGTGAGGGAAAACAAAACCTACAACAATTTGAAATTTAAAATAAAGAAGAAGGTCAAGTTGTCCTCCTCTTCTTTTTGATGCCATTTTCTCTTCACACATTCAGGATATAAGCAAAGCTGCTTGCATTAACATGCGCCTCTTTCCATCTTGTGTTGGGTCTCACCGACGCAAATCTCACGGGAGCAGGTTTTAAAATTGCTGCAGGTGGGGGAGCACAGATTAAAAATAAACAGGTCTGGGGGTTTCTTTAGCCCTAACCACAAGGGTGCTCACAACACATACAGCACTCTCTCTGCAGGGGGTGGGGGGGGGGGGCAGGTTAACAAGGGGGCTGCATTTTTGAAATTTTCTGACATCGGGGACGACATCCCCCCTCAAGTCGCCTACTGGGTGTAACTATAAAAGTTAAGCTAAGTCTTTCAAAAACTACCTGAAGTATTCAATTTAATTTATAAAATTCAGTCTCTAAAGGGTAACTGATTCCTTGCTTAAGGCTCTTTATCTTTATTCTCTTCTAGTATTTTCATCAGTCCAGTTAGCCTGGTTTTACTTTGCCTGTCCCAGCCTTATCTAACCTCTGAGAACAGGTTATAGGTCCTAACCAGAGGAAATCCAGAGGAACTGAAAAACCCTTACTGTCACACACGTTACTTTCCCATAATGCTTTTCTTCAAGGAGACTCCCACACTTCATCATACAGAATTTCATTGGATGACAAAAACGGTTTATGTTAGTGTGAATCCTAAAATGCCAGGCCATGAATTGTGCTCATAGATGACCAAGATGAACTTTAGAGATTGGATGAATACATAAACTTACCATTATTTAGAATTCTCTCTTATTTTAACATAGGGATTTTAAAAAATCTTTATGTAGTATTTCTGAATTAAATGAACTTGATTACCAACCCTCATACGGTGTCTTTAGCACTGCTAACAAAGTAAAAATAGAAAGTTATTTGCAATGTTTTAAAAAAATGAAAATTTGAATGATGCCTCATTCTGAGCCCAGGGGGAACACTGACCAAAATAGGGTCAGAACCACTGTCTACTATGAGATGGATGACATGCACCATCTGTACTGTCCCAGTTGTGGTTTCTGTATCAAAAACCTCACTCCCAAAATAGACATCTGAGGAAGTCGTTCCAGCCCTGCTGGCCACCATGGAAGTGCACCCCCCCACCCCCAACTTGGAATTAAAGACTCTTCTCAGCCTCTGCTTTGTCCTCTATCCTTCTGGCTGAACAAGCTTGTATTCAGACTTTGCAGAGTGCCCTGATCCTTCATACCATGTGCAGGCACTAACAGCAGCAAAAGTGGACCAGCTCCACAGACTATGACATGGAATCCCAGCAGGCCAGGCTGCTCTACGCAAATGGACGTCAATTCACTAGCTATAGCCCTACCACACAGCAGTTGGATAATGCAATAAAGCGCCTTTTGAGCTGCCCCAGAGCATTTCCTCCAACAAGACGGGAACTGCTTGTGGGTAATGTGATCCAAAGGCATTGCGGGAATGACATACAAGTAACAGGGATGAAACCACAAAATAAGGTTCAAAAGCAAGTTAATACGTACCTTTAACTCTAAAGTTTCCAAGCATATTTTGGCTACCGAACCATTTTGGTCCCCATAATTTCTTGCATAATTTTTGAGGGCATAAGGGTTAACACTCTTACTGTACTCTGCTAGTACAAAAATTTCTCTTTTGGTATGTCGGATTAAACAAATCTGTAATAACTGTGTACATTATATAAAAAGAAAGTCAGTGATAAGTACATTAATTAGCATAGACTAATCAAAAGCTGCTTAACCCTGGTCTCCCTGTGCATGGCAGTTTTAATCCAGACAGACCCTCGTTAGTCAGGTTCATTTGACTGTTAATTGAATGGCTGTGATTTAACCTTTTTGAGTTTTTTTCTCCTTTGGGAGGTCTTTTTACACTGATAAGAGGCCTAAAAGAACATTTACTTTACATTTGTCCCTTTAGATAACTGTAGTATGCAATGCAATTATGGAAAATAAAATTTTTATCTACCCAAAGTCTTTAATAAAACCTGACCAATTAGAACCCTAATGTGCTATGGCTTGGGTTTCCTCAATGAAGCAACTCAAGTCGGAGTAACGCAGTATTACTGTGTATTCACATCAATGCACAAAAGCCACTCTTATTAAAGGGACTGGAGCTAGTACACCTATTAACTGCAGAAACCTTATAGTAATTATTATAGTGACAACCCAATAGACCTTAATTTAATAAGAAGCTGGACTGTGCAAAAGCCAGCAGGTATAGAGAAACCCGGGGCATGATTTCAAACACAAGAGGAATAGATTACATCAATTTAAGTCGTACCTAGTAAATGACCAGGTCCCATGTAATAAGATCTTACTGCCTAATCTAAAGTTTTGGAGTGACAATCTGAATACCTTGCTTCAGGTGTGGCAGGTGGATAACAGCAAATAAAAGCCTCCAACACCAAAACAGAATATATGTGGGGTTTGAGGAGGTTAACATCTTGTAGATTTACAAAGTCACAAGCCTGCAAAAGAGCATCTCTATGGAAACGCTCACCACAGAATATGATACATAAAAACAAATCCAGCCTCACGCTCTACAAAAATATAATCAAAATAAATGCCAGAGGTTAGTTATCTTAGCACCTGCAATCCATCCCACCACAAACTCAAGTAGGTATCCTTAAGTGAATTTAATTACTGAAAGTCCAGCGATGGCATGGGATCAGAGAGGCGAGGCTGCCTTTCTCCTTACTTTTCAATACACTAAAAATACCACCTCCTCTAGATCAATTTAATTAGCCAGTAAGCAATACGTCACATGTCAGCAACAACAGTGTATAGTGAGGTTACTGACCTGAAATGCAGTACTGATTAAGCAATGCTAAATAGAATGTGAAGCAGCCCTATATCAATACAATGTTATTATTGTGGTTACTAGGGACATCTCATGCCAGTGACCGTTCTTTTTAAATTGTCCTACCTTACTAAATGGGAATTACACCGATTCAAATCTCCTGCGTCCCCTGATAAAGCAGCCATTATGTTATGACAATCTGACCTTAACATAAAGTTCTAGGAGTCTAGTTAGTACAAAAGATCATGCCAAAGAAAAAGTATATTAAAATCCATGTTGTACCATCTCAGACAATTGTACACCATTGGTTTCTCAACAATACAAATACAAGCAGATTAATAATAATCAGGTCCCAGCTGGTGGATTATTAATAGAAAAAGAATGTGAAAGCCATCCAAGTGTGGACCAGATTATGGTCCCCACAGGTTAATAGAAAGAAATAGAAAGGCTTACTGTCAATCTGTCAGACCTGCACTGGGGACACATGCGTATGACCCCAGTATTCAATTTGGCTTCATTCTTCCCCCATATATAGACCTTTATATTATTAAGTCGTGCTCTCCCTCCCAGTATCAGACTCTCTCCCATGCCACTGGCAGCACGCCACATCAGTTAATAACTGATACATGTGTGCAGCACGGAGCGTGAGTCTAGGGCCTCCCTGTAATTCAGCTGCCACACCGCAAAAGGGTGTTTGACATCGACTCATTTGCCATTTTAATATATCTATTATTCTTGCAGAGATGGACATGAGCAGAAGCTTTTATGGATTTATGGATTTATCTGAAACTGTTCCTGTTTTTAAAAAATGCTCTTCTTATAATGATGCACAGCAGATATTGGTGTGACTGGTCTGGACACGGCTTCGGATTGGCCAGGATCACTGACCTCTGCCTCAGACAGGGTCGTTTTGCCAACATATATGCATGACATAACAAAACAGGGGAGCTTATTATTGTTCTTATTGCTGCTGCAGCTATAATTATAAATATCTATCCATCTTTCATCCACTTATCTAGTACAGGGTGACACGAAGCTTGGAGTCTACCCCAGGCATCCATAGTGCACAGGGCAGGGGACACCCTGGACGGGTTGCCCCTCCATCACAAAGCACAAACGTAAGCACACTCACGTCCACAATTAGACATTACGTATAGTTTGCAGATGCTAATTCACCTGATTTCATCTGACTGGATTCGAGGAGGATACAGAAATAAGCCACGCAACACGGGGGAACCATGCAAACTCCACACACCCTTGAGCAACAGAGCTCCCACCAAACCACCCTGTTATAAATATTATTATTGAATTTTTTGACAGCCTTTCTGAGATCCAGTCCTTACACAGCATACTGAGATAGTATTATGTGGGACTACTTAGCGGGAGGGTACTGACCTTAATTGCTCATGGATCAAAGGCAGGAACAGCGTGATTAATCCTGTGTGCAGCAGTGAAAGCTGGAAAAGCACTGTGCTGCAGCCTTGCAGACATGCACACGCGTCTGCAGGCCTTCAGCTACCCAGCTGACTTTCAGTGGAGCCTGCATGTGGTCTGACATTGAGCTGGGAGTACAAGCAGGAATACGCCAGGAGTGGTGCGAGCCCTGAGAAGCCACTGTGGGAGATGGAATAATCGCACCTCTGAGAGGCTTTAATAGTGAGCAGAGTAAGTCATTTCATACCTCATGGTCAGGCTCAGTACATGTTGTTTGCTTCTGATACCTGGATCAGGCCATATAGCCAGCCTTGGAAAACTTGGAGGTATGGAATTTGGACAGTTATTTAAGAATTTCACGATCATGCCAAACTGGAACCCACTCAGCTTGCAATGTCATAATCCTGAGAGATTATTTGCTTTGCCATTATATTGCGACATCATAGGAATATTATATATGCTTCCACAGATTACTCTAATACTCACTGAATGAGACTTAGGTCTCTGATGTTGTGGTCGATTGTCTTAAGTTACCTTTAATATCCCTGTGGCTTGTTTTTTCTTGTTTAACGTGTATTACTTACTGGAATTCCTGACCTGGCAAAAAAGAGACTGTTAAATCTGCCTTTGGGGTAAAGGCTAGAAAAGCAAAACTTCTTAATACGTTCTTGTGAACTTAAAAAAGACAAATTGAAGGTAAACAGTGAGTTTTTCTGAAAGTGTAGTCGTATTTTGTAGAGTGCTGTTGGGCCCTTGAGCAACGCCTTTAAATCCAGCTGCTCTGAGGGCGTGGAATGCTGGCTGAGCCCAGGTTTTTCTCTTGCTTCTCTGTATCTCACATGGAGACCAAGATGGCGGATGTGAAAAGGAGCTGATTTCCCCATAGGGTTCAGTTTAATTCCTCTGCTATTTATCCCTCATCATGTGACCTTGTGACTATAGCTGTGCCAGGAGACGCGCCACCACTTCCTGTCTGTCTGTACGGGCTGGGCTGTAATCTGCTTCTTCCCGAGTGCTCAGCAGGGCACAAATGTGTCTGCATGCCCAGCCCCCAGTGCCGCTGACTCAGCACGAGCCTCGGTCCCGCTGGGCTCCATCCACAGCCTCCATGTGCACATCGCAGCATGCGTGTCGTCCCGCTTCACTGGCCGGTGCCTGTATCCATCTAGGCCAGATGGCTACAGTACCATGTTTAGCCACTGCTCAAGGTCTCAGTGCCCCCCGCTCCCTGTCATTCTGCTGAGCTTGAATGAACCGTGCTGAGTTAACAGTGTGCACAGTGTTTCGGTGTGATGCTGTGTGCCTTATTATACCTCAAGGCTATTTCATTTCATTGACTGCAGTTTCATAAGCAGCGATGTCGTTCAGTGACTGCTGACGTTTTGGTTGCAATTAAAGTAGCTTTTTAAATGTTTCACATGTAAGAACTGCTACGATCATGCAATAGTTATTTCACATCTTTGTTCCACATTGGGAAATACAACTTTTATGTCATTTTTACGATGTTCTTACTTTGTCACGGCCCTGTGAGTAAGTCATTTAGATTTGGTTCATTGGTTCATTGAGTGACTACGGGTTGCCTATTGTATCATACAAATTTTTTTTGGAGATCAGACACAATTAAATGTTATAGATTAGGAAAAATAGAGGGATTTAGGAAATACTTGGGCAAATACTTTGTCACAGCACTGTGTTTAGCAGATGCTTTTATCCAAAATGGCGTGCAATTGAGCAGGCAGGGTCAATACCTTGAGCAGTAGCAGCTGGGGGTTCAGGGCCTTGCTCAATGGCCCAGAGGTGAAATCCTGTCGACCATCGTGTTTAGGTATTCCAAACGAGGTGTTCCATACCTCTTTGTATATGGAAGTACTGCTATTTTCATTCAGTGAGAAACAACCAGCAGAGAAAGTCAATCGCTAACTTCAGTCTTTCTTTGTCTTCCTGATTCTCTCCTCCACCCCCCACCCAAACCTGATCATTTCTCCTCCTTCCATTTTTTCATCCACAATTCACAACCCTCTTCCCTCATTACCTGTACCCCTCTTTGCACACACATTTCACCATTTTCTCCCCCGTGGCCTTGTACCCCCTGATGCCCCCACTCCTCACCCCCCACAGCAGCGCCCCCTGAAGCAGTCCCTGAGCGGCTCCCTGTGCCGGGAGTCCCAGTGGAAGTGCCTACTGCTGACACTGCTCATGTTTGGCTGCTTTGGCACGCTGGGCTGGTGCGCCCTGTGCCGCGTGCCCATCCTGTCGTCTGACGACTCCAATGGCAGCTTCCAGTATGGCCAGCGTGGTCGGATGCACCACGACAGCCCCTGCTCCAGTGGCTATGTCTACATCCCGCTGGCCTTCCTGGCCATGCTCTACGTGGTCTACCTGGTAGAGTGCTGGCATTGCTACTCCAAGATGGCCACGCTGGCACAGGCCGAGGTCGGCGAGGTGTATGAGCGTGTGCAGCGCCTCCAGCAGGCCACGCCCTGCATCTGGTGGAAGGCCATCAGCTACCACTATGTGCGGCGCACGCGGCAGGTGACACGCTACCGCAACGGTGACGCCTACACCACCACGCAGGTCTACCATGAGCGCGTCAACACGCATGCGGCCAGCTCTGAGTTCGATTACACCCGGCACGGGGTGAAGGACGTGTCCCGCCAGCTGCTGGGCCTGCTTGAGCACCCGGCCGTGCGGCTGCGCTTCACCAAGTGCTTCAGCTTCTCCAGCGCTCGTGCCGAGGCTGCCTATCTGACTCAGCGTGCCCGCTTCTTCGGCGAGAATGAGGGCCTGGACGACTACATGGAGGCCCGCGAGGGCATGCACTTAAAGAACGTGGACTTCCGGGAGCACCTGCTGGCTTTCCCGGATCCGGCCCACCCTCCCTGGTTTGCCCGGCACCACATCTTCTGGCTGGCGTCTGCCCTGCTGCTTTCCTGGCCTCTCCGCGTGGTGGCCGAATACCGGACAGCCTACGTCCATTACCACGTGGAGAAACTGTTCGGCGATGGCGACGACGCCCGTGAAGGTGGAGAGCAGGGCGAGAGTGGCCGGGGCGGCGGAGCGGCGGCCAGCTCCAGTTACCGTGCCATCTCACGGGTCAACACTGTGGACATGACCGAGCTGGAGTGGCATATCCGCTGCAACCAGCAGATGGCGCCGAGCTATTCCGAGGCCTTGCTCATGGATCTCACCTCCAGTAACAACCCCCCTCCTCCGGCCAGCACAGCCACCCCTGGGGCCTTTCATTCAGGCTACCTTCTCCAGAACTGCCCCCGCTGCCGGCGGTCGTCCAGCAGCACCTCGCTCCCGTCACGGATCAGGGGCAACGTCAGTATGGGTACGAATGTACTTGTGGGTGGGCCGGTCGTGGGAGTGAGGGCTACCGGAAGCGGTCCTGGGGGTACGGCGGGTAGGCTAGTGCTGAGCCGGAGTGGGTTTTCACTGGGGCGGCTACAGAATTCCCGGCCCACCTGCCTCTTCCATTCCCATAGCGTGGGAGGGGGCGGTGCAGGCAGGGGAGATGAGGGCGGTGGATTTTTGGGGCTTGGGTCCCGGCAGGATGAGGAGAGCAGAGGGGTACTAGAGAGAGTGGGGGATGAGGAAGAAGAGGAGGCAGGAGAGCAGGAAGAGGAACAGGAGCAAGAATGTGAAGAAGAGGCAACGGAAGGGGAAAGGGACAGGCCACCGACTTATCAAGATGCATTTCTATTCCCAGTGCTCATTGTCCATGGGGAAGAGAGCTGCCATAGCGGGGAGATATGACACAGGAAGGAAGTAGAGGGAAACCTCTCGCCAGAGATCTAGAAGGTGTAAACCAGAACGAAGACCACAGGGCACCTGATATAAATGCATGTAGGGATAGCAGAAAAGGCCATCATGGAGGTAGATGAAGGATTCACAAGCGGCTCCTTCTACCTTTTATACAAAAGAATGCAAGTAGAAGGTGGGGAGGCTGTGTGCCAATGTATATGTGCTTCCCATGTCTGCTGGCTCGTCCAGAAAAGGGACATAGGCAGTAACTAATACCAGCTTATAAGTACGGAGAGAGAGTAAGCTCTAGTGGAATGTACTGTTCCCTTTAATTGAGGGGGGGGTCCCTGATTCATCACATAGCAAAAGTCTGTGATAGACACTGGATCATCTCACTCAGATGCACTGTGGATGCAAGTGTATCTGCAAAGAGGCCTCAGACCGTCATTCAACTCCTCTATGAGCTCACAGGGTCTGCAGTAAAACATAACAAAATAAGTATCTGGTAACCAGGATGCAATTTCTCTAGAATTTATTACAACAGCTTTATTATTTTCTGGTTGATTATTCTAATAATCTAAACAAAAAACACAGCTGCAACAGCTATTTCAATCCAAGTAATTAATGAAAGTCATTTATTGCTTCAGGAAAGATTAATTAGAAAAATAACTTAAAGAAAAGACTGCAATGTTCTGCTGAGTTGTCTTTCAATGAGTTGCCTGTGAACTTGTGCCTGATTGCTGATTGGATCAATAGTCACACTACCAGCACCCCTCAAAAGTAGCCAATCAACATTCAGCAAAAGAGTATCCAGGTGATTGTGCAGTTTGTGAGTAATCTGCTATACAGACTGGGTGTGGTAGCAGTGGTGCTAGGGACACATCAAAAGTCCTTGCACTGGACACACTGGAAACCTCTGTTCCTACACTGGTCACCATTAAAAATTGCCTTCAAATCCAAATGACTATATACACACAGGTGACCAGCACTGTTGAAGTCAAGGTTTTAATAGACGTCTGTGCTTGTCTATGTAAACAGGACTCTTATCTGTGCAAAGACAGCAGAGTGTGCTCTCACTGTGGGACTCCCGGATGACAGGGCCAGATGCCTGCACGCCTTCAATCGCTGATTCACTGCTGAGCTGAAGATCTAACATTGTAGGAATTGATTTGATACATGAGGGTGTGGGGGGGAGGGGGGGTATGTGTGTGTGCAGAACTGTCCTGCGGTTTGTCTGGCTGTCTGTTCTTTTAGCTGGAGGGAGAAGTAAAACAGAGATGGAAAATGGCCTCAGCGTGTGAATCCGTTCTGACAGAGGAGAGAACAAGCAACAGATGATGGAAGATTATTGGTGACTTTGCAGCTTCACTTCCCTCAAGATGTCCTTTCTCGATGAACATTTAACTTTTGCACTCTGCTGTCCAATCATCTTGTGCTTATCTCACCATCTATGCCTCATAAACGTTTCGTCCAATTCCACTGTGCTTGCTAATGTCGCATAATTATCTCGAAGCTCAGACCATGTGATCTGCAACTCCGGCACGCTGTTGTATCCTGGACAAGCCATCCTGGCCACACCGCCACACAGACCTGGTGACACATTCCTTCATGGTAATGGACTGATTGTAGAGGACATCCACATGATACTCTACAAAGACGCTTGATTGGTCCTTTTCACTGACTCATTTGGTGCATATTTAAATACTGTACAAGTATCAATAACACTTGATTACAGTTCAGTCACATGCCATAATGGCTATATGTGCTTATACTGTTTTCTTTTATACAGACCGAAGCCTTACTGCTGTTTGTCATTCATTCTTCTGGGTCACCCACTTCACCATCAAGAAATATGAAAGCAGATGCTTACAAGGCATTTAAGTTAAATATTTGTCCAGAACCAAGAAGTGTGACTAAAGATGCTGTCTACTTTTATTTAAAAAGTGCTGTTAAAAATGCTGGTAACTACTCAGGCACTTGAGACAGTGTCTTAGCTGAGATTTTTCGTAATTTACTTTCGCTGAAGCAATGTAGATTCTGACAAGGGCTTGGGCCCTAGCTCAAATACTATAACCAGTTGAATATTATTCAGCTGATCAGCACACAAATGGCGCTTTTCCACTGGCGTACAGGAACCGACCCATACCCAAGCCATACTGCGAAGAGTACTTACAGCACGGTTCGCTTCAGTTTTCCACTGCAGAAAGACCGGCTCAGGGTCTGGGGAGTGACAGTAACGCAAAACTGAAGAGACGCTTATTTACTGTTCAGTGTACGTCATGATTTACTCCTAATCTCCTAATTTAGCACATCCGTGAGAATCGCCATGTTATGTTAACACCAAGCGCTAACGGAATTAGCATTCGCTTGCGTAAATTTACATTACGAATCAATTACGTTCAGCTGCTCTATAGTACTTTTTTAAGTAGGAGTCTGAAAATGTTCAGGTTCCAAGATCTGGAAATGCACCGGCATACGTGCAGTACTACTAATAATGAATTATGTATAGAAAACACCCCTTTCTACCCCAGTGAATCCATGCGCAAAACACCGATATCTCCGTGCATTTCGATAAATCAGGTGGTGGCGATGCAAGCAGCTCAGTTTGGTCGGTTTTGGCCATGTAAGTGTGGTTACGGCTTGGGTATCACTCGGGCACGGCTCGGTTCTTGGTGGCACTGGAAAGAAAGTCGAAGGATACCGGCTGAAAAAATTCACACCTGAATGTTTGATATTTGGTAAAAATACAAAACATGGTCCTGGGGAGGTTAAAATGAATCATATCTGAAAAATAACGCATTTTTCCTTTTCCAAACTTCTCTAAAATAGCAATATGTCTCCTTTTCAGTGCACGATAATGTTGCCTTGTATCCAAGTTACAGGCATCACAAATGCTGTTTCACATTTTGTGTCCACACTGAAGCTACAGCACAGATGCATGGACTGTCATGGCAACAGAGCAAGTACGCTCCAGTCAGAGATGGATAGTTCGGGTCCAGAAAGTAAAAATCCAGACCAATATTTTGTTTCAACCAACCAGGTGAGTACTCTGTGACTGTGACTCTTAATACTCAACTGGTTGGTTGAACCAAAATCTTGGTCTGGATTTTTACGTTCTGGTCCCTAACTATCCACCTCTGGCTCCAGTTAATGACTGTGCAAATGCAAAGAGGGCATGCATCATTGCTGTAATCATTCCCATAAAGTTCTTGTTGCAATAACGTCGTCTGATTACAGCAGCATCTAAATGTTCTATGTAAGTAGCATGAATGTGTACTGACAGCGAAAAGACTGACAGTGTAAACATATAGAGAATGTATGTACATCATCAACATGGAGATTTCTTGGGAGGTTTTCCTTGTCGCTGTCGCCTCTGGTTTACTCTCTGGCGGTACTGGATAGGGAGAATGTAAAGTGCTTTGAGATGATGTAATGTTGTGGGCTGTGCTGGGTTGGCAACCTCATGAAAACTCAACATTACTTACTCGTAATACTGAAACCGGGACAATTCCTGCTACTGTTATTACTGCTTCTCCAGTTCTAATTGATGATGCAGATGAGGATATTAATAAAGTTCTTTCTTGAAATGTATCTCAGTTTTTTCTTTGCAGTGGACTTTATAGAGCTGTGGTTGGTTTTGACAGGATAAAATCCATCCATCTTCCAGAACCGCGTATTCCATTTCGGGTCGCGGGGGGTCCGGAGCCTATCCCGGAGGCTGCGGGCGCAAGACAGGGAACAACCCAGGATGGGGCGCCAACCTATCGCTGGGCACACTCACACACCATTCACGCACCATTCACGCACACATTCACACCTACGGGCAATTTGGTAACTCCAATTAACCTCAGCATGTTTTTGGACTGTGGG
>JAAGVU020000002.1:24451623-24476506 GCA_011763525.2 Mormyrus iriodes
AACCCGGGTGCAGACGTGAACCCTGATCCCAGAGGTGTGAGGCAACAGTGCTAACCACTGCACCACCGTGCCGCCCCGACAGGATAAAATAAGAAATGTAATTCGGAACAGCTAGAACTCTATGACCTTTCATGGATGAAGGACAGTTTTACAGAGTGAAGCGCTGGTGTACACATGATCATACATACCATATTCTCTCAGCTTCCATATTTTGGGGGAAAAAACAATTTAGGAACACTCTATTTTAATTTATATTGAATGCAGTTCTCTTCAATCTCAACCACGGACTGAACAAAACAATCACACAGCTCCATCTACTGGTGATCATAATACTTTAGTTATTCATTAATACCAATCAAACTAAACCACAAGACAATAAAAATGAACATAGTCCGAAATTTTATTTTCTGAATCCTATTTCATAAAATGATACCCCACCGGTAAAGTTCCTTCTTACTGTACTCTGGTGCTTCAAGATGTATCAGTGAATGGCGAGAAAAATCTGTTTTATTATTGACACTGCCATGACTTGCCATGGTGGCCCCTATCTATTCTGCCTGCTTTTGCTGTTTTATTTAAGTGAAAATCCTGGTTATTAAATTCAATGTTCAATATCACAATATTTCAAAATAAAAGTATCACTGGAAGAAAAAGGGAATTTCGAAACTCTTTACATCTCAAAAAAATACTCCCGAAAAATAAATCACAATTAGAACCCAAATCCAATTTGTGATAGAACATACCAACAGATAATGGGCCCATAATCACTTGTAAAGCCTATAGATAATTTGTGAAATGTATTCAATGAGCTCATATCTTGTGTTTTCTCTAACATCTAGCAACTTGTGGTTGAAGGACATGGGTAACCCAATATGTACATCTTTCCATCAGAATTATAACCAGTTATTCTGCTTGGGGCTGCAGGGGGGCTGGGAGCTAATTCCAGGCAGCTCTGGGCATAAGGCTGAAACACACCCTGTGTGGCATGCCAGTGCATTACAGAGCACATACACATACACAATAATATGCTATCGATGCAATTTAAGTGTTTAGTGTTAGTACAGTGTTTAGCATAACTGCAGGAAACAAACTGTGCAGCATGGGGAAAAACATTTCAAACATTTCATACCGTGAAGCTGGGATTCGAACCTCCAACCCTGAAGGGGTGAGACAACATCAATACCCACTGAGGACATCTCAGTCTCAGACCTGGCATTAAGATACATAGAGAGAGCTACAATGTAAGCTGTAAGTTTTTGAAATTTAATTTTATGTTAAGTTTTATGTGTAGAAATTTTGTAAAGTCTTAAGAGACTGCAGGGATTTTTTATCAAGAATCTTATCGATAACACATTTTTGGACCTTAAAACAGAGAAGGGATGAACAAAAGAAGGGATGTCTTTAAACTCCAAATTCATAATTAAAAGACATCCCTGCAGATATTGTAAGGGTCCCTGAATTGGTATCTAGCAGACAAGTTGTGGAGTAAATGGATATGATCAAGATAAGGTCAACCAGACATTAACATCATTGAAAATATATTATTCCTTTTAAAGAAAACATCACTACAGCCTTTCACTGTTTTTCTGTTCCTTAACTTCATATGTAATCAAACATCAGTACCCATCTGTATTATAAACGGACCTACAGTTAAACCCTAACTCCATTTAGGAAGCAGTACCCCTTGCTCTTTCATAAGCATCTCTAAGGTATCCTCTGCCGTCAACAAGAAGCTTGTTCTGGGGACATTTGACTAACCTTCTCTCACTGACGTGCAAATTCTGTGTAACTATAGTCCTTAAGAATTTCACCACAACCAATCAATCACTTTGATCTGGAGAATGTCTGTCTTTCCTACGATACTCTCCAGCTTAACGTCCCGGTGCAGGAAGTCAAGGTCACCAGAGTGGCTCAAAACTCAGAGTGGTTTCACCAGACCACGCCACACCAGCCCTTCCTTCAGGTGGCCTCTGTGCTTTCTGCGGTAATTGGACAGGTCAGGTCCCTCCAACATCAGGACACATTTACTGGCTAAGCTGAACCAGTCAATACATTGCAGAAGGTAGGTACAAGCAGGTACAGAGTTTAGATGCAAAATGAGGGCCACCTTCAGGGGCAGGGGCCCATCCGTTCCTGGCTGTGAATCATCAAGTGTACATATGTAGGCATAAATACCAACAGCTCTACATCATTCCATCCTAACCCCAGCATGAAAGCCATACTTCATCCTATCCTGTACTGTGATAGGCCAAAGTTGGTTATATCCTATATGCAATTCAGTTTCATTGTGTTTAATTCTTCACAATGACAAGGTATTCTCTTCTATCCTATAAAATGAAATTTCCAGAAGAAATTTGCATAATATGAGGGGAATGTGCAAACACACAGGCAGCATTCAAACCCTTATCCCTGGAGGTGTGAGACAACACCACTGTCCATTACACCACAGTAAAACAATTAATTACCCTCTTTATTAAGTTGTGTAGCAGATGAATACACTATTTTGTTTGCACCTGTCATACAGCAGAGAGTGTTGTATTACTAACCACAGCTATACTTGCCCATCATAGTGAGCTATGTTGTATTTCAAACCTTTGCAGGGACCTTTGAATCCCATGCTACTCTGAGATGTCTGCTAGACTCCTTTTTTCTTTAGGTTTTTGCAAAACCACTCTCTTCCACTGGCCTATCAATTCAAACGTCTTTCTTTTGCCACTTCCTTCCGGGCAATCACCTTGGGCCCTCTGAGTACTTGGGTGTGAGGTGGTTGATCCTTGCTTGTGGGAGTTTTACTTACGCAAAAATGTTCTTAGGGCAGAACAAAAAATGATCGTAGAGGAGGTGGATCCAAGGAACTAGAGGAGGTGGGACCCAGACATCGGATTGGTTGGTCCTGTCTCCTCTAGTTGCTTGGACCCACTTCCTCTACAATCTTCCTCTGCAATCTCTCTGAACCAATCATTTTTCGTTCTGCCCTCAGAACATTTTTATGCAAGCAAAACTCGCATGAGCCTGATGCTCAAGCAGAGCCATTTCAAACTACTTATCAATGGTCACTCTTTTTACTGCATTTAAATTTAAATATACAACTTATTCAGTTTTGACAGCAATCACTGGTGGAAAAGTATACACTGCCCAATGAATTATTTGTTAGATTATAGGAAACAGCCTAAGTTCTTAAAAGCATTTTCATAGTTACGCATTGAAGTTTCTGCCTTAATATGTTTTATCAATTGCCTATTAGGCATATTAATTGCTGGTAACCTCCTCCATAAAAACACAACAGTATCTCCATTTTCTTCATGGTACACCATATGAAATTTGATTCATATTGTGACACATGCGCTAATGACACCTGCTATAGATTAAGCAATTCCATATGGTGTTGGTGGGGAAATGAGAACTATTATCAATTGTTAAACTGTAAGAGTGTTAACTTTTTTTCATCCTGTTATTCCAAATTATTCAAGTGTAGCTAGCTAGCACTGTGAGTCGGTTAAATACAGAGTGTCCACCTAATCTATGTGGTTGGCTAATTAGTTCAATTCTCCTTGTGATTTGATTGGTTTGTTTCCTTGATTGAAAGACTCATCCAGCTGTTTCAATTTAACATTATAGAAACATGCATGACTATAGGAGACTGACCAATCAGCACACAGCAAGAACTCAGTACTAAAGTGAAATCCAGGTCTTTTTAATTGAAATGGTAGTTTACAAACCCTGTCTTAGCTCATAGTGTCCCCCCTGACATAGATTAAGTGGTCACCCTAATTAAATAAGCTATATGAAATAAATATGTGTGATGAATGATTACTTCCAGTTGTGAATTAGTCAAAGTGTCATGTTTGAATGTTTTTGACCCCATTACCAAGTTAATTATAAGTAGTGAAAAAGCTGCCACTTTCTTAGCCTTTGTCCTGACTTTGAAAAGAGTAAGAACATGCAAGGTGATACATCCAGGAGAAACCACGCAGATATGTATGTTATAAAAGCAAACCCTCCATATTATATGTCATCTAGAGATTATTTAAAGTATGCTGGAGTCTGGAGGATGTGCATTGGTTATATGAACATACTTCACAATTTTATATAAGAGACTTGAGCATCCACAGAAAAAGAATGGATAAAAAATGCCTGTAAATTCATAAAACTTCAATATGCTCAGCCAACTACAGGGACTGATTTTGAGTCTATTTTTACCCTCTGTTAAAGAGCCCACACTTGAATGGCCAGTGTCTATACAATACAATAGGCTACACATATAATATGCCAAAAAAATGTTATGCAATATGATGATTTAGGAAAATACTAATTAATTGTGTCCTGTTTTATTGTACCTTTGTTTTTTAGTGTTACCTGGTAGCTATATAAACAGGTCAGACAGGTATGGGCAGAGCTCTGCATGGCACCATGACGGGAAGGTCATTAGATTATGAATTAAATACATTCCAATCAGAGTATGATTAGATCAGGATCTGCTCTTCACTGCTGCCCTCAAACAGACAACTAAAATGTTCTTCCAACTTTTTCACTTCATACACAAAAAGCCGTGTCTCACACAGAAGAAAAATTTATTGCCATTCATTGTTATTATATTCACATACAAACTCAGAGGCTCAAACAGAAGAACACCGGTAATACATTTATTTTAAAAACAGTAGAAAAAGCACTTCTAAATTACATTGATTGGTTTAATATTAAAAAGTAATCAATCTGTGATTAGGAGAGAAGCTAACATAGTGATGGAGAGGCTGGTGGGCTAGCTGATTTCTCTAGATATATTTATTTTCTAAACAATGGTCCCCCAAGCGTACAACCATTTGCCCAAACTAGTCTCAGCCAACTACTTTCAACAACAAAAGTTTGATTTAATGTCCATTAAATCATCTGCCTGCTGCTTATATTGTTAACAGTGCAATAGTAAACTGACCTGCAAACAAAATAAAGTTCGGAAAATTTACGTCGACAGTGGTATGCTGCCCTTAGATCTTTGTCATCTATACTGCCATTCTTTATGAAAATCAGGTAAGAAAGATTATGGGTTTCAAGCCTTTGCCTCTTTATGTAGACAAGTCAAACAAAGCATGCAAGGGTCAGTTAACTGAAAAAACTCTAAGCTGCACAATTTTGATATTAAAGTGTTCAGTTTTAAGTAAACCGCTTGGTCAGATGTACGTGCTTACAGGCAAAGTGGCAACAACAGAGACCTCACAGAAAATGCCACCGTTTCTGAACGAACATTACCGAGGCACACGGTACAGGCCCGACTTAGTCCAGCTTAATTTAAAGCCTAATCCCTTTTCTAAGGTAATAAATGCAAAAGCTCAATGGAACTTAAATCATAAGATTTACGTATTATTTGAAAATGAATTAAAAAAAAAACCCTAACTGCAAAAGGGTCGGTACACAGGCCAATACACACTTTCACTACATCTGAACACATTAACTAGTCTGCAATAGTGCATGCAGAGTATATAGTATACCAGAAACAGAACAGAAAGACCTGGATATCAGCACAATAGTTGTTATAATTTAGGATTAATATTATTCTGAGTGTTGGTAAGACGTGAAATATTTATCTTACTGTTTTTCCATAAAAAAATTGGGTTTTTCCGTCATGTAGCAATAAAACAGTACAAAAGTTATATTTAAAGTTCTTACTTGCATTCTGTAGTGGACTAAACAATTAAGAACCAAACACTCTTTGAATAGCTAAGGCCCGTGTTTGTTCACTGTTGGTCCAACAAGTTTAGGATTAGTCGTCTCCACAGAAATTAGTACAAGGAGCTACATGTAAGAAATTAACCAAAAGTGCTAAAATGTTTACAGTCAAATTTTGTAAGTCTCTGACCAATCTATATAGCTGACTCAATCTATCCCTAAGAGTAATCAGACCTGACTTGTGCTTGAGTCCTATTTCATAAAATTCACTTACAAATCATAAAAAAATAAAAAAAAGTTTGAATGGTCCAACAGATCAGCCTGAATTCCACATTGTCACATCACAATGCTTTCGTCAGGGCAATTTTTACAATCTAGAATAATTTTCCTGTATTTGATAAGTACCGGGTAAAATGCAGGTATTGCAACAAGGGACCAATCATTTCCTATCTGTAGTTATTTTAGAAAATCATAAGGCTGTCGGATATTAACATGACAGTTAAGGAAATGGTTACATTATCATTAAAGATATGTATGCATATGAGTAGACATTTCAATTTAGTGGGGAAAATGCTGTAACATTTCCATGTGAGTGTAAGTGGTGTAAATCACTGGTGAGAAAGAATATGGACCAGTTAACAGAGAGGCAAACAGACCTTGCAGAAGCAGAGAGCTCAATAACTGGTACTCTAATTGAATGGATGTCGGATACAGGTGAGGCCAAGTATGATGAACACGAATAAGTTACCATGCAAACTAGGTTAACATGGCACCATATTAATTAGATTTTTCAAGAGATAAGGCTTCTATTAGGTTAGAAATTCATCCAAGGATTTCTCCAGTCTGGGACCGCGTTATAATGGATGACAGGCAGCCCTCAAATAAGGGTCACTGGTGCCGACTTGTTTGGCCAAGAATAGGATTTGTCTCTGATGGGTGCTCTCCTTCTGCTATGGGGAACTCTGACCCCTGATACTTCTGGAACATCACCACTGTGACGATAACCATCCAGAAGAAGAAGTTCACCCACACTGCCCCCTGGTGGAGACAAAAAGAAACGAAGGGCAACAAGTGGGCAGGAGACGGGGAGGAAAACGAGAGACAACATGAGGTTAAAAAAATTGAAAATGTTAACTAAAAACATTTCCCCTTATCTAAATGTTACCATCACCCTATTAACAAATATTACAGTAAAAGCAAAATTTCAAAGTAAGCTTGCTGTTAAATAACACTGGAACTTTTTTGACCATTATTAATTGGCACATATTGAATGTTGAGCAGCACAGACCTCGGCGCTGTGCAGGCCGGAGTAGAACCGCTCGCCAGTGTACGGGCTGATCCATTTCTTAGTCTGGGCATCCTCACAACTGCAACACACACACACACACACACATCATCATCAAGAATATTTCTTGTGCAATGACAATACTCACAAACATCTTTGTTATACACAGCAGTGCTTTCCAGAAACTTCCCTGGGAGCAATAAGGCACTTTAAAAAATGATACAAAATGCCAGCAGCACTGTAAATTGATTGAAATTGCTAAGTTAGTGAAAGCCAGGTGCCCACAGTGTTTTGTAAAAATAATTAAGAATCATTTTGGATTTGCATACCTCATAATACAGTTTAGTTACAAAATATCACTGTAATCCATCCACCCAGCCGTTGAGTTTTGAGGCAATAATTCTACCAACTGGGCCACCATGGTGATCCATAAAAATCAATCGTCTTTAATCACAAGGAATTTTCCGGGAGAAAAGAGAGATAATTACCTGCTTATTAAACTATATTTAACACAACCCTTTATACAAATTGATGTTCATTATTAACGCGAGGAAGCAGGATGGCTCAAGAGCCCAACAGTGAGGTCATCCTGCCAACACCAGGATTTGAACCAGCGACCTTCTAACCACAGGCACCACCTCTGTACCCGCTGCTCTACATAACACCCACATACACAAAACATTCCTCTACACAAACTATTTTTTTTTTTTTTTAAGTATAGATAATGGAAAACTTTAGGTATGTCATTAGACAATCCAAACGGCACGCTTTTATTTCTCATGTAGAAAGAGAAAGAACTTATACTTTGACACCTGAAATCCAGCTGCCATTATGTGTGTCGTTGTAACTGCCAACACTTGAAAAAGGCCGTTAATCACATCCATTCAGGTACTTACAAACAAAGCCACAGGAAGGTCATTCAAAATAATCAAGTTTACTATTTGTATTTAAATTAGAATATCTTGTGTACTTATTGCAAGCTACCTGCCTGTCAGTGGCCACTGTATTTATAGGTTATTATAGGTTATAGGTTATTATATTTATAGGTTATTTATAGGTTATTTATTATCAAGTTTTGCAAACTGGCTTTATCTGTGTTTTGTCCGTTCCAGTGGCCACTGTATTTAGTTTGCGGCATTCGTTAAAAATAAATCTTATTGGTTAATTATACCGTTTGTTTATTTTAACTTGTTCATTCAGTTTAAATTAGGATACATACTCTTTGGAAACTGGAATAGCATAATAAAACTATAATATCGATACCGATCAATGCAGGTAAAATTAATCGTGATATATATTTTTTCATATTGCCCAGCTCTATTTCAGACTATTGATTTGGACACTATGAGAAACAAAAGCATCTAAAGCAATGGTCCACTATATAGCTGTACAGCATGGCTGTTTGGCTGCCCTGCTGCTCACCTGTTTATGGTCTTATTCTGCAGTATAGAGTCACAGAGACGGTCTCTCCCAATCTTCAGGATGCATCCCGACACTAGAAGAAAGAAGAGAAAAATACCACACACCACAAGACTCACATTCATCCAAACACGCGTCCTGGGAAAGAGACAAAGGGTGACAACACAGTACCGGTTAATGTCAAAAATCATCACAAGTTATTAACATTGCTACTTTTGTTATACAGCCATGGAAAAACTTATGAGACCACAGCACAACTTTTTTCACTCATTTCTCAATTTATGGGTGTGCGTCTGCGAGTAATATATTTTTTGTTCGTAAATTGAAGACCGGTTCCTCTTTATTTCTCATTAATGAAGAGCTTCTTCCTGACTTTATGGGACTGCAGTCCTGCTTCTAGGAGCCTGATACAAACTGTCCTAGCAGCGCACTTCACACCTGCACTGAATGTTTCCCATTCCTTTTGAAGGTCACTTGATGTCATCCTACTATTCATGAGAAACTGTTGGATTAATTAATGGTCATCTCTGGCATTAGAAAGTCACTTCTACTCTATACCTGGCTGGCTTCTGGTTGTTCCCAGTGTCTCCTGATTCACCTTATTCTTGTGTACTGCTGTCTTAGAAATCTTGAACCTGGAAGCAACCTGCTGCTCAGTGTAGCCTTCTGCCAGCAGAACCACAATTAAACCAGCATTTAATAATGCCGATTTGTTTAAAAATACAGAGTGGTCTCAATTTTTTCCATGACTGTATAACTCATCTTGAATTATTCAAGTGCATCAAGCTGTTACTTTAAAACTGAGAATATAGGCGGGGATTTCTGTGCGTCTAGGCCGCTGTAGTCACAGGATCACAGCCATTTGTGAGCATGTGAAGACTTGCCCATTAAAGATAACACTTTACAGCAATAAACTAGAACATTATACCATATAAAGAGTTGGAGCAGAACTATTACGAAACAGGCTTTTAAAAAGAAATGACTTAATAACAAAGGTAAAGGTAAATGTAAATTTTAAACCCTAAAGTACAAAGAAATACCTAAATAAGATAAACCGTAATGGCCCTGGGGGAAAATCTCAAAACGCATTTTCACCCAGTTTCAAACCAGGGACGTTTTGTGTGTTCGGATAATGCCGTAAACCACTATACTACGGAAACTCAGAAATACTTGCTACTAATGCCTACAGAAAACGGCAGTAAACACGATTCCCTCCCCCCAAGATTACTGAATTCACTTCCAGAGTTGAGGAAGAGTGGGAAAATGGTGAGCAGGCCCTCACCTCCTGACTTCCTCGCCCATGCAGCTGGTGTAGATCCAGTACAGGGTAAGTGAAAAGCAGTAGACCCCCACGAACACAGAAATGACGGTGACAAAGAAGCAGAGTGAGGTGGGACTGGAGCTGTCCACCCCGAAGGCCTGGGCCGTGACGTTATAGATGACTGTGCCATAGAGCATGCAGCGACCGGCAAACTCGCCCTGCAACACAGACCGAACCGAGCATAGCCACAGGCCAACAACTCAGCAATCAAATCAAAGCAAAACACCTCACTTGACACGGAGGTAGTACAAATGACTCAAGAACTTCAGGGCAGGTTCACAACAGCAGTGACAAACTAGTGCAAATAAAAACAATAGTGCAGATAGGAAGTGTGCAGTAAAAAACAGTAATATGCAACATTGTAACAAACTGTGCAAATCAGAAAAGCTAAATACAATAAATACAATTATCAGCCATGTGATTAAGTATGGATGTGGTGGGCATAGATGGCAGAATTGATTCATTGACCAGGGTTAAGCATTCTGACTGCCCGATGAAAGACACTGTCCCAGAGCGTGCTGGTTAGGGCCCTTATACTGCAGCTCTGCCTGCCTGACGGTCGCGGTGTGAACAGTGTGAGGCTCAGGAGCCTGGGATTCTGGATGATCTTCCCCACATTCCTCAGGCAGCACCTGGTCTATACATTACTATGCAAAAGTTTTAGGCAGCCAAAGAAAATGTTTAAAAGCTACATAACTGGGTAGTAAGTGTATATTTGCTTAGAAAAAAAACAGTATTAAACATTAGAACACATGCAAATTAACAGTACCACAATAAAAACTGACAAGAATTTCTTCTGTTCTCCAAAAGGTTACTACTACCTTGTTGGCTGCCCATAAGAACACCACTTCAGGTCCATAACTACCGCTCAGGGGCACCCATTCCAAGTATTTGTTAAATTTCCCCAACAGCTCAATTAATTATTTAATTAGTCAGACAATCGAATAACTCAACAAGGAATTGATTAGCCATACGAGGTGTGCTAGTGATCAAGTCAAAAAATACATGAGTTTATTGGACGGTTGTTCCAAATACTGGGGTTACTTTAGGAGAGGTTTTCAAATGGATTAACTGACCCACTTTGACAGATGTAATGTCATGGTTTTACACCAAAATCAAGATATTTGAACAACATTTCTTTGACTGGCTACGATTTTTGCAAAGCACTGCGTTTCCTGGAGATTGGCAAATCGCTTTTGGTGATTTGAAGCTTTTCGGTTGTAGGTGGTGCAGTTCCCAAGGCAGGCGGCACGGTTAAAAATTGTCCTGAGGAGGCAGGCACTCATGCTAAACCATTCGAGTTGCTGTAGGTAGAAGAAATGCTGCTGTGCCTTCTTCATTGTGTCAGCTGTTATTATTATTGTTATTATTATTATTCTGTAGTGCCTTGCATAGAGCAGATGAATGTATATACACTCCAGTGATGCACAAAGACAGCAGGTGTTTGAACAGGGGCTCCCCTGGGTGGGGCCCCATCGGTAGATTTTTTTGTCAGTTATTTTGATCATTTGGGCAAAAGGGGCAGGTGCTCATCCACCCCCAGCCACCCCCTTCCCTTGCACATGCCTGACATATATAGTTATTTACACTTTACCTTTTCATAATGTTAGATATTTTTATTCAGTCACTAAATTATTCAGATTAAGACTCAGATTAAGAAAAGGTACAACAGCAGAGCTCAGCCTTTCGGTCAGCTCTTTCATCACCCGATAATACTATGCTCAGGCCTGAACATTATTTATCAGGGGTGGAATGGTAAATCAGTGGACAGCACGGTTGCTTCACACCTCCAAGGCTGGGAGTTTTAAGGGTTTTCCCTGTGTTGTATGGTTTTCCATGTGTGCCCTGAAAAACAGCTGCATCCCATCCAGGGGTTTCCCCTGCAGTGTGCCCTATGCTGCCTGACACCCACTCTAGCGACTACACTAATGGGGAAGAAGTCGGTAGCAGATCACATGACCGAAATTCGCAAAACAAAATTTAAACTCACGGAAGTCTTCCCTTTTTTATATAGAGGTTCTGGTTTTTAGTTTGATTTTATAAACACATGCAGTTGGAAATCCATTTTTCTAGATTTACTTTTTTCACACCCTTGCAACCTGCTGACATTTAAATACGCACGAGTTCAGTGGATTTACGGATCGCTGAGTGTAAAATACAGGCATGAATCTCATTTCGAAACAAGCAGGAAATCCCCCCCCACTTTAATGGTGGTAGTCATATGACCACTCAAATTGATTTGCGCTATTAAAAAAAGTTCTCTACAGTGAAATCCGAAATGCAGTGTAGGTGGCAAAAAAGTTATCAAGCACCATACTTCACTCATCCATCTGTATATCCAAATAAAACGCAATGCAAATGACAACAGAGTCAGTTCGACAAAATGAAACCGCAGAAAACGTGTTCAGCTATTTTCCCCAAGTCGTGTAGTTTTTTTCAGATAATTCCTATAGCTCTATTACACTAACTATTTATAAAAGAGTGAAAGTATTGCCTGTGTTGCTTTAGGACTACACTAACTTTGGTTTTAAAGTATTGCGCACAGTGATATGTGTTTCTGAAAGTGACAAGGAGACATTCATTATTAACGCGATGGCTGATGTGTAACACGAAAACTTAATGTAGATACATTATGTATGTGTATGTACACATACATACACATACATACATGTACATGAAGTTTTTACACTTGAAACGCAAAAATCAAGGATTGGAATAAAGATCAAATACTTTTTATGAGGGTATTACTTGTATGAAGCACATTTAATATGACAGCTTGGATGCCAGATGACAAAAAAGGTCTAAGTGTACAGACTAAAACTTTTAAATTTGGTTTTACCTGCACGATAGTAAGCGAAGCTGCAGTGACGATTCCGCAGATGAAGCAGCTGGCGTACAGCACGAGCTCCAGAATAACCAGCCTCGGCAGCGCCATCTCATTTATCGCTAACGTATGCGCGCGCTCGCGAGCACAGCCGGCAACGCGCATCCTATGAAAGGGGCTTATAAGGCCGTGCAATAAAAGGATCACCTCGTATGTTATTTACTGCCTTGGTACGGAAGGAGATTTGGAATTTTGCTGTATTTGAAATTCTTCGAGAGGATAACAACATTTTCGAAAGGATTTCATGTGTTCACCAATGCAAGAATAGTCACCCTCCTCAGGCTTTTACAACTTTTTGTTGTTCATATTGATGCAATGTCATCTCGCTGCGACATGCAAACACGCAGAAGAAGCGCGAGACAGACTTTATTGTACGCAACTGCCAGAAAGTATTAACAGGCATGGAGAGAAGTCACCACTCGCTAGTGCACACGTCGAACATAGGATACATAGGATGTAGGATAATACAATACCAGTTATCTCGATATATTTTACTGAGCGTTAAAATTAGGGCTCTATGAAATATTTTTCATAGAAACCAACACTATTTCTTCCTGGTTGTAAGAAACGAGAGAACTTCGGTCCTTACAGACTCCCTGAATTTGCAGTGAAAAGCGGCCCATTCAATTATCGACTCTCGGAGAAGCTGATGTAAGGGAAAGGCAAGGAATCATCGTTACTTGGTTCTTTTCGTTTTCAAACGGCCATTCTCAAACGTGTAAAAAAGTCGTAACTAGCAACATTAGTTTTATTTTGTTGAAGAGTAATAACTTAAAATGAGGGTCTTTACTGTCAGGGTCAGCACCCGCCTGACCCTGCCCTCTGACCTTTCCCTGTTTGGTCAGCAGCCCCCCCTTCATCTCTTGCTTTTCAATTCTAGTGTGTTTGTCCTATTCCCCAAACCATCACGTAGCTTACGGAGTTGAGTGTATGGCTAGGAGGCTGAGAACCTTCTGGTTGTGGGTGCCAGGCTAGCTTCACCTGTTTTGTTTGTTTTCTGTTTTTTTCCCCCAGCGTTTATTAGTTCTCATTGCTTCCCCGTTTTGAGTTAGCGTGCTTGTGCTCTGTTTTATTATGTTCTGCTTGAACTTGTTTTAGTCCTTTTCCTAGCCTTGGTGTTTGTTCGTTCCCTTGTCCAGAGCTTATTTATTGTAGTTCATTCCACCTGTTGCCTGTTGCCCTGCTTTGTTGTTTGATTGGTTGTTTTTGATTATTCACACCTGCCCTTTGTTAGGCCTCAGTATCAGTGTATTTAAGTGCTTGCCTTGGTTGATTTCCTCAGTCAGTTATTGTGTGATTTGTTTTGTAAGCAGTACGCTACCTGTCTCCCTAGATTCTGTATGAGGTGCCTGTGCTAATGTTGCTCTCTGTTGTGCAGCTTGGTTCCCCTAGTCATGTTCCCTAGTTGTGTTCAATTATGGTTTCTTTAGTTTGTTATTCTGTGTCTTTTCCAGTTTTTGTTTTGAACCCTGCATGGTCCTGTTTCTTTGTGCATTGTGTTCTTTGTTTAGCTAAATAAACCCCTGTTAGTCTCTGAGCTGTCAGTGGATCGTCACCTCATTTTCCCATCTGCACCATGCCCTGAGTCTGTGACTCTACAGTTTTTAAGAGCACTTTCAATGGTTGTCAGGCTTCTGATATTTGAGTCATTTGCCTAATAGGTTTTAGATTTTTTTTTTTTTGTTCATAATCACATTCTGTTTTAAGTGCAAAGTCATAAACTGATTGTTACTGCTGTTGGTAGACAGTGGAGTGAAAGGGTTTGTTGAGGCTGTATCAGAGATACAGGCATCATTTATTTTTCTTATTTTGAGACTTTTGTTTGCAGTAATGGAAAATGTACTGAGTAGTTCTAGTTCTATATTTTAGTTAGGTTGTATATTTGCAGTCAGGTTTACAAACATGAAAAAAATGGGTCATTCTGAAGAGTGTGGTGAATTCAAGCATGATACTGTCATAGGATGCTGCCTTTGCAATAAGTCAGTTCGTGAAATTTCTTCCCTGCTAGATATTCTACGGTCAACTATAAAGATCAAGATCCTGCTACTCAATGCCAAGTATCAGATGGAGTGGTGTAAAGTACACTACCACTGGACTCTGGAGCAGTGGAAATGTATTCTGTGGAGTGATGAAACTCGCTTCTCTGTGTAGCAGCCTGATGAATGAGTCTCGGTTTAGCGGATGCCAGGAGAACATTACTTGCCTGACTGCATTGTTCCCAAGTATAAAATTTGGTGGAGGAGGGATAATGGTATGGGGTTGTTTTTCAGGGCCGCTTAGTTCCAGTGAAGGAAACTCGTAATGCTTCAGCATACCAAGACATTTTGAACAATTCTGTTTCCCACTTTATGGGAACAGTTTGGGGAGGGTTCTTTTCTGTTCTTGCATGATGGTGACCCAAGGTCCATAAAGACATGGTTGAGTGAATTTGGTGTGGAAGAACTTGACTGGCCCACACAGAGCCCTGAACTCAACCCCATCAAACATCTTTGGGAGGAACTAAAAGGTGAGTATGATCCAAGCCTTCACATTCAACATCAGTGCCTAACCTCACAAATGCTCTTCTGAGTGAATGGACAAAAATTCCCAGAGAGACACTCCAAAACCTTGTGGAAAGCCTTCCCAGAAAAGTGGCAGCTGTTATAGGTGCAAAGGGGGGACCAGCTCCATATTGATGTCTATGGATTTAGAATGTAGAATAGGATGTCATAAAAGTTCCTGTAGGTGTAATGGCCAGGTGACCCAGTACTTTTGTTTGGATTGTGAATTTATGTATTTACACTATTTACTGTTGGCGCAATGCATGCTGGTCCGCGAATACATTAGTCCCCCACCAGCCCTGCAGTGTCACGTTGCCCTCCCCCCACCCTATCAGCCGTCCCGGCAACCCCCAAGTCCACCACAAAATCTTGCAAACGCTATGGGGGCTGCCGCAGCCACTGTGGCCATCATGTCATAGTTCCCAGAGTCTCTGTCACCCAAACATCAGCCGGCGTGCACCAGATGCTCTCCTGCACCACTGCTCGATGCCCAGAGGACCAGGGGCAGGTGGCGGTCCCAGTTGCATTAGTGGTGTGGCGACCAGGATGGTGAGTATGCGATTAAACCACTCCAACAGCCCATCACTTTGAGGATGAAGGGGGGTGGTGTGGGTCTTTGCAATGCCCAACTGCTTGCAGACCTTGGCAAAAACCCGTGCCTCAAAGCTGCACCCCTGGTCGCTATGCGGCTCCTCTGGCACACCAAAACGGCAGAAGAACTCCTCGTCAAGCTTCTTGGCTGTGGTTGCTATGCTCGAATCAGGAACAGCGTACAACTTGGGCCCCTAAATAAAATAATCCATAGGCATGAGGACGTAGTGATTTCCAGAGTTGCTACAGGGAAATGGCCCAAGCACGTCCACACCCACGCTTTCTATCAGCACCCCCACCTGGTAAGCATTCAACAGTGCTCTGGACTGGCAGCTTGGTCCATTCTGGGCAGTGCACATGTCGCAACATTGGACAAACAGCTTTGTGTCCTGGCTGCAGCCAAGCCAGTAGAAGAAGCTCCGTAGTTTCCCAGGTGTCACTGCCACCCCAAAGTGCCTGGCTCCTGTTGCTCCATGCACCACCTGCAGGACCATGGGTTGAGGGCTCTGGGGCACTAGTAGCTGGGGCACTAGCTCCTGGTCTGCAGGAGTTTCCGGTGGGTCACGCAGTAATTCCACTCAGGGCAGCTGAGTGTCTGAAATGCCACCACCCTTCTGTCCTGTGGCCCTGCCTGGGACAGTACGGTGCTGAGCCCCTTGTTGCTGGCATCAGTATCGAGGAGGAAAGGCAGTGCGGGATTGGGGTACACCAGCACCTGGGCTTCTGTAAACGTAGTCCTCAGATGGTGAAAGGCAGCAGTGCAGTGTCCGGTCCACTCGAAGGGCCACCCCTTCTCGGTGTGAATGTGGACCGGATTGGAGATGCTGGCAAAGTCCCATATAAACTCCTGGTAGTATGAGGCAAGACCCAGGAAGCTGCAGAGCTTTGCAACACTTGTGGGATGGGCCGGCAGTGCACACGTTATTAAGCACATCTCTGGGCATCTCTGTGTCGATGTGGTCCTGCAAGAGTGCAGTAGGGTGTCGATGATGTCCAATTGCCTATCCGGCAAAGTCCTCACTGCTGTCACTACTTAGCCGTCAAGCCCATGCTGCTCCACTACCCCTGCTGGTTGACTGCCTGCGCGGTTTCTGGGAAGGGTTTCACTGCCACTGTTGTGCTGCAAGGGGGACTTGGCTGTGTGATAGGGTTGGCCAGAACTGTTGGGGGTACAGTGGCTCCTTTCACCACAGTTCACTGCTGGCCACCCTCCTGACAGTGGGGCATTATACCTGCATTAAGGTGGAATGTGGCTGCGGGCACTTCGATGTTTTCTTCCATCCGACACAAGTCCAGCGCGATGCTGCAGGCATCCCGGATGTCGGCCAGCCCCACATCCTGCTCCTTGATTCGATCTGCCAGAATAATTCAGAGTTGCCACCTCCTGTTCATTGGGATGCATGCACCAGTAATGGAGGCAAACCAAACTCCCATTTGCTTCCCACTCCAGTGAGGTCAGCTGGTTTGTATCTGGGAGGACACCTGGGCAGATGAGGGTGATGGTGGACCCCATATCTACCAGGGCTCGGCAATGGGTGGCCTCCACAATGCAATACACATACAACCCAGATGGCTAACTTGATGATGAAGCGATGAGGGCTCTTTGGTGGGCAGTGCAGGCGGTGACTCCCTCGAGACACCATTTTCATGGAGCTTTCCAGCAGCTGTGCAGTTGCACCGAGGGGCTGGGGCAGGCAATCTCGTGCAAAGTGTTCGACCTCTCTACAGCGGTAGAAAGGGGCATCAGATGGTGGGTGACACCTCTGCTGTGACTTGGCGCAGGTCGCTCGCATCTATTGGCTTTCATCCCTGCTGGGTCGCCCAACCTCGCAGAACCAGCTTTGACATAGTGCGACTGGCTGTCGGCATAATATTGCAGGCAGGGACAGGATCGCCTCCGCACTCTCCCCCTCTGCCAAGGCTTCGGCGAGCATAGCTGGCTCAAGCTGCTGTACATGCTGCCACAGCCACTCTGGTGCCAGTGCCTTGAGAAAGTCATGGAGAGCCAGCTCCTGCAGATAGCCCTGTTGTGCTTAAATCCGGAGGTCTGAAGCAAGCATCCCCATGGTTTCGCTGTCTGGCCTCTGCCAACTTGCTGGCTCCGCCCTCATCACTTCCTCCATTGGTGGCCAACTGAAACGCTGCTCTAGTGCCACCACCAGAGTGGTGCAGTTCTGCTGCTTGTTGGGGGTTAGGCTGAGTAGGACTTGGAGTTCTTCCTCCTCCAGTGCCAGGGGTACCGCTGTCTCCTCGTTGCTCCATGTGTTGTGCTGGGCTGCTAGGTGCATTTGGGAGAGGTAAAGCTCTTTTCTGCTGTAACGCGAGAGCTTCAAAGTGGTCTTCACCCCACCTCTCTCTCATTACAGCGCGTTATGCTGTGGAGCCATGACTTCCTCTTTCAGTTAGTGTGGCAGGTGGGGTGCACTAGACCTATCGGCTTGCCCCTGGAAGGCACGGCGCTTGATTCCCCGGGGTCTCTTTCTGCCAGAAGATACTAGCAGCGGCAGAGACAGGGGAATCCACCAGTACACACAACAAGCGGATTAAAAACACACTGCAATAGGGGAGAACTGTATTAGGCACTTCACGAGAATGTGACGCACTTACATTCACTGACGTAATTACACATTGCGGACATTATTTACAAGAGTATTTGCACTATTTACAATCGGCACAATGCATGCTGGTCTGCGAGTACATTAGCCTCCCACCAGCCCCACGGCATCACAGTACATTAAAGCAGGAAACGCCATGGTAGTGTCTCAAGTGGTTTTGTTTCCCATCTTACTTTAGTTAATTTTTTTTTGTTTTCATACAGAAAATGTACTGAATGTTGCTATTGGATGTGAAGTACAAATTGGGCAGGAGGTACCGATTGGGTAGTTACACAGGGCCAGCCATTGATGTTCTGGCGAGATTCTGCTGAGCTCCCCCCTATTTGTTTATAATAAAAACACTGCAGTAGCACAGGGCATCTGGCTGCTAATTAGTTAGCTCATGTCTGTTTCACAAGAAAATTAGAGAAATATTAAAACCAGTGTATATAACTGTAATGTCGTGGAATACCTATGTCAGCTATAGGGTGGGCCAGTGCTAAATTGGTGTGTTGGTGGCAGTTTGTATTTTATGTGCAATATTAGTAATAGTGTTGCTTCCTATGAAGTCCAGAGATAATACAAAACACTGTAGAAATGCTGCCGGTATGGTTACTAAGAGTGACTTGAAGACACCTTATAATAATAGTATCACAGTAGTGTTACAAGTGTGGTAGTTATATTTAGTTTTTGTTTTACCTGTAAAGTAAGAACAGTGGTGTTATTTTTAATTCCTAGGTTTACGTATTCCAGTAAGCACCGTTGGATCAATGCTGAGAATCAAACCTCCCGTCCCTGAAAACTCAGCAATAATACAATTAGGAGTCTGGGGAGTGAAGTCAGAATGGAAGGAGTTTCAGAGTTCAGTGGTTGAGAGTCGAGTGAAGGTACACCAGTCAACCATGTCAAGAGCATACCACAGCAATGCTGCCAGCCTGTGTGGCTGGAATTAAGACTTCAATCAGAAGAGCTAAATGAAAACATGTTTAGAGTTTGCGAAAGGTATGTGAATCACCCAGCTAACATATCAGTGATGGTTTTGTGGTCTGATGAGACAAAGATAGAGATTTTTTGAATTCAAAGCACTGTGGGTGGCACAAAAGTAGTACAGCCAATGTTTCATTTACCACGATCCCTACAGTGAACTCTGGTGGTGCAGCATCATGCAATGGGGATGATTTTCTTCTTCAGGAGCTCCGCATTTTATGAAAATGAAAGGGAGAATTGATGGAGATAAACAGGAAGATATTACAAGGAAACCTGCTTCAATCTGGACAAAAACTGAAATTTGGGAAAAGTTGAACTTTCAATAGGACCATGATCCTAAGCACAAGACCAAAGCAAAACAGGAGTGATAAACCAAAAGGTGAGCATTCTGAAGGGGCCAGGTCAAAGTCCAGGGCTAAATCCCACTGAGAATCTGTGGCTTTCTTTGAAAATTGCAGTCCCCAAGCGACACCCAGCCAACCTGAAGGATCTGGAGCAAGTTTGCCATGAAGAATGGGCAAAAATCAGTCCTGAACACTATAAAAAGCTTGTAGTTACCCACTCCCAAAATACATAGAGCTGTTATCGCAGGAAAAGGTGGCTAAACCAAACACTAATGTGTTCGAGTTGAATACTTATGCAAGTGGCGTTTTTCAGTTTTTGATTTTCTTTAAAAGATTTGGTAACAAATAAATGATTTTGACTTTGTAAATTTACTATGAAAGACTATGGAGTTTTCAGTAAAAATACTGACAGGAGTAATATGTCTCATTTGTAATTCAGGTGAATCTGATTATTTTAAGGGTGGGGGGCTTCAATACTTTTGCAAGGAATTTCATATGATAGCAATTCACAAGCATTTTTAATACCTGCTTACATGTAATAAGACATTTTCCATTACTGAAGGAAACTATTTGAAGAAATATAGATATTATAAAAGGAGAAAGTTAAAATTACGTACAATTGTCACAAAAGGTTAAAGTCATTTTATAAGACATGATTTTCTGAGGATTTCTTAAAAAAGAATTCTATGTTAACGGTTTTGCTTAGATGCCTGAAATAACTGCTTGAGCTGAAAAAAATAAGACAAAGGAGAACAGACTAGTGCTCTTCCTTCCTGACCACCTCCTCCATGCAGCTTATGGCAAACCACCGGGACACTCGCAATGTTAGCGCCACAGGTCTTGTATTAATATGCCGAACAGTGCTGAGTCAGTGTCATAACAGGAAACAGAGCCATTTAAGTATGCTCCTGTCATAACGACACAAGTAGATAAGCACAGGCAGACCCAGCTGACCCAACTGTAGCAACTCTGAGGTACAGCGATGCAACCCTGTAGCTAACACTGTCATAAATCATAAATAGTCATGTAAGTACAAAACAACATATTAATGTCTGAGTGAATCCTGACCTGCTCATTGTTTGAGAAACAGCACCTCCAGGTCCTTTGTAATGTTTGGCAATATTATCATATTGTTATAGTAATAACTGACTCATCATTACTTTATATTCCTGTTGTTTTTTTATTTCCGTTTGCAATAAGGAGTTTTGATTAACTTTTCCGGGTTGATGGTGGTGGTAGTTGTTAGATGTTTCCTTTATGCTCTGTTATGCTCTGTTTGGAGCTACTTTGGGACAGCGTGTGTCTGTGGTTTAGAAGTGTGTGTAGGTGTCCAGAATAATGGTGCAATGGTTCTGGAACTGAGACCGAAACCACGATACAAACGTTCGCATCTCAAGCCACGATTCCGGAAGACTGAACCCTGACATCCTCCCCCCAACCCACTGGCACTTGAGGTGAAGAGTTAAGGTCCAAAACCTTGGTCTGAATTTGTAATTTGTACTGTCTGGACCTAAACTTACCACCTCGGGCTGCACTTGCATCCTGTTGAGGTCTCATCACATGCCTAATGTCACAAAACTCATATTTCATTTCACAATTAACACTATAACACATGTAAATCACAAAGGTATTATTCTGTATAAAGTTAGGGCAAGCTGTATATTTTGCAAATTTTACACTTTACACCTACTTTATTGTCTTCCAGCTGCTGTGTCACATGACTATTTTAAGCCAATCATAACTGAGTGATCATGCTTGCGGTAAAAGCTGGGCTACTTTCATTAGCTCTAGATGGATAATAACCCTGTTTAGTGTTCCAAATTGCTGGTGGTTAGTAAAACCCAGACATTTTCCACCATTTTTTCTTATTCAACCCCCACCCCCCCAAAAAAAGCCAAGGTATGAACCAAACCGTGGCTCAAGAATCGAGGTCAGAACCGAACTGTGGGTTTGGAGAATTGTTACACCCCTAGGCGGGAAGCTCTCCAGGTTGAATCCTGTGGCTGGCAGGTAAGTACTGCTGGGCCTTTGAGTATGGTCTTTAACCCCAAAAATAGAGGCGCCAACAAAAAGGCCATTTCTTTATGCGCCACACCAACAAACATTACCAACAGCTGATAAGTGATGCTTTACAGTATATCTGCTCTGTATGATTGGCAGTTTAAGGACCTAGAAAGAAAAGTCCAGTTATATCTTTATGAACTAAGATCAGATATTTTCCAAATATGGCATTTTCTGTCACTAAGAATGTAAACTTTGAATCGTGAAGGAGCAGGGCAGCATGAGTACTGATGCCTTTCTACTCAACATCATAATGCTTGGAAAAAAAATTAAAGTAACAGATGAAGAAAGGACAGCATCACAACAATGTGCATGCCATTTTGAAGACAGATTACAAGACATTCTGGAGGAATAAAGACTACAATTAAGTTGATGTGAACTCCTGGCAACCATACAGAGTCTATAAATGCTTGCAAGGAGTTAACTTAATGTCACCTAGTAATAATAATTCTGGAGTATAGTGTTAGTATATTGTTTGCATTGGGCATGATAAAATCTAAAACTTGCTGACTGTAGTTCCCCAATAATAAGGTCTTAAAATTTGTTGGGGGGGGAGGGGTCTGGAAAGCTTTTACGTTACGTCATGCGTGGGTATCACCAAAGGTGAATTTCTCTTCCAAAAAGGTTACTCACAGCTAGACTTCCACATGCCCTGGGCAAAGGGGTGATTTTAGCAAATATTTGGCCCACGATGACTTGTTCCCTAAAGTATTAGGATAGCATTTCAACATCTGGAATTTGGAAAACCTTCCAGGGAAAGGTGGAACGGGAGGGTAGTGCAAATTAGGGTTTTTGGATGCAGCCCAGGTAATTCCATGCATTAGAACACCCTTGGAGACGCAAGACCTTTTTTTTTCCACCAGTGATAAATTCTCATTTCTCCTACTCCTCTTGAACTAACAATACACATCAATAAAATAAAATGCAATTAATAAAATAAAAACTATTATTCACCTTCATTGTATTGGCTGTATACTGATGTTACTAAATCATTTATTTTTGAAAAGACGGTCCTAGAGTGCAATGCTACCTTGGAGATCTCTTCAAAGCAGACAAGATGTCAGTAATTCAGCTGTTATTCTGTTTGGCTATGTTAATCATAAAAAGAACCACCACATGTACTATAACTTTTGGGATTGTCCTCTACTGAAAAATGAAACACTGTCACGTTTTGAACCATTTTATTTGCAATAAAATGAGATAATTTAATCCAGATCGTGCAATCTATCCTCCACCGTAAAGGTGGCGGGAAAACATCTGGAACATAATTGGATTAGTCTGGGTTGGAGGCCTAATGTTATATCATATGAATTCATGGGACCCAAAATCACAAGTGGCAGATATTATCTGGCGTCGGGCTGGCAACAACCACCAGCAGCCTCACAGTAGGCCCAGGAGTGGGGTCCGGCTGTGGTGAGACGTGTACCTGCGAGGGGTCAGGAGGCGAAGTCGGCCTCACCTCTCAGGGTCCCGCTGCACCCCTCCTCCGACAACCCCCTTGGGGGGTCCCCAGTCACACCAGTGAGGGCTAGAGGAAGGGGGCAACGACTCAGGGTCAGAACCCCAGACTAGGGCTGAGTGGATGGAAATTTGGCAGGTGGGCAAGCAGGAGCCGCTGAGGAGGTCACAGGCAAGTCAGGGGCCATCTGGGCGACGGCCACAGGGAGCAGCCCTTCTGGGTTACTGAGGTGAGAGCCTCAGCCCAGAGCAGGGATATCTGGGCTGGGCGCTAGCGGAGCCGCAAAGAGCTCATCTGAGTCAGGTGCTAGCAGAGCAGTGAAGTTCTCACCTCCTCTGGGTTGCAGCATGGCCCCTTGAGCTGAGCGTGGTGGCAGCCTCCCCTGGGTCAGACGCTAACAGAACTATGGCCTTTCCTGGGCCGGACGCTAACAGAGCAGTGGTGGCCTCTTCCAGGACGGGCACTTGTGGAGCAGCGGAGACCGCTTCTGGGCACAGCGGTGATCTCACCCTTGTCAGATTCAGGCTAGGTCAGATCCGGGGCAGATCGCGTCCCCTTTTTCCATAGTCGCCTCCCTCGCTTTGACGTGGCGGATGGAGCCGGAAGAGACCCTTCCGAGCCAGGCTCTGGGATCGCAGTGACAACGGAGTATTCCCCTGAGATTACGGCTGTGGCAGCGGGTAGCTCAGCCTCTGGTGCCTGGGATTCTGTGTGCTGTGAGGTAGAAGGCAGTGGCAAGGCATTCAACATAGAGCAGGAGCGGAGAGCCACTCCCCTCCTCAGGCAGAACACCTCCCTTAGGCTCTCTGCAATCCGTTTTACCTCGCACAGCTGCCAACTCCCAGCTGACCTGATCCAGCAGTAGGATGGCCACAGGGGAGGCCTGCACCAGAGGGTCATCATATGGCCTCCAGTACAAGTCCTGGAGGGGGAAGCCACAGGCTGTGCGGCCTCCCTGAGTTTGCAGTTTCGAGGAGGAGGGTCCAGAACCTTCTCATTTGACCCTATTACCCAATGCCAGAGCCTTTCTGGCTCCAGAACTGGCTCATCCACTCACCAGATCCAGGACTCCCAGGGCTCTTCTGGCTCATTTGAAGAGTTGCTGACAATTAGGTCCTCTATATGGTAGAGGAGTGTCAGGAATATAGCCTCTGGAAGTGGTCAGGAAGCAAGGGTGAGGGAGCCCATCTGAAGGCAGATCCTGGGTGGGCTTCAGGAACAGCTGTGGGGTCGTTTGGATGGTTTGGGCAATCTGTCGCATTGGCAACACAAGAAGGGTGACCCGAATGCAGGCTGTAGGTAAGTAAACCCCTCACAGGGGCATTTACAGGTGAAACTCGAAAAAATAGAATAGCTTGCAAAAGTTCATTTAATTCAGTAATTCAACTTAAAAGGTGAAACTAATATATGATATAGACTCATTACAGGCAAAGCGAGATATTTCAAGCCTTTATTAGTTATAGTTTTGATGATTATGGCTTACAGATTATGAAAACCCCCAATTCAAAATCTCAGAAAATTAGAATATTACATTAAATCAATAAAGGATTTTAAATAGACAAATGTCGGACCTCTGAAAAGTATAGTCATGCATATGTACTCAGTACTTGGTTTGGGCCCCTTTTGCATGAATTACTGCCTCAATGCAGCGTGGCATGACTGCTATCAGCCTGTGGCACTGCTGAGGTGTTATGGAAGACCAGGATGTTTCAATGGTGGCCTTCAGCTCTTCTGCAT
>JAAGVU020000002.1:24482666-24494048 GCA_011763525.2 Mormyrus iriodes
GCCCAGCCCAGCCCAGCCCAGCCCAGCCATGCCCTGCCCATCGTTACCTTGTGTTCCAGCCCTATTGTTAACCAGCCACAGGTGCCCCTCGTTCATTCCTATGTGTTCCTGTGTATAAGTTTCCCCTGTCCTGTGCCCCCATCGGGTCATTGTTATGCTGTGTGTTTGTTGCTGGTCCTGTAGTGTTGCCTGAGTTAATAAAATCTCCTCACGGGGTGATTCCCAGCCCAGCTCTCCCTCGACTGTTGCCTTTTTTTTCCTGCCTGTGTCATGCCTTGCCGTCAGCCCCGCGTTCATGACAACACTGAATAATCGGCTTCCTATTTTTTCCTTTGTGCTTCTTTTAGGCTTTGATTGTTGTCATCCAATATGTGGTGACAAGAAATCATATATTGAAAAATATGCTATATTGTTGAAAGTATTGGGATGCCTGCCTTTACACACATGTGCACTTTAATGACGTCCCATTCATAATACACAGGCTTTAATATGGAGTTGGCCCAGCCTTTGCAGCTATAACAGCTTCAATTCTTCTGGGAAGACTTTCCACAAGGTTCAGGGGTGTGTTTATGGGAATTTTTGAACATTCTTCCAGGAGAGCATTTTTGAGGTCAGGCACTGATTTTGGATGAGAACTTAGTCTCTGCTCTAATTCACCCCAAAGGTGTTCTATCGGGTTGAGGTCAGGGCTTTGTATACTGAGGCATTAAGAGTTCCTTTCACTGGAACTGAGGGGCCAAGCCCAACCCCTGAAAAACATCCCCACATCATAATCCCCCCTCCACCAAACTTTACACTTTGGAAGTACCGTTCTCCTGGCAACCGCCAAACTCAGACTCGTCCATCGGATTGCCAGAGAGAGAAGCGTGATTCATCACTCCAGAGAACACGTCCCCACTGCTCGAGTCCAATGGTGATGTGCTTTACACCATTGCATCCAATGCTTTGCATTGCACTTGGTGATGTAAGGCTTGGAAGCAGGTGCTCGGCCATGGAAACCCATTTCATGAAGCTCTCTACCCACTGTTCTTGAGCTAATCTGAAGGCCAAGCACCTGCATCCAAGTTTGGAGATCTCTAGCTATTGACTCTGCAGAAAGTTGGCAACTTCTGCACACTGTGCGCCTCAATATGCGCTGTCCCCGCAATGTGATTTTACGTGGCCCACCACTTTGTGGCTGAGTTGCTGTTGTTCCAAATAGTTTCCACTTTGCTATAATACCACTAACAGTTGACCGTGGAATATTTAGTAGCGAGGAAATTTCACAAATGAACTTATTGCACAGGTGGCATCCTATCACGGTACCACACCTGAATTCAGAGAGTGACCCATTCTTTCACAAATGTTTGTAGAAGCAGTCTGCATGCCTAGGTGCTTGATTTTATACACCTGTGATTGGAATGCCTGAATTCAATGATTTGCAGGGGTGTCCCAGTACTTTCGGCAATATAGTGTATTTGTAATTTAAAAAGTTTGTTAGTTATTAAGCCTACTGTCTGTTCCTTTATGGGGACATTGTGTAATGCAGCTTAAATTCCTTCCTCCTTCCCCCATTTCAAAGTTTTCTGTACCACACAGCTCTCTATGCTGATCTGTACAGACTTTCCCTCAAGGAGAAACCAGCATTAATGCCGAGACTCAGTGCATTTTGGATTGAGTTTCTGTGATACATAATTCAGGCAGACTTTCTCCTATTTACAAGGAGTACATATATATTAGCCTAGTAAACAGATATCACGTCACAGAGCTCAGTAACTGTTATATCTTACTTACCAAGTGCTGATGTCGCCATTATTACGAACATTCCAAAAATGGGAGACATTCCACAGGTCAAGAGACTTAAACAGTATAATATGTGGAGAGATAAGTTGATTCCCGTGGGTAAAGCTGAACAGACAAAATTAAGTGTTTGTGACACCTAATACAAACCGAAAAAGAGGAAGATTTATTGTGAGAAATATTTATAGATGCTGCAGAGGATGATGTCCTTTGCATGTCATAGAGTGAGATAACGAGGCATTGAAGATGGTAATTGTAAGGAAAAGTATTAAAGATGCCCCAATGTTCTTGGTTGATGATTTCAGAATCAGAATATTTATTGCCACAAGACCAAGGCCAGTGAAAATATTTGATGGAGCAGCTTACGACAGACACCATGACAGTAGACTCTTAGGGCATAAAGCTATGGGCACAAACTACTGTTTTTATCACATTGCTTGCATTTACTCCTCTCTATCGTGTATCTGGCACCTTGCATATACTCTCTGTCAGCTTTATGTGGGGCGACAAGTGTCAAGTTTTCATTCTAGTGCACAAAATACATTCTGTGCCACAATAAGCACTATTTAATGACGAAATCAAGTAATGCCTTGCTGCATTTTGTCCATGAAAGCACACAGACTTCACTTTCTATCATGCACAGAAATCAAAAGGAATGTTTCATTTTGTGCACAGAATTGATATCAGCACCTTGCATTTCGTGGACAAAAGAAAGTCATTTTGCAATGCAAGTCTAAAATTACTTAATATGGCGCCCCATACAAAGCTGACAGAGAACATATGCAAGGTGCCAGACACACGATAGTGTGGAGTAAATGCAAGCAATGTGATAAATGCAGTGGTTGGCGCATATTGAAGTAGTACAATGCAGAATGTTGGCACAGGCAAGATATAGACAGCATACATCTATACCTATAATATATAACACACACCCATTATCACATTCAGCCTGCTTCGCCTGTCTCATCCGCATGTTTCCCCTTGGGTGTGGCTCCAAACCAGCCATGCCTATGGCCTGTCAGTCTTACCTCTTGTTCCTGCCCTCCTGTTGATCATTCGCAGTTTCCTTGTGTTTTCTCTTTATTATCCTAGTTTATAAGCATCTCTCACTTCAGTGTTCTTTGTCTGTTCATTGTTGTGTGTTCACAGCTTCGGTGAGCCCTGCCTGTTCCAATAAAACTTCCCCACGAGGGGTTTACCTGCTCAGCCTACAGTCTGGATCGTCCCTTATATTTACAGTCATAACACCCACCATACACCACATGCAATGTACAATTTTATTGTGCATAAAGATTGACTGGGGTCTGTGCTGATGTAAAGTTAAGCATTTAAAAGGTGAAAATGTTACATTGTTGAATGTGATTACAAACAGGAGGAGCAGGTGAAAAGTCTGACAGCACTGAGGAAGATTGGGTGCTGATGGTGCCTTAGCTGTACACCACCTTTACGACTAATGCATCACACAAAGCATAGTTTGAGAATCATTAGTTTAAGTAAATACATATAAAACAAACTTTAAAGATTCTGTTACAAGTCTGCAGGGAATATAAATATATAATTATAAAAAAGTTTGAAAATATAATTTTCAAAAGCTGCATTGGATTCATAGGCTAAAAGGCTATGGTGTTTCTGTTAATGACATGTAGCCTAGGCCTACTTCCCTGACAAAGGCAACAAGAGCTGGTCAGTCACTGTCAGACACTGGCACAGGGTTACCTGCCTGTTATCATCAATTACCGATAATTTCATCAAGTCAATTAAGCCTAGTGTCAATGGCCATCTCCATTAGTTTGGGGAAGAGACTGAGGGGGTTGACAGTGTTGCCAATTGAGCGAAAGTCCATAAATAGCACATATGCAGAGGTATTTGGAGTTTCCAGGTGTTGCGGGAGAGTGCTTCATTGTGGACAGTGTGTGGCTCAGCAGACTAAGCCTCTGTCCTTATGATCATAAGGTTGTCGGTTCAGCCTCGCCATGGCTGTGAGCCCCTTGACCCTCAGCTCCCTGGGTGAAGAGAATTTCCTCACTGGGCTAAAAAAAAGTATCTGCTATGATTTATGGTCTCTTCCACAGACTTGTTGGGCCAGCAGGCAAATTGAAGTGAATCCAGTAATGTGGAAGTGAAGAACATGTTCAAATGGCATTAGGTCAGTAATCATTAAGAGAACTGTTTCTGGAGGATGTTGCTATTGGGATTATAGCAGCCATTGTGGCACTTGGTGGGAAGTCAGCACTCTGTTCCAGGTTCATCACAGCCCAGGGGAGAACCCTTTATATGCAAATTCATTCACAACATATATACACGGGACCTTGCTTGGAAGGGCTTTATGGGGTATAACAGCAGGGAAAGAAATGTCCTTAATATGTAATTGAGCTGCCTTTTAATGTCCAGTGTATGTCCACACTGTATTACCTGAATTTTTTTGTTGTTCAAAAAAATAATTTTGCTGAAAATGCATTTGTGAGAGACTTTGTAAGTGGGTTCCTTAGAGTAATTAATACAGATGTTTTTAAGGTTGAAAAGCATTGGGTACAAACCATATTCTATCTCTCGTTTGATTGAGCCATTGCATACATCATAATCATCATACCTTTGAAATAATATTTTTAAACAACATGATAAGCCTCTTGAACTTTCTTGATATTTTGGAATTCCAAATATAGAGGGAACACTACTGCTTAAATTTACAATTCATAAATAATTTTCACTAAATGTTTAAATTTTTTTTATTCGAATGTCATCCAGCACATAATGCATATATTCATAGAAAAACGTTTATACATTCACAAAATTTTTGCCAAACACACACCAATAAATGTAAACAAAATGTATGGTATTTTGTTCAATCAATAGGAACATATTAAATAAATAAAGCATTTCAATTCATTTGATATTAACTGCCAAACTTGAAGGATATTCAGATGCCTATTCACCGACTTTACATCCAAAAAAACATTCTGATCTTTGTTTATGATTCCTAGGGTGTCTGTTATTCTGTGCTTCTTCAGCAGCACTAGCAAATGTCTAGATGCATGCTCTTTTTTTTAACAGATTACATATAGCAGCATGGTGTCCTTACACCCCTAGGTTGTACTTCTGTTTTCTAACTTTGCATGTGTGGAATTTGCATGTTCCTTCTGTATTTTTGAAGTTTGAATGTTCTTTATGTGCACGTGGAGTTTGCAAGTTCTTTTTGCATGTAGGGTGCTTGCGTGTTCTTTCTGCATGTGTGGAGTTTGCATGTTCTTTTTACATGCATGGAGTTTGCATGTGAGTTTTTCCATGTTCTTTCTGTGTGTGTGGAGTTTGCATGTACTTCTTGCATGTGTGGCATTTGCATGTTCTTTTTACATGCATGGAATTTGCATGTGAGATTTTGTAGGCTCTTTCTGTGTGTGTGGAGTTTGCACGTTCTTTCTGCACGTGTGGAGTTTGCATGTTATTTTTGTGTTTGTGTTGGTGTCCTCTGGATACTCCATTTTCTTCCCACAGTCCAAAAACATGCATTAATGTGAACTGTCATTCTTAATCACTCATTTAGGGGTGCATTTGTGTACAGCAATGGACTGGCATCCCATTTCAAGTTATGGAAGACAAACAGATGAAAATAATCTAGATTAATATGTCAGTTAAAATTTATTTCTTTGAAAAACAATTCAATCCCTTTCCCTTAGTTTTAACTAGCAATAACCAAGTCAATTAAGTCTGAGGAAACTGACCTGAATCAAAATCACTACCTACCATAATGTATACACAAAAACACAAACAATATATGTATGTACAGTATATATGGACATTTGTTTCTAGTCCCAGAGACCATTTGTATTTATTTGCTAAACATAGTTCAGGAACCAAGAGTAGTGATTTATAAATCAACAATATAAAAAAAACAGTAACATAAATGTAGTGCTGTATGTTACAAAAACTGTGGTACTCTTATGCGTGCACAAGTCGCTGTGGAAATGCACTGACAAGGAATATGAACCATAAAATACACTTAGGGAACTCTCTGTACAGTACAACTTGTAATAAACTCTGTACATTCATCATTGAGTATGCCTTTCTAGAGATTTCAGCTGGTATAGGGGGTTTCCCCCTAATAAATAGAGTAAAATTAACCAGGTATATTACTGTCGTTGTTATTTATTATAAGTAATATCACAAGTAATTTAGGTAATTCAGAGTGAGATAGGGGTCCTGCAGCAGGCCTTGGAGGAGAGACCTTGTGGTTCCACGTCCTCATTCTTCCACATTTACACTCCCCATTGCCCAGTGATAAACCACCACATGTATCTTTCGCATACGCTTTTCATGCAACAGTATTCCTCACACTCTCCTATTAGGTTTTTAGGTATATACATTACAGTCTGAGCTGCTTTCTACATACTGTGCTATGCTCTATAGACACTCTGCAGGCTTTCAGGTGTGTGTGTGCGTGTGTGTGTGTGTGTGTGTGTGTGTGTGTGTGTGTGTGTGTGTATGCAGATCGCATGTTGCTAATGAGTTATTTATAGTGAGTCTCAACATAACCCTGAACTTGGGAAACAGTTAGGTATAGATGACACTATCTGGGTAGTAAGTGTATCTTTGCTCAGAAAAAATATACATACATTGATATCTTGTTGAATGGCTAGAACTCTGCTGTGTGTAAATCTCTCCTCAGGGGCACCTCAGTCATTCCATGTATTTGACAAGTCGTGGTTGAGTCAAAAAAAAATTGGTGTATTGGATGGTTGCCGCAAATACTGGGGTGACTTTAGGAGAGGTTTTGAAATGGGTAAGCTGACACACTTTGACAGAAATAATATCATAGATGTACACAAACATGAAGGTCACTGAAAGTGTATGTCTGGCCTCAAATGTTGTCATTCTAATGATTGTTTACCTCTTACTATATTTAGTATTTGTGTTTTGAGTTTAGTTATTCTGAGCTGAAGTGCATACTGTGCTTGTTTAGTGCAACATCACACACGGCATCATGCTAAGCATGCTGGGAGTGTGCTGCGTTCGTGTCAGGCTGTGTGCGTAGCGAGTCACTCAGACGCGGCGGCACTCAGGGGGCACCCAGGGAGCCGGAAGCTGTCTGGCACAGGGCTGTCCAGCTTGCAGATGATCTTGTATATAGATTTCTTCCAGCAGGGGTCAGTGTCGCACCCTGCCTGGATGGCGTTGAGGAACTCCCTCAAGGCCAGCTCCGACACCTCCACAAACCTGTCGGGCACCTGGAGGGGAGGGAACAGGCTTCTACTGTCACTGCTGGGGGGGGGTCAAGTTACTGCTGTGTCCATAGCAACAGACGGGGAGACACTAGGGACACAGAGAGCAGGGGACAGCCTTGGACACCTCATGAGATCAGTTGATCAATCATTAACACCAGTATTAACTGAATACATCAGTACATGAAGGGGGTAAATATCCCTTTACAACCAGGCCGGCTCTACCCTGGGGCACCACTACAGATCTTATTCCCAGTGAAAGCACATTGTATTGGCCCCCCAAACCAGACCAATCCACTGCATATCCAACTATTTTAAGTGGATGTGGCTTTTTCTCCCTTTACAGCACTCCAGCTTCTACCTTTTAAGGTCCCCTAGGCAAAGCTTCAGTTGGGGGCCTCCAACTTCCTTTGCAACACAGGTAATACAGGGGCCCTTGGCAGCTGTCTATCCTGCCTATAGCTAGAGCCAGCGCTGCACTATGATCACAAAGACTTCCAGGAATTCAGCCTGCTCAGTACACTTACTGTGGTGCAGTCTACCTGGGATTGTGGGTTGACATATTCAGTAACTCTTGCTCTTCATAAAAACACAAGGAAATCAAAGTCTTGGTTCATTTCAAACGGAAAACAAAAGTCCTGCTGGTTTATTACACGAAATTCCTCACATAACGCTTGGACCAGGAAGAATTTATGGCAGCATTACATTTGGATCTTTTTAAACTGCAATTCAGATTTTAGAAAATCAGCGCTCATTCATCAATGCTACGTAGTATTTACTTGTTTGGACGGCTCTTTCATTTTACACTGTTCACCTTGTCTACTCTGCTCTCACAGTGCACTGTTAGTTGGGACTTTTTTCTATGTTAAACATGCTAATTAATCATTCACATGTAAGACAAAGATCTATGGTTGTGAGTCAGGGGACACAAACTGGGTTAAATTAGTGGTTTTATTTTACTATTCTATTTATGAGTTTGTGTGAGTGTATGTGTGAATGTGCCCGTGATGGGCTGGAACCCCATCCAGGATGCACCCTGGCCTTCTGCCTTGGGCCGCGTGGGATAGACTCCAGAGGTCTCATTTCATACTGAAAGTATACATACGCACAAAAGCCGAAAATGGCATCTGCAAAAAAAAGAGTCAGATTTATAAAACCATGCATATGCAAACTTGCATGCAATGATTTCTTTATAAATTGCACTCTACCTGGAATTGTGCGTATGTGGACCAGCCTCATATTCCGCCCTTTACACGCCCGCATTTAACCATAAATGGTCAATGCAAAACACCATGTGAATTTTGATGGTACAAATTAACCCCAACAAACAATTACTTATCATGGCAACCAATAGGAAGTGCAAGAAAAGACACTTTTCTGAAACAGAAATCGAGGTGCTTATAGGTGAGGTAGCGACTAAAAAAAACATTTTGTTTGGTGGTCACCGCAGTGGGGAGAAAAATTCAGCGAGTGGAGCTGCAGATCCTGTTATTACTGTGAGCGCAGCAAGCAGGACAGTACATGACATTAAAAAGAAAAAAAAATCCATTATGCACCATTATGCATGTGTGTCAATGCAAGATTTATATGTTTCCAGCAATCGTACTGATTTCTTCACACTCTGTCCAAATGATGGTGATAATCCAGCCATGTCCACCATACGAATACGCACATTGTGCCGTCGGGCTTGTTTTTATGGATCACAACGTTTGCGTGGGAAGTGACATATGCCTCTTGCAGGTCTCGTTTTGTGTGTATGCAATGGTTAGAAATGGTCCCCCCACAACCCTGAGCAAGATAACAGTTAGAAAAAGGATGGATGGATGTCCTATATCTAACTGTGCCCTGTTTGCGCAAAAGTAGGAAGCCATAAAGATTAAAATCATTCAAGTCATTTTCCAGAGAGATGTGCACATGAGGTATTCGTGGATCCTGCATGAGGACAATGTGCAGAAGCATTCACAAACTCACATTCATCTTTGTTTACCTATCATTGAGAGGACTTCCTTTTGATATACTGTATTTCCCCAACGATAAGCCACCCCACATTATAGGCCACCCCATTCTGTAAGCCGCAGAAAATACTCATTTATGTTTTAAAACTCTAAGATAAGCTGCCCCATGTTATTAGCCGCGGCGTTACTGAATGTACCAATCTGAAGTAAAAGCATCTAATTTACCGATTTCATGCCGCAACGCAAGTCCTGCACTGCAGAATTTAAGCTCCAGGTCGTTGCTTTCACGAAAGAAAACAGCAATCGTGCAGCTGGACGCCACTTTGAAGTAGATGAAAAACAAGTGAGAAATTGGCGGAAAGATGAGAACTTATAATTTGTATGCTTTTCCAACTGTGGACTTACAGTTAAAATAAGTAACAATGAACATTGTCACTATCTATGATTTTTTGAAGTAAATGGTACATTTAAATTCAATGAATCATTTGGGTATGTCGTCTTTTTGTGCACTGAATTATACTTTTGGCGAATGCGTTTTCATGTTTATAGATAGGCCGCCCCATTTAAACAAGCCGCACCCAACGCGCAGGTTTGTAATATTAATGTACAAGCCGCGGCCTATTGTTAGGGAAATACGGTAGTGAATCTTACCTTGCATTTTATAGTCACATGACTATGACCAATGGACATGGAAGCTGGTAACAGAAAAGTATTGGTGTCTTTAGAAAAGGCATTTTGTATTGTGGGGACAACCAGGTCAGACTGTCATTGTTTTCATATTCTTTGTTGTGTTTCATATTCATATCTATTTATCACTGTTTTCTTGTACTGTGACCAACGAGATCCCATGGATCATATAGCTGAAAATGAAAATAAAAGGTGATTTGACATCCCCACAAAGTCTAATAATATCAATAATGATGATGACACTTACTGATCCCCATGGGTAAATTCACTTTTTGCCTACCCCATTTTGCTCTCCATGACACACAAACAGGTGAGAGCAAGCTTGGCAGCAAAGGGCAGCCACCTGTAGCAGCGCCTATGGAACTTGGGGGTAACGGGATTGCTCGAGTGCCCATCAACATATGACTGTTCTGCTGAGGCCGGGCAAGAATCTTCCAATCACAAGCATAGAAGCTTAGCCCACTGAGCCACACAGCACCACCCATCCTGTATGTCTTACTATCCAAGTGAAGTTATATTTCTCTAAAGTGCCCACTCCAGACTCGATAACATGGCGTACATACCCACACACACACATACCTGGTAATCATTACTCTTGTTGTAGTGTAGGTTGAGAATGCGGTACAGCTCCGAGTCCCGGCCCAGCCGCAGTGCCCCCTGGCCCCGGCCGGTCAGACCCTCCCGTGCTGCCTGCCGAGCAAAGCGCTCCATCTGGATGTAGAAGAACTCCCGGAAGTTACTGAACCACTTGATGAGCTGGGAGGTGATGCAGCGGTTGAACTGGGGAAGACGAGAGAAACAGTATCTCCAGTTGACCACCATAATGGAGAAGTGACTATACTGGGACCACCTTTGACAATTTGGTGTGCTGAGACTGCATGGTCCATTCTGACACTGTAAACATACTACTTCAGTCCAGTGAATGAATTCATAAAGGAGGGCTGGACTGGTTAATGTTGCTGACCCAGGTCAGGGTCCCCCACGAAGAATGTTACCGGCCCACAAACCCATCGGCCAACCAGGAAAATTACTGGTATTCCAGATGGCCAGTCCCACCACAAGTACAGAACCCCGCAAAGTTTTATTGGTGGACAACAAACTTAATGCTGGGTTTTATTATTCATATCCTGTTATCTTGTACTGAGTGCAGGGGCCTACCTAGAAATTCTGGGTCACCTGCCCAATTTTACATATAATTTTACGTATTCAAGGGCTCATGTCAAATAGTAGGTCATCTGAAAGTGCCATGGTATCCATGGCCCTCCAACACCCCTGATTGTATGTATATTCGTGTAAAATAATGCCGGGTTTCTTTGCAGAAAACAGTTTCTTTGTAGAAAACACGAGTCCCAAGTGACGGCCTGCAGTGACATGAGTGGGTGTGGAGTGTGTGAATATGAAAGGGACAGGTTTGTCATCACGTGCCTTTAATGCTCATTTATGCTTCTGTGTAGAATCTACAGTGCAGGTAGCCGCATAGCTGCATATCCTACACTGTAGCCTGACACTGTAGCCTGACACGCACTTCCCCATATGTTACATTCCCCAAATGTAACTGCAGGCATCAGGCTATGGCATAGGCTACATCATAGAGTCTGCAGCTATGCGACTGTCTACAGTGCAGCCTACACGGCTACATGGCTATCTACTGTGTAAGCTACGCGGCTATCTACAGTGCAGCCTACACGGCTACATGGCTATCTACTGTGTAAGCTACGCGGCTATCTACAGTGCAGCCTACACGG
>JAAGVU020000002.1:24494886-24507989 GCA_011763525.2 Mormyrus iriodes
ACATGGCTACGCAGCTATCTACAGCGTCAGGTATACGGCTACGCGGCTATAAACCGCACAGGGAACATGGCTACGCAGCTATGTACAGCATAGGGGATGCGGCTACGTGGCTATGTACCGCGTAGGCTACACAGCTATCTACAGTGTACAGTATGAAGCTACATGGCTTTCTACAGCGCAGATTTTATGCAGAACAATAAATCAGCAACTGTCAATGGAGAAAGGTACAATACCTTCACATCAGGGAAGTAGGTCTTGAGGGTGTTGGAGCTGGGGTAGCGTGTGTAGAAGAACATGAGCTTAGCCTTCTTCAGGTGACAGGGAGACAGGCCCTCCTGGGAGTGTAGCCAGTTAAGGGAGCTACTCTCCTTGCATTCAAACAGGCACAAACACAAGCTAACCCGCCCGACAGACCAAGTCTGCCCAAGATGTGCCCAGACACTATAAACACCCCAATTCTCCATCAAACAAATGTTCTCACTCTCTCTCTCAGAACCCCCGTCCCTATCTCTATTTCACTAAAGATGTTCAGAGACAATGTGCTTTTGATAAACAGCCTGTTCCTCAACCCTGTCTCTTTAATTCGCTTTCCCTGGGCCTGTCTCACTAACAGAGCCATTCTCTCTTAACGTTCTACAGTATTCCTCCAGTCTCCTCTATTCTTCACCTTCTTTTATTGTTGGCTGCGTATGCATGCCAGGGTGTAGCTCAGCTCTGTGTGAATACGCTAGTCTGCCTACTTCTGTCACCAGGAATATCAGCTCTGCTTTTCCCTGTCCTTTATCCAGCTGTCTTTGCATGTCTCACACTGGGCCATGTGAAAGGATATCGACCCTCCGGGGAGGTAGACAGAGGAGTCCCCCCCATCCATATACCCGCTCAACAACCCACCTGCTTGCCCTCTCACACCTCCCTCTCTGTCGAGGGTGGGGAGTGAGGGGTCCAGCTGCCCCAGGAGTGACAAGGGAGGGAAGGACGGGGTGTGAGGGCTGAAATCCAGGTAGGAGTCCGTAGACAGGCAGTCCTTGTGGAGCGGGAAGTTGGACAGAGAGCGGGCAAACAGGTGCTGCATGGTATAGTGTAGGAGGGGGAGGGGCATGGGGGGAGGGGCAGGAGGATAGGAGGTGAGGAAAGGGTCCTTGGCTTGGGAGGGTAACTGGGCAGGGATGTGATTACGTGACAAGGGGTGCAGACTGGAATTCAGCTGCGAGAATAGTGGATTTTGACTGGCATTTGGGTTCTGCACCAGCTTCTCTTGTGCCCTGTTTGGCATCAACGGCCCAGCTTCAGGCGGCCCCAGGGAGAGTGGAGCCTTGTTTATCTTAGGCGCCTCCTCCTTTTTAGACCTCACCCCTTCCACTGGTGGTGGGTCCTCCATGGAGGACGGGCAGCTTTGGGTGTACAGGTGGGTGACTCGGTCGATGACCCTAGCCACAGCGCTCCCCAACTCCCGTTTCAGAGCCTGTGCAAACTTTGGCCCTCCATCGCCCCCCGCCTCCCACTCGCCCCTGGCCAGGCCACAATCCAGCAGCACCCTGCCCTCCCCCAGAGCTCCCTGCTGGGAGGCTTCGCCGTTTCCCGGGTTGCCATCAGTCCTCTTCTCCGCACTGTTGCGTCCTGAAGAATGTGGAGGGCATTTGTGAGACATCCCTCCTAATTCGTTTGCTTCCTCATCCTCTGAGAACATCTCCAGCCCTTCATCTTCGGTTGGTTCTCCATCCTCTCGTCTTCCACTACTCCGCCGCTCCCCATATGCCCTGTACACTTTCTCCTGTAGCTCCAGCAGCTTCCCTCTGGTCTCCTGCAGAAGGACCTTCAGCTCCTGCCTCTGGCGCTGCCGGATCTCCGTGCTGCCTTGCCTCCCCCGAGTCTCTCCTCTTCCCACCTTCCTCTGGGCCCCCTCCACACCCCTCCCCCCAAATTCCCCATCAACTTCTCCTCTCCCTGCCGCTCTTCTCAGCAAGCTCTCGGGACATACCCTCTTCTCACTCACAAGCTGCTGGGACCATTCTCCCATCTCAAAAGAGGGCTGCCTTTTCCCACTGCAGAGGAGCTGAGACAGAGGAGAGGCTGCTGGGGCCATTGCTCTCCTTCCCACCAGCTCGTCCACAGTTCTCTGCTCCCTGTCAGGGAAGGGATCCAAGCCTTCACTGGTAGACTGGCGGTGCCTGTAGAAGTTCGGTTGCTGGGGGCCACCGGGGTGGAGGAGGTGCGACATGATGGGGTAGGAAGGAGGGTTGCCATCAGAGTAGCGGGGTGCAGAGGGGACTGTGCTGGGGGGGCTGCTATATAAACCATAATGGAAAACCTGGGATGCCTGTTGACTCAGGGAATCAGAAGAAGAATCCATCACTCCGACTATTTAGGTTTCTCCAGCCCCAATGACCTGCCCACTTGTATCTGAAAGAGTGAAGCCATCAAGAATAAACAAACAAAGAAATACTATCCAACAAGTACTGATGACCACATAGACAATTTACACTTAAAGTGCCACCGTCACTGTTGATTATGATGTCATGGGCAGTTCATCACTGTCCCCACAGCAGGATTCTGCTTTTGTCGTCCATTCCCACCTCCTCTCTTCCTCTCAATCTGTTATCAGTCTACTCACAGCTGTAACAATGTTTATACAGACTATTTACACATGCACACCCTGACACACACAACTTGAACTTCAGAAAAAAAAACAAAAAAAACAACAGATCCATAACAAAAATGGTTTGACTAATAAATCAAATTACCCAATGTGGTTAAACTGAAAAACAAAATCACTATTGAAGGCTGTTAATACAGTAAATTCTAATATTGTAGTGTGAAGAGAAGTATGCAGTGTAATTTTTGCATATATCTATCTGACTCATATATAGGATATACTTTATTATGCTGCTTTATATTTATATGGAATATTTTTATATCTGCTATCTATGTTAACTCTCAGACAACAGGTGTATATGTTTTACAACAATCAACAATACATTTTGAATACAAGTACAGAATAATTTGGTTAATTCTCTCAAGTGTATGCGCATATATGATATATAATACTGTACCTCTGCTCCTCATGGAAACTACCAAAGTGATACATAAAAGTTCTGAAATATCCAACAGTATTTCGAATATTGTCAAAATACTGGAAAGGAGAATAAGCAAAAACGAGAAGCGACATTCTCCATCGTTTTGTGTGAACAGCATAACCTCATTTCCCCATCGTCACCGAATGAACAGATGTTCGCATGAGATTGTTTTTTGGGAATGAATTTGCACTATTTATAAATTATTACCGAATTCCGTACTATATACAGCTATTTCATGTTCATGTTCATTTCATGTTCATCTTCGGTTTAGGTTTAATTCAGCCTCTGTATTTATAGTATGTAACACAAAAAACAGACTAACGGACTACTAGAATGAATCCATCATTCATTCCCTCGTAACAGAAGCGCTCTACATGATAAGCCAAGGAATGAAACAGATGGAGCAAATCTGTTACAAAATGAGCGATCTAATCCACTCCGAATATAGGCGGCTACTAAGTATCCAAAAATCATAAAGAAGAATTCGTGAATTTACCCGTTTATTTTTATGCAATAAAATAATATTACGTGTAACATTAATGAAGAATACGGGAGATGGAATGACGGAATACACAAACAGAACAACTAAATGTAAAAATGTCAGTTTTACGCGATCATAGGTTTCTCAACAACGAGACATCTGTTCGCCCCAGAAACTCTAAAAGCTTTTTACTGACAACCACTCAGCGGCTGATTACATGCATGGCTCAGACATATCTACAGAAGAAAGACGTATGAATATAGACAATTGTTTTTTAAAAAGTATTTTACAGACTTACTCGATGGCCGCTGTATTATGATTTCTCTCGTTGACTGTCTTAAGTATCGTTATGGCGGTCAGCATAAACGCTCGCGTCCTTTCGATCTGTCTGTCTGTTTCTCACCCTTGTTCTGGAGCGCACTAATTGCACAGTAGGCGTTGAGGTGCGCTGGGTGCCCCTCCCATCGCGTTAACAGCATACCGAGTGCCCGTCCCCGACCACCACCCCCCCATCCCCAATGTTAACCCACGTCACTCACGCCGGGAATCCCCACCCTACTCCACGTGGGGCATCGAACCGGTTAATTAAGTATTCCCAATTAGAATCGACCTGATCTAAAAATCAGGTGATACGGGTTCTCGGCAATGTTTAGGTTCAGTGTATGATTTGTCCCGTTGCTGAAACTTTGACGTCTTAACTTTTCTTTCCAGATCTTATCCAGTACAAGATGACGGTAAGCATGAAACCTGGGAAGCACACGGATGACGGGACACCCTGAACTGGATGTCAGTCCATCGCATGGTCCACACACACACACACACACACACACACATACATATATAATCACAGTCAGACACATAGCTAATCTAAAAAGTTTAATATGCAACACTCTGTTAATCCTTTATATTATAAAGAAATATGTCATTATATTGTAATATTGTTTATCATATGCAATATTGTGTAGATTTAAGAGTGCTAATGTAAATGTGGAATTTCTGAGGCTTAATGGCTTTGTTGCAGGAAATTTTGGTTTAATATCATGTTACATAATATATAATATTTTAGAATGTATACCTGCTCATAGCCTCTAGGCAGTGTCACCATATTCAATCCCTCCGTCACGTTACAATGTTATTCTGTTATATTCACGTACGCTAAATCCCCAAGACCCCGCCGACATACAAAGACATACTGTATAACGTGTAATGAGGTGAATGCAAACGCACAGGAGTCATACAGCTGCGCACGCATCTCTGTTGGTACAACCGTGTCAACAGACCGACATGCAGCTCATGTATTTCCAAGTGACGGAGAGATTATTACCAAGGACCACTTATGATATAACAACAATGACCTGATGCCTGGGAAATGATCGTGATTATAAAAGTATGCTTACGTAATATAAAAGTAGTTTATGCTCCGGCGATATTACCATGATCATTTTCTGGTTTTATATCTGAAATGTATACGGTTGTCGGTTCAGAGATACATCTTGGAATTACGCTGGTTGTTGATCGAAGCAAAGAAACTTTTCAGTCTGAAAACGACAAATATCACAGTCATGTAACAGGCTACAAGTCGACCACGTACGTTATTGCCTACTGAGCAAAGCTTTCACTTAGACTGTTCAGTGAAAGACCACCCCGCGGCACGCGCTCGCGCGCGCGCGCACACACACACACACACACACACACACACACTTCTAAAATCTCTTTTTATCTGTTCCCCTGCCCCCATGCATGTTTTCAATATCCCCTATTCCACTCTGAGCCTCCCTCTCATTCACCCACTTCACTGCAATATTCTTCCTTTTGAGAACAACTGCAATAGCAGAAAAGGTGTTCGCGTTGTTATGGAAACGTGGCATATGACAAAAGCGTTTTATTTTTTCAAAAATAAGAGCTGAAATGATCAATACAACATCAGATAAACAACCATTCCGCAAATGTGACTTCTACCGCATAATGATTACAGATGACACGAGAAACGGATTTTTTCCTTTCTGTATAAATTGTGATGAGCTATATGTACAGTACATGATAGTTTATGGTGCCTTCAGCAAAAATGCAATCAGATGTATTCACCCAGCTATTAGGCTACGCAAAATGTTTTAAAAACTAGTCCACGTATATTGTAACTTGTGTTCACAAATCCTTTGCTTTTCAATTATTATTCATTTCACTGTTCGTTTTTTGAAATATACATACTGGACACACACCAAATAAAAACACATATGTAAAATATTTGATTGTCGAAATCCCTAAATAATTCACGTGCGGACTGTAGGTATTTAAATATAGAAATTATAATGTTCGATATGCCATTTTTTATACCAAATGTAATAATACAAATGACTTTAAAAACAGCAAAATGACATTTCTGCCTTATACCAAACAGCAAGTGGCATCCAGGGGGACAGATCAAGGGATGGGGGAGTGGGGGGGGCAAAAGTGTTTGGCCATTGATTCCCATCAGGTGGTGGGGGGGTGCACTCAGAGCCTTGGGCAAGGTGACAGAAGAGGGAATTGGGATACAAAGAGAGGGACTGTAAATGAGAGGATGAGAGCACGAGAGAGGCTGGGCCAGAGGAATACATGGGGAGAGGCATCAGATTCACTAAGAAGCGGGAGATGAAATGTGTGCATGTCAATTCTGTGTTGCCTGTAAATTACTAGTTTGGAAGACTGAGAGCTCTATATATGTGTGTGTGTGTGTGTGTGTGCATGCGTGAAACGGCACAGAAAGCACCCCCCAGTCATTATAGCACTCTCTGGGTATTATTGAAGGTCTCACCATGTGTCCTGGAGTATCCAGACATTTGTGTACAACTCCATCTATTACAGAGCTCAGAGGTACTTATTGAAGTTAACGGCTGTGCTGCGACTCTTCACTGTGACCTCTCCCCCCCACGCCCATGCACACATAGACACTCATGGTTTCATTAATCCACACAAACACACACAAAGCAACTCTAAAGAGGGTCTTAGTTTATATACACATTTATATTCACAGACACACACACATGCTCAGGCACACACACACACTTTCAGTTTGCAATTATCCTCTCTCTGGCTGGAGTGTGTTGATGGCATAATTGTCCTGGACAGTGGAGAGAGGGAAAAGGAGAGGCAGTGGAGAGAGGGCTGACACACACTGCATGCTAATGCAGTGACACCATCCACACCGCCTGTGCGTTCCATATTTGCGATCCCCCCCCCCCATTGCACCTCATTGTTCCTGGCCTTTTTGACTCTCTCCAATCAACAAAAACAACAGCTCAGAGAGACTGAAATTATGGGGGTGTGTCATTTCTGTGCAGAGCCCTGAGAGATCATCTGTGCTTATCCCTTAATCACCGCTGCCTTTTTCTCATCCGATTTGCTTATCGCCTGTTCCCTCCTATCTCCTCCCCCCCACCCCCAACACAGGCAAATGGAGAGGTTACTGGATGGGTATTCCTAGGACTATCTTATTCCTGGAGATTTAGCCATTGTTTTGAAGCAGTTTGGCATAGAAATTGTTTCATGTTGCCAGTGACACCTAGTGCACCAAAGCAGTTACTACAATTTGAGCCAATACCATCAGATCTCTCATTTTTATTCTACAAAATCTTTCAGACGAGCGGATACACAAATATTATTTACACGGAAAATACAAAAAAAAAAAAAAACAAGCCTAAGTCTGAAGGAACGAAGAAATCAAATCAAAAGTTAAAGAGCTTCAGGGCTCATCAGCAAGTTAGCGAATTGAGTTTAACTGGAATTATTACAAATGTTTAGAGCTAATTTTTACACTGTGCTTATTGGTTTGATGGAGTGACACCCTCTCCTGATGGCAGGGAAATGAGTTTGGACATGAAAGCATCTGCTTGTGGGCCCCCGCCTATGTATCCTGGTCCTTCGAGCCTGCTGGATCCTGCAGGGAGAGCAGTGCCTCCACGTGTTGGAGGTATTGCACGGTTCTCCTCTTCACAGATATCCTGCGCTGTGGGTCTGGGTCGCCTGACATGTAGGAAATGAAACGATGGAACAGTCAGTAACAACACAAGTGTAAAAGCAATAGGGCCAGTGAAGGGGTGAGTGGTGCCTTTAGGATAAGCAGCCTGAGGAGTAAGAGAAGGCTGCTGGCTTAAGCGACAGACACAGCAACAAGGTCATTTCTGCATGGATAAAAGCAAGCATTAAACACCATTACACAATCAACTCTGTCATGGAGCTTTAAGGGAGTAATCTCTACTAACAGCACGGCTTAAGAAAGGCTTATAGTGCTAAACAAGTCTCCCGTCTCACCCTGTGCTCCTTTGATCAGTATATCCACAGCAGCCTTGTATCGCAATATCGCACCACTATACTCCCCCCCCTTCTCTTTTTCCACTGCTGCATTCAGCTCATTGGCTGCTTGTGCCAGATACCCCGCCTCCCCGCTCAGCCCTACAGGGCTATTTGGGTCGGCCAATAGGAGTGACATCAGCTCGGAGTGGTCATGCGGTGCGTTGGGCTGATCTATTGACAGAAAAAAACAGAACAAATGGGGGAAAGACAGAAAAGCTGATTATATGCAATGCTTCCTACTAATACAATCTCGCCTTCAAATCAAAGCTAAAACACAACATCTTTATATCAGTATTATAATCCTCAAAAGCAGATATCAGATTGTGTGATGAAAAAAGATGAAAAAAACACCTTCTTTGGCACAGGGATCGAAGATGGCAAGGTCAGAGTCTGAAAGGGACGGTGGATTTTCATCTGGAAGTCCCTCCGCTACAGAGTCAAACAGCAAGTCAAACTCATCTTGAGACTCTGTCTGGTCCGTTCTGACACATGCAGAATCAGAGCTAGCTGCTTGAGGGGGAAAAAATGAGAAATAAAGACATTAAATTCATTCAAAACAACAAGTCAAAAAATCCAAGCTAATCAAGTAGCCTCAGAAACTACAGAGAGGAAAAAAAATCATGGCAGCATGACACAAAGTACACAGCCAATACAGAGGTGACAGCTGTGTGAGATGAGGAACTCACAGTAAGGACTGGACTCTGTGTGCAACTACTCACAGCCCCCCTCATGGGTCATCAGGCGGGAAGGACAGAAACGTCCTTTACCAACAAGACATGCACCCACAAGGGAGGCTTCCAGCTCAGTCAAAAAGGCATAAATAGGAAATCCTTGCAAAGAAAGTTAAAACATGAATATTTTATCTCCCACTGTACCCAGGATGTCCTGAATGCAAATCATGGCTCAAAATCCATTCCTGAACATGGCCCATTTGGAAGCGACAAATTCAAAGTGAAATTTCTTCCAATGCTAGAAAACTTCTTTACGCTACATGAAGACATTATTGAATGATTTTAAGTTAAATTACCGGCATGACTTAATTTCAGGACTTTGCCAAAATTTCATAATTATATCTCTTTGATTCTAAGCCTTCAGGATATAAAAAGCAAACCAAGGGCACCACCTAGTGGGGTCAAAAAATACAGCAAATGGTTCATGAGGTGTCATTTTGTCCATCACTGTCACCAATACATTCTACATGAACTTTGATTCAAGCCTTACCCCTGGGGGGTGAGTCAGTGTTGTTTTCTGGTTCTCCTAAAGCCTCGGCTTCTGGTATGGAGGGTGGGCTGTTTTCCATCTCGCTGTACGCCTCTACCGCAGCCTCAGGTTCACCTAGTCCAACTCCATCTTGTGGAGATGGTGCTTCAGTCCCCTTTTCCTCTTCCATTCCATTGTATGAAGATCCTTCAGGCAGAGGTATGAGAGGAGGCGGCAGAGGGGAGGAAAATGCAAGAGGGGTGCTGTCCAATGGTCTTTTTACTTCTCCACCCTAAAAAAAAAAGTTACCTTGAGAACCACATCTGGCCACAGAATATGAACACTGACCTTTTGGGATTTCTAACATCTGGAATATACTTACCGATTTCCTAAAATATACATATCATAAAATACTAATTTATATCATGTCATTGACAGGGACAGTGTAAAATAGTGTTTCAAGTAAAATCAATGTTTCAAGAAGAGCAGTAAATGTTAAACTGTTAAACTGCCAGATTCAGATATACAATGAAGATTCTTAAGGAAACAATTAAAATAAGGCAACAAAAACCAGTTGTTATTTTCCATTTTTTGAAAAAGACCAGAACACAAATTAGGTGGGTTATTTCAAAGATACTGGGCAAACACAGATAGGCATTCTGATTTTTGATTACCATTCCTGTCTAAAATGGGATGCTGTGGTTCTATATCATGTGAGTGAAATCGAATGTATCACTGCCACGCCTTTCTGATTACATTTGCATGGCTCCACTGTAAGAGTGACACTTGGAGCTGGGAAGGGCCTGTGTGGTGAGTTCTGTGTATCATCAGCTGTTCCACCATATGATAAAGGATCATATGGTATCATCAACTGTTATGTATCTCAGGGGGCATGGCATCATGGCACAGGACAAAAAGCTCACCCTGAAGAAGTCCTTGAGCTGCGGGCTATTGTACAGGGCAGGGATGTTGGCAGTGAAGAGAAGCATGGCTTCTGCTGCATTCCGTCTCTCTTCAATCACAGCTTCATCAAACCGCCCTGTGGCAGAGGTGGAAGGTGTGGTGAAGATATTCTGTGAAATGACACACTACATGTTCATGTACATACAGTACAGGGCAAGTGTCTTAGGCTGCCACACAAAATTATCTTTGAGTTATGTTTATGTTGGTGTAAAACTATGACTATGTCAAAGTATGCCATCTTACCAAGGCTTTTCTCAAGTATTTTCCATTACCATCCAATATATCCATGTATTTGTTGAACTCGTTTGGCTAATCAATGCCTCATTAGGAAGTGAGCTGGTGATTTAACATTTAACAAATACATGGAACGATTGGGGTGCCCCTGAGAAAAGATTTAGGAACCAGAGCTGTGTTCTTCCAGCCACCCAACACGATATTAAAAACTGTCTGGAGGACACAAGATATTGGTGTTCCTTTTTATTGTATTATGTTTATTAACCATATTCTCGGGGTGGGGTGGTTAGCACTGTTTCCTCACACCTCTGGGACTAGAGTTCAAGTCTCCACCAGGGTTCCCTGTGCATGGAGTTTACAAGTTGGTCCTGTGTCATCATGGGGTTTCCTCCAGGTACTCCAGTTTCCCCCCTCAGTTCAGAAACACGCTGAGTTTAATTGGAGTTACCAAATTGACTGTGGATGTGAACGGTGTGTGTGCTCTGCGATGAGACGAGATGACCATGACACACTGTCTTCTATGGATCAGTGCAGCATACCTCATTACATTACATATATGCATAAAACATGCGGAAGTTAAAATTGTTAAGCAGAGCTTTATGAGGACACAGTGAAGTTCCCTGTCAAACTTACCGAAGACCTGAGCCCGCGGGAAGGGAGGAAACTCCTCCTGCCTCCTGAAAAGGTTGCGGTGCGTGTAGGACAGCTCTCCATGAAGCTTCTTCAGCTCCGAGTACCTCTTCCACACCACCACCTGCATGGCCAATTAGCATCAACACAGCAAAAATGGGCAACTTGTACATCACAGAGGAGAAATTGACAATTAACGTCCTATTGTTCTACAAGGGTACTATAGAGAGTGTCCTGGCTAGCTGTATTACTGTCTGGTATGCAAATTGCAAAGTCTCAGGCCACAGGTCCCTGCAGCACAAAGTGAAAACAGCTGAAAATAACACCACAATCTCTTCCTCCTCCATTCATAACATTTAACCCAAATGCTGCATACTCCCGCATATCAGATGATCCCTCCCACCCTTTCCATGGACTCTTTGCCCACTGGAACAAAGGTATCACAGTATTCGGACCAGCTCCACAAGACTCCATAACATATTCTACCCCCAGGTAGTCAGGCTCCTCACCACCCTACTGCCTTAACTTACTAATCACTGCCCTGATTACCACTAATCACTTTACTGTACCCTAAGTTTACAATATACATTTTATTTTGAAATTACACATCATATGACTGAGTTGTCTCTGTCAAATACACAGCCATTGTGTTCTTATTCTACGTCTGACTAAGTATTCCTTGGCTTTGTGCATCAAGGGCACAATGACACTGGTTGAATTTTAAATATAATAACACCGTTTGGGATACATGCTGGTCTCACAGGGCCCTTACCTAGAGCTTTTCCAATGCTAAGACTCAATGAACAAACAGAACTTCACACATACAAACCTCTTTCACATCCTCCGGTCTCTTCTTTGAAATAAACTGCAGATAGAGAGAGTGGGTGATTAGTAAGGGACAGTGTAGTATGTATAGTATTCTGGTGAATATCCATTTCAGCACTGCAGAGAAAGCAAGGGATAAATTAGTGTAGGGGGTGTCTAGGACCCAACCCGCCCTGAGTATATCACAAATGAATGTCCCGCGACTTTTAGCACGAGTTCAGTAAAGAAGGCTTTATTATAACCGAATATTATTCACATATGTTCCACCTATTCCACCCTATAGTAAATAACAGCAATAAATAAAAGCGAAAAAAGGAGTAATAGAATCAATGCCCAAATAATCTTTATTATGTTAAAGTTAAGAAAAGTTTCGTCTAGCAAAAACAATAGGATAATGTTGGCTGCCTGGATTAATTAACCATTGCCTTTTCCAATTGGTAATCATTAAATTTACACCACGTGTTAATTTATTACTTCTTATGAACACGACATTAGTTCAAACTGAAGCCGCGATCTAATAAACAGAGTATTAATAAGTAGTTAGCTAGTCAGCTAATTCGCTGAGCTGGCCAACTGACCCTGGCTGTGACTTTGTACTCTGTGTGTCCCTTCTCATGGGTACGTGGATCTGTCACGCTGAAGAACCTGTGGTACTCCTCCTTCGCTTTCCGCGACATTCGGGGGAGTCTCTCTTGGCCGTCCGTTCAGCTCCCCGACAACTATATTATAACCTACTGCCTCCTCAGATGTTTTGATTGTTTGCTTCCTACTCCGACTTCCGTCTTGGGCCGATACGCATGCGCGTACTTTTCTTAGACCCGCCTCTTTATGTAGATCAATTAAAGGCAAACGATTCAAAACTGAAACATTTCGTACTGTACAGCATGTATTAAATCCATGCTTACGAAAACAGTATTGAATGATCTGTTAGCAGTTAAGAGCATGGACGAATGCAATTCATAATACTGGTACTGTAATGACCACACGTCAGGGTGTACCACCAAGACGAGAACTTTAATAGACTCTGTATAGCCGGAGCCCACGCCAAAACTTACAGGAAAAAAGGTATGTTCATCCACCCCTGGATAAGCCCCCCCCAGTATATATAGGGTTGTGTGGAGCCCACCACTTCTCCTCTTGTCCACTCCACAGACAACCCATCCATCCATTTTCCAGAACCGCTTATTCCATTTCGGGTCACGGGGGGTCCGGAGCCTATCCCAGAGGCTGTGGGCACAAGGCAGGGAACAACCCAGGATGGGGCACCAACCCATTGCTGGGCACACTCACACATTCACACCTATGGGCAATTTGGTAACTCCAATTAACCTCAGCATGTTTTTGGACTGTGGGGGGAAACTGGA
>JAAGVU020000002.1:24509229-24528691 GCA_011763525.2 Mormyrus iriodes
AAGGCTTGAAATATCTCGCTTTGCATGTAATGAGTCTATATCATATATTAGTTTCACCTTTTTAAGTTGAATTACTGAAATAGATGAAGTTTTGCATGCTATTCTAATTTTTTGAGTTTCACCTGTATGGTCTTCCTTCAGTTACACTTATACCAAAAAAACCTTCCTGAACAAAATTATTTGCTAAATAGACTGTAATATTTAGAAAATTTATTATGGTTAGAATTGAATTATTTATATGAAGACTGTGTCAGTTTTCTTTTGCATGCATATAGCTTGTAGATAAATTAACTACAAATCAAGGCCACATGGGGGTGCTGTAAGCCCTTGACTTCCTTCTATTCCTTAGTCAAACTACTTTGGGGATAAAAAAATATGAAATAAACCCAAAGGTCTCAAGGCAGGGTTTAGAAAGACCTTGAAGCAACTGCACTTTGGTTTACTGGAGCTGTTTTATAGCTAAGCTAGCTGTTTGGCCAAGAAAGGACAGAACGGTCATTGGGCAGCAGATATGCAAGATACACAGTGCTTAAGTACAACTTTTCCAGCACCTGGGAGGTGTCCTAAGGGCTGTTAACTACACATTAAAACCCATATTGACTGCATTGCAGATTTCTGAAAAACCGGTTCTTTGAATTATACTAGGTGTGGCTGGTGCCTGAAAAATACTAGAAAATTCTAGATAACTATAAAAGTATAAGTGTAAGTATAGAAAATCTGCCGAACATCAACTTTGTATTGTTTAATATTTAATTGTATGTCTCTTTAAAACTTCAAAACATTTGTGATAATTATTCAGTATAAAGGTGATTGTATGCTAGTTGCTTTACAAAAGACCAGAGAATAGGAAGTAGAGGAGGGCGCTACAGCAATTTTAGAGGGAAATGGTACCAACCAGTAAGAATGCCGGCTAAATATACTTATCCAATCAGCTAAAGAAATCAGTTTTTGACATATAAAACAACAACTGTGAAAGCGGCACAGCCACGAAGCACTGCAGTCTCAGATCCCTTTGTTCTGATGCTGTTTGAAATTCGCAGCACGGACCCTCGGGCCAGTGCCTCCAGTCTGTCACGAGGCAAAACACTCTGCCATTGTTCCACGGTGAGACAGCTTGGTTGGACTAGCAGAAAAAGAACAAAGCCCAGTTCAAACAAGCTGCTCTTTGTCCATTTGCAGTCCTGGGGGATGGCGTCTGGGGAAGAGAGGAAGAGGAGGAGGATAAGGAGGAAGGAGATGGAGTAGAATATGTGGTGCTTGGAGAACATAGACTTTGAAAGTGAGAGAGTGAATGCCTGAAGAACAGCAAGGAGTGGATGGGTTAATGTAAGACGAGGGAAACTGAGGAGATAAGGGACCTCTTACATAATATAGCTCATCAGGTTCAGAGTAGAGATGTGGTTTTTATTGCAGAATGATTATATCCCCCAGGCTGGGTGGCTGTGCTGTAAAACAATAAAAAGATTAATTCAAAATCTATCCGTTGATGAAAGAAGGTGCACATGAATATGGACAGGGACAATGGTAGAGAACTAGGCTCAGGCTGAGACACAGAAACGCCTAAATCAAATGGTCTGTAACAGTTCCCTGGGAGATTTCAGCTCAAATGATCTAATCCACCCATTGCACCCCCAGTCAACAACACTGAGGAGCCATCCCTGCTGTTGCACCCTTTGGCCAGAAGTTTTAGCATGTTGAATCACGCGTGATGCAGTGCTATGTGTATGTTCTTTCTGTTCATTTCTCATTCTTCAAAAGAGGTGTGTTTGGTGAATATGTACATGTTCGGGCCCCATAACACCCTGTCCCTCAAGGTCTGATTCAGGAGCTTGAAAAAAACAGAAGCTTGCAGCTGAATAAACCAAGGTCCTTGGGGAGAGGGCTGGGTTCAGCTGGGACACCTGTGGATTATAACAAGCTTTTCCCTGCTGACATGACCATTATGAAGCTACTAAAAAGATCACTCCTTTGAAGATAGCTGGCTGTGTAGCAGGCAGTAATATGTTTACCTGATCCATGCTACACGAATAATGTGTTAAACTTAAGTGCACATTTGCCAAATGCCAAAGTAGACCTACAAATCCCTCCAAATACATTTATAAAACTGATGTTTCTGATCTCTGACACATGGTTTAGGAGACACAGATAATATGTATAGGCATATTCAGTGCACAAACATAGTCACATGAAATTGTGAGCCCAGGACAGACTGAACTTAACTACACTTACTCAGGGGTAGTAAGCTGCTTAGTTTCAATTTTTCAGTGAAGACCGCAAATACTAAAATCCCCCATCTATGTAGAACTGAATAACAAGGGGCATGAAAGTTTGCATTTAGAAAAAAAATCCAATAGCCTAAATGGGCGATTCAGTATATGAACAAAATAAATGAGTAACTGCTTAAGAAACATGCAATAAATGAAAATATCACTAGCAACCACTATAAAAGGGAAATGTAATGTAGTATAAGTGCAAGCTGCATCACAGGGTATGTGGAGTGTAGTGATATTACCGATATATAATGATTCAAATTTACTGGGTCTATAGCTTTCCTGGGAAACAATATATATTAGCTTTATATTATGTTTTCCAGCTAACTGTGATAGACGATGTTGAACCAATAACGTTGTACACCATGAAAACAAGAAGTAGCACAGACTGGTTCATTCCAGTTTTGACTTGTTGACTGTAATGTTGTTGGCATGAATTCAGAGAGCAGGATCAAACAGCCCAGGCCCCTCGATTCCAACCACTCCGTCCGCCCTAACCAAGTCCCCCCTGCAGTGCTGTACAGCAAATAAGCAACAGTCTGCAGATTTTCCCCCTTGCCTCCAGCTGTCATTGTTTGCATTCTGTGGGGTGGGAACGTATTGCATTTTCACTTCCTGGAATGGAAATGTTGAAAGGATGGTGTAGGTGTGGATGCTGAAGTTTCTAACTTGATACACAGGGTATGCTTTAGCCAGACCCTGTTTGTAAACATAAACACATGTCAGCTTTTGTATAAAAACAACACGTCAAACTGTATGGAAGACCAAAAGAAAAGTTTAAGAAAAAAACAGTTGTTTATAGATGAACAAATGTCTCAGCCTCAAGTGTTTTGTCTGAATCTGTCTGAATATGATAAGTGTGGGAACCCATATTTCTGATTGAATATGTCCTGTCTTCCCTAACAATTTCACATAGTAGTTTATATACTTTGCTCTGTGGACATGAATTGGAAAGTTTTATAACCCTTAATGGGAGGGAATAAATTTGAGATTAATATATTCAAGAGTGATGGACAAGATGGTTCTGTGAAACAGGGTATGTCGTACATCTTGGAAAACATTTGCATAGATGTTTTATGTTTATATGCCTTCTCATTCTATTTTCAGCTTGTAGTCCGAACCCCATCACTTCTCACTGAGGTAAAGTTACATGTTATTGTACAGCACAGTCATGCTGTATTTTCAGCAGGATGCAAAACAACTGAATTACAAAGCTTTTACAATGTTTGGGTTCACTTTTAAAAGGTATAGATAGGTACACACACATGCACGCATATATAATGTGTGTGTGTGTGTGTGTGTGTGTGTGTATAAACAAAGTTTACGTCATAAAGGAAGTTCTGCTACTCTATAGGTCAGGTGAAATTTTGTGTCAAACATTCCTCCATCTTCCAACCGCTTATTCAGTACATGCTTGTGGTTATGGCAAACAATAACAATATATTCAGAATTTATGCAATCATGAGAAAAGGTCCAAGGCCTGAAAATGGAGAATTAACTGACATACCACCGTAAATCACTTGATTATAAAAGGTCCAGTGTCCAGCCAGGTAAAATTCTGTGATTTAGCAAGTCCAATAACCCCAATTGCTCCAGGGACTAGTTCATCCTGCTGTACCAGTTGTATGTAGCCTTCAATAAAAGCATTTGTTAATTAATTAAATGTAACGAGTTGTGTGTTCACAACCTAAGTCCTGAGAATCCCAATCGAATAGGGTGACCATATTTTGCTTTGCAAATAAGAGGACACTGGAGGCAGGAAGCAATCAGAGGCATCAAAGCATCACAAACATGCACACATGAAGTATTCTAAATGTAGGAAGCAAATGTCAACATGAAACAAAGCGAAATCCCGGACATTTCTGGCATTTTTAGGTCCCAAAAAGAGGACAAGTCTGGAAAAAGGGGGCTTATGGTCACCTACAATCAAGTGCATTGTCTTTGGAAGTTACTATGCTATTTGATGGTAACACACTCCCAGTCTTCAGTTCATTAAGACAGGGTGTGTCAGCTGATTCAGCAACAGTTGCCCTAAGGATGACCTTATATCTCTTTTGAAGACTTTTCTTTCTTTCTTGTAGCATAATTACGTCTTTCTTTCTTGTAGTATAATTACGTTATAAGAAAAAACATTACTTTATGTGCAACTATTGTGATTTTGTCTTTTATCCCAAAACATTAAGACCTGTTTGTCAAGTTGCTTTCCTAATTCCTCTCTGAAAACTCTGAGACATTACACCTTTAACATGGTTCTGTTACTCCCGCTTATTTATATGTACTTAGGAGGAGGTGCAACGATAGTTACGAGGAGGGTGCTTAAGGTCGACCGAATCCTTTTCCGATGTTGGTGCCACAGACATGAATTTGAAAGGATAAAATAAAGCAAAATTTGAAATGTATTGTATAGTGGGGGAAAAATATATGTTAGTCTTAAATATGAAATCTTGCGTCATTCACCATTGTAATATTTAGTATTGAACATTTGCTCTACGTCGGTCGACCTTAAATATAGGCGCTTTGTCAAACTGTCAGTCAAGTATTGTCGCTTTAAAAATCCTTTTGAAGAAATGCTAATAGCAGTACTGTAGAAATAGGGAAGGAGAGTACATTAGAAAAGAGCTGGAAGTTCAACGTCACGCCATATTGTTAGGACCGCGACGGTGAGACAGGTAACAATTATACGATATAATTATAAATAAATAAATATATATATATATATATATAATATATATATATAGATAGATAGATAGATAGATGGTTTACAGCGTCTGTTGCATTCTGTTTAGATCGGTACTCAATTATTTCACACGTTATTAGGATTTGTATAGCGTGACACTTGTTGGAGCTATTCGAGAAGCTGTACTTGTAAATGCTGAAACATTTATGACCACGTTTCCTAGGTGCTTAACTAGGACTCTGCTGAATGTGTTTTTTTTTTTCATTTTGCCGTCGTGGGCTGTTGCTAGCTCCACGTGTTTTTCACAGAGAACATCAGTCGCTCCGACTATAAGCAAGAAGAGGTGAATGTGATCTAAAGTGTTTGACATCGATTTGAGCGCCACGTAACTTTCCGGGCAGTTTGAGATACAGTGGCGGGGGGACCGCTGTCGCGAGCCAGCAGGTCTCCTCGGAACTGGATGTAACCGGTATCACTCTTATCGCGTGCCCGAATAACTCCCATCTGGCCAAGTTAATGACTTAAGTTACACTTTCTTATACTGTTTATTACGTCACTATAGTCATAATGAATACGGCATTTTTCGGGAAGTACCACGAGAACGGGTGATGCAATAAGCGGCTTAAGTTTCTCATTTGAACCGTCGTAGGCGTTGACGGTGGAATTATTATGTGTTTTTATGTATTTTAAGGAAGCAGCTTTGTCTAATAATAATTATAATTAGAAAAATAAAAAACGTGGTCTAATAATGAATTTAGTGTCACCTTGAACGATAAGACATTCAACGCATAATGAATGTACCTGTTTCTAGTGAGACTGAATACATCATTTGTTTTATCACATATGTTTTATGATTTATGTGTTTCAGTTATAATAATATAATAAGAGCTGAGTTATAAGAATAATTAGTTAGTTACCAGTTCAGTTTTATCACCTTGATTATAATTGTTTTAGTTAACTTCTAGTTATCTAGTTACAATACAGTATGTCTCGTTCCTTGCTATCGTCTTTACTGAGCACGATTAACTCATGTTCAGGTAAAACTAAAACTGACCAACGCTAAAATGAGTAAGGATACAGAAGTCGGCATGAAGGACGTGGAACTTAATGAGCTGGATCAGGAAAAGCAGCCGATGACTGACGGAGGGGCTGGCAATTCTCCGATCGGTACCGAGAAAAATGGCAGTGTCACGGTGAAGATAGCGGACGACTCCGATGTTAAGTTTACTGGTCTTTCTAAAGAAGAGCTGATGAAGGTTGCTGGGACACCAGGGTGAGGAATGGGATGTTTAATTATTCACTGTCATTTCATATGATGCTGATAAGCTAGTTTCAGTTCAAACCAATGAAAACTGTGAGCTGTCCTTCAATTTCCTTTTCTCACAGTGTCTTCCACTCCTAGGTGGGTTAGAATACGCTGGGTCCTACTGATCCTGTTTTGGTTGGGTTGGATTGGGATGCTGGCTGGGGCCATTGTGATAATTGTCCAGGCCCCACGCTGCAAATCTCTCCCAGAAATGAACTGGTGGAACTATGGCCCCCTGTACAAGATTTGGGACGTGGATGTATTCGCTGAGAAGGATGGACTGAAAGGTAAAAAATATTCAACAGCGCTGATGCGGGTGAAGTAGTGGTGTACCCCAGCTTGTGGGATGGAACAGTTTTATTATTAATTGGTAAAGTTGGGAGGGTGTTGTATTTTAGACTGTAGTGGAGGCAAGGGTGGGGGAGAGGTCTTGTGTCTGCCTTGTGACTGCTGTAAGCTGAAAGCTGCCTAGTGAACCAGAACATAGACCTTTTAAACAGGCCATTGATTCTGCAAATTTTATTTTTCTTTCCTCTCTTCCCTTGTCTGTCTGTCTGTCTGTCTGTATTCTTAATCTCTGAAATTTTATGTAGTTGCATATACAACAGTCCGGGAGTATGGGTTGATGGGTGTTAGATATTGAAAAAATTTATTTTCATTTGCATTTCATTACAGGAGTGGTGGAGAAAATAGATGACTTGTCTCAGATAAAGGTGAAGGGTGTGGTAATGGGACCTCTTCACACTGTCCAGAAGGACAACCCAACCACACTTGACTTTAAGGCCATCAACCCTGAAGTGGGGACAAATAGTGACTTTGAAGACCTTGTGGACAAGGCTCACAAGAAGGGTGAGTGTTGAGTATCTGCTACTGCTTGGTTAGGTCTTCTTTTCTTTTTTTTCTACCGTCTAATAAAATGTGCAGTTATATTCAGTTTAGATAGTAACTGTACACCACCCTTTCTCTGCCAGGCCTCTCTGTGGTCTTGGATATGACACCAAATTACAAGGGCAGCAATCTCTGGTTTAATAAAATCCAGGTGCCTAGCGTTGTGGAAAAACTGAAGGTGAGGATGAAATATAAAGACTGATCCTTTGAGTGAAATTATATTTATTTTTTGGAAAATTTCAATATGCAGTCTGACTCCCCTCTCCCCCAACCTTTTTAAGCTTGCTATGTCTCACTGGATGGATTTGGGAGTGGATGGATTTCAACTGGGTGGAATCGATGAAAGTTTTGTGGATTCAAGTATATGGCATAGTCTGCAGAACACTATTAAAGGCAACAAAACTGATGGGGTAAAGCAAAGGTGGGCACTTTGTATGATCATTTGTGTTTAATTGGAGCCTTTGGGTAACCCTCATATTGTTTTTGTTAAAATGCTACTGGACGTTGCCACATGTACAGTGGGTGGTATGACTTTGGGTGTACAACTTCGTGACACCCTTTACTGGAGGTCAGCTCCTATTCAGAATTGGTATATTGGTGCATTTCAAAAGGGGAGTTTGTAAAAACTATGCCTTTTGGTGTCTAAAGGTGAGCTTTGCATATTTTCAGGGTCCTAATTGGGGTGACCACGAGGACAGCTGCAGCAGATGTGTCTACCCTCCATAACATTTCCACAGTGGACCTGCTGCTGTCCAGGGTTCTGCAGCCCAATGTCACTGGTGGCCAGTGGGCTCAGGCCATTCAGCAGCTGTATGAGTCCCGCAACCAGACCAGCCTGGCTTGGAGCATAGGCAGCCAGACTGAGGGGCACCTCAGCACATTGGTTGGGCCCACACTGGTCAAACTCTACCAGATGCTGCTGTTCACTCTGCCAGGGACGCCGGTGTTCAGCTATGGTGACGAGATCTGTCTGAAAAGCGATGGGGTAAGCAACAAAAAGGACTCAGTTTATACATATTGTCAAGATGCTGAACTGATGATCATCTGAAGAATCATTTTGTATATGATTTGTGCATGTAATGGATGAAACATCAGGTCAGAGGGCTTGATAATCGAGCTTGTTATTAATTTTATTTGGTCACGTTTGGCTCTCATAGTGATGTGGGAGCTTAAGTTTGTGTCTGTTTTCATCAGAACACTACACGTTATCCCAAGATGGTTTGGGATTCACTGGAGCATGCCGAAGAGAAGAATGAGACTGTGAAGGTAGTGTGTGTATTTACCTCTGTGTGTCTCCCTCCTGTATGTATATGCATAAACACAGCTCACACCAGTCACATCCTCTCTCCCACAGATGATGAGTGAGCACCGCCGGTCCTGCCACTCCTTCTTCAAGACCCTGAGCGACTTGCGGGGGAAAGAGCGCTCCCTACAACACGGAGACTACCTACTCCTCCACAATGGCTCAACCTCTCTAGCCTTCCTGCGGCAGTGGGACCAGAGCGAACGCTATCTGACCGCCCTCAACTGGGGAAAGAAGTCTGTCACCTTGCAGCTGTCTCATGCCCACCTGCCTGAGCGTGCTACTGTGCTGCTCAGCACTGACCCTAAAACCCACCCACCCGAGAACTCCGTGCAGCTGGGAGATCTCAAGTTAGAGGCAGAGGAGGCCTTATTGCTGCACTTCCCCTACACTGCTTAGTCACCAGCATTCCATTTTAGTTCCCAGTGGTTCCATGTTACTGGATGAGGTGGAAGTTTTGGAGTATACATTAAATTTAATGTCTAACATCTTACCATATATGTCTCATTTTGTGCTCGCCAGAATATCCACTGATCTCTAACTTGGTGCAGCAATGCTAAACATTCTTAATGGTGCCTCTCAGTTGTTGGATTAGAGTATAAAACATTCCAGAAAATGCACAACAGTTAGGCTGTGTATTAAAAGAGGGTACAAACTTGAGGCTTGCGTCACCTTGTTGTCTTTTCAACAAGAATGTTTTTTTTAATTTGAGCTCTTAACTGAAAGTGGCGACCAAAACTTGGAAAAATAAATCTAAGATTTTAGTTGGTGTGTTTTTTTCTGTACTTGTCTTGTCTTGACTCATGCAGTCTAGCTCATGACCTCACTCATCATATCTGGATTTGTAGTGTGAAACAACTGCAAAGATTCATTCAGAATTTGAACACTGCAAAACAAATTCTGAAGTCAAATAGACCTGTATCATTTAACAACACAAGATCGATGATAAATTTAGTGTTTCCATCCCATGTTTGTGGGTGCTTGTTTATGTACACTGATTTTCTGCCATTCTGTTATGGCGAGTTGCTACCATTTAATTTACCCTTTCTTGTGTGTGTGTGTGTGTGATTCCCTACTATTGCAGTTCCAGTGTTACCTTGCACACCTTCAAGGCATCCAGTACCAGAGACAAAGCAACTACAAAACATATCCCCCATGTTTTGCCGGAAGGAAGGTGTTCTTTACTTGCAAGGCTTCATTTTGTTTTCTGTATACATAGACATGGCGTGCTTTACCAAGATATATTTTGGCCTCATCTTTCCAAAGGACATGATTTGTTTTGGTAAATTCCAGTCAGACTTTCTCAGCGATGGAGTCCTCCTGGGTCTCCTATCATTTACCCTCTTCTATAAATCTGGTGACAGATGTGTCAGTTGAAACTATTGTACCGTATTACTATAGATCAGATGACCAAGGTGCTTCCTCCACTATTGAAACAATCTGTCCCTGCAATATTTGATCAAGTTCTCTTTTGTGGCCATGACCAGGGAGGTTGGCTGCAGTACTCTGAGCCTTAATCTTCTCAGTAACATATTACAGTGGGAACAGGAGCACCAAGGTCTTTGGGGATGGACATTTATCCCGGACATCGCTTGACATTGTTTGATTTGGCTTGATTTTTTTCCTTTTTCCCACGCTCATTGCAGTACACACAGCGCCAAAAAGGAGAATGACTCCTTTCCCCTATTCAGACTGGTTGAATCAGTGAAATTTATACTGCAGGCACTTGCAGCTCACCACAGGACAGTTCTTTCCCCCAGGTTCCACTCGTAGGATTTCTAGTTTAGCTTTGTTCCATAGGAAATATAAAGAAATTCATATGTGGGTAGCCAAAGGGTTTTTTAATTTCAGCATTTTTCTGGAAAAGAATAGTGAATTACTTGAGGTGCCTGGGTGTCCCCCCCCACACACACAATATATTTAATTCAGTTCAATTCAATTTTTTTATATAGCGCCTTTCACAACAGTTGTCGCCCCAAGGTGCTTTACATGGGTGTGTTTTGATATTAAGAGAGAGTAATACAAAACAGGGAAAAGGAAAGACAAAGAAATTAGTCAAAGAAAGCCAGATGACAATAGAGGAGAGGAACCAAAAAAGGAGAAAAAAAAACATCTGGGGGTCCAAGGTCAAGTGGCTAGCCCCCCCCCCAGGCATGCTAACATTATTGAAACAGAGAAGAGTGGACTTGCTTGGTAAAAGCAAGATGTATAGATATAAGAAGGTACTGAAAATTTACATAGAGAGCATTTAAACTCTTTTATGTGCACAATTAATCTGATACACTTACAGTATATTTTTGCCCTTTCTGCCCATTATACATGGACTATTTTTAGCTGCTCCTCCTGACGAACACTACAGCATAACCTTGGTCATTATTGCACTGCTCATATTTTAGCTATTATTCTCACTATATGAAACAAAATTCTATAAATATCTATTGCTTTATATGGACAGCCGACTATATAAAATCCAGATATTAAAGTATATACACCAGGGGTAATCTTGGCCATCTTATCCACAAAGGACCGGTGTGTATGCAGGTTTTTGGGATAACCTTTAGGTCAGCTGTTCAAACCCAGGTGTGAGGACTCTTCAGCCAATCAGCCCTCTAATTAGTAATCTAATTAGGCAGTTGCAGCGAAAACCCGCACACACACTGACCCTTTGCGGATAAGATTGGCCACCCCTGATATACACTATACAGACAAAAGTTTTGGGACTCACCTCTTAATTATCGAATTCAGGTTTTCATTCAGAGCCACTGCCACTGCCACTGGCGTGTAAAATCAAGCCCATAGCCATGCAGTCAGGTTTACAAACATTTGTGAATGAATGGGTCATTCTGAAGAGCTCAGTGAATGAATGTGTGGTACTGTCATAGGATGTGACCCTTGCAATTAGTCGGTTCGTGAAATTTCTTCCCTTCCAGATATTCCACGGTCAACTATAACTGGTATTTATTCAAATTAGAAGCATTTAGGAACAACAGAAACTCAGCCATGATGTAACAGGCCATGTAAAGTAACAGAATGCTGAGGTGCATAAAAGTGCGTAAAGGTGCGTAAAAATCTCCAACACCCTGTTTACTCAGTAACTGCAGAGGTCCAAACTTCCTCTGGCATTAACCTCAGCACAAAAATTGTGCATTGTGAGCTTCATGGATTGGACTTTCATGGCCAAGCAACTGCATGCAAACCTCACATTACCAAGCGCAATGCCTAGTGCTGGATGGAGGGCTGTGAATCTGGACTCTGGAGCAGTGGAAACGTGCTCTGTGTAGTGGCGAACCACAGTTCTCTGTCTGGTAGTCTGATTAATGAGTTGGGGTTTGGCGGATGCCAGGAAAACATTTCCTGGCGGCCTGCACTGGGCCAAGTGTAAAGTCTGGTGAAGGAGGGTTAATGGTATGGGTTTGTTTTTCAGAGGTTGGGCTTGGCCCCTTAGTTCCAGTGAAAGGAACTCTTAATGCTTCAGCATACTAGGACATTTTGGACAATTTTATGCTTCCATCTTTGTGGGATCCATTTGTAGAAAGCAATTTTCTGTTTCAGCATTACTGTGCCCCAGTGCACAAAGCAAGGTCCATAAAGACATCAAACACCTTTGGGATGAACTAGAATATGAGCCAGGCCATCATGTCCAACATCAGTCCCTGACCTCTCAAATGTTCTTCTTGTTGAATGGGCAAAAATTCCCACAGACACACTCCAAAACCTTGGGGAAAGCCTTTCCAGAAAAGTGCCAGCTGTTATAGCTGCAAAGGGGGGACCAGCTCCATATTGATGCCTATGGATTTAGAATGGGATGTCATAAAAGTTCCTGTAGCTGTAATGGCCAGATGTCCCAATACTTTATTGAATATATTATACATAAACAAATATATTGATCATCAGTGGTAACTTCCTAATAACAAATAAGAATTTGTTTATGATCATAAACTGCTTGGTGGTAAGCTTCCCATATAACTGGCCAGTTTATGATGTAATCACTGCCATTGAATGAGATGAAGTGCCTCATCTACAAAACTGTATTCTAGCTTCTGATCTCATTTTAAATTACTCCTTTTTGCTACTTTGTTTTGGGAATTGATTTTGGCATTTTTGAAAATCAGACAAAGGAATTGGCCCTGCATGTTATTAGGCTACAGTACAGCTGGAGTACCCCAACTCCAGCACCCCTCATTATGACCTGGATTAAAAAACAGGTCTATCTTTGTACCACAAGGTGTCTCCAAAATTCTCCTTTTAAGCCATTCAACCACAAGTCTCTTATCTATTGTACAGTGGAACGATGTTAGTCGTTAATAAGCTGTTAACAGTGTAACAGTGTAACACGCCGTTTCAGAGGATCCGTGGCATCATCAGAAAATTTTGATTGGGGTGACTATCAGGGGTCACTTATTTTTCTGGGCGTGGCTGCACCGGTTAGAAAATAAAATAATGCATATCTTGTTTTTATTATTTTTAAATGGGGTAACAACAGGGGTGGCCACCAGTGCACCCCCCGTGACGTCGAAGACCCCCTTCCGACTGCAAATCTCACATACACTACATTGGCAAAAGTATTGGGACGCCTGCCTTTACACACACATGAACTTTAATGATATCCCATTCTTAATACATCTTAATACAATAATTAATATGGAGTTGGCCTACCCTTTGCAGCTACAACAGCTTCAACTCTTCTGAGAAGACTTTCCAAAAGGTTTAGGAGTGTGTTCATAGGAATTTTTGTGTATTATGGGAATTGTTACAGGAGAGCATTTGTCAGGTCAGCCACTGATGTTGGACAAGAAGGCCTGGCTCGCAGTCTCCACTCTAATCCATCCCAAAGGTGTTCTATAGGGTTGAGGTCTGGGCTCTGTGCAGGCCAGTCAAGTTCCTCCACAACAAACTCACTCATCCACGTCTTTATGGACCTTGCTTTGTGCACTGGTGCACAGCCCTGTTGGAACAGGAAGGGGCTATCCCCAAACTGTTCCCACAAAGTTGGGAGCATGAAATTGTCCGAAATGATTTTGTATGCTGAGATATTAAGAGTTCCTTTCACTGGAACTAAGGGGCCAAGACCAACCCCTGAAAAACAACCCCACACCATAATCCCCCCTCCACCAAACTTTACACTTGGCACAATGCAGTCAGGGAAGTACCGTTCTCCTGGCAACCGTAAAACCCAGACTCATCCATCGGATTGCCAGACAGAGGAGTATGATTCGTCACTCCAGAGAACACGTCTCCACTGCTCTAGAGTCCAGTGGCGATGTGCTTTACACCACTGCATCTGGCGCTTTGCATTGCACTTGGTGATGTAAGGCTTGGATGTAACTGGTCGGCCACGGAAACCCATTCTATGAAGCTCTCTACACACTGTTCTCCAGCTAATCCGAAGGCCACTCGAAGTTTATAGGTCTGTAGCTATTAACTCTGCAGAAAGTTAGTAACTTCTGCACACTGTGCACCTCAGCATGCGCTGTCCCCGCTCTTTGGGGATTTTACGTGGCCCACCACTTTGTGGCTGAGTTGCTGGTATTTCCAATTGCTTCCACTTTGTTATAATGCCACTAACAGTTGACCGTGGAATATTTAGTAGCGAGGAAATTTCACAAATGGACTTATTGCACAGGTGGCATCCTATCATCCTATTGATTTAATACACCTGTGGCCATGAGAGTGATTGGAATACCTGAATTCAATGGTTTGGAGGAGTGTCCCAATACTTTTGCCAATATAATGTATATGCTAAACATTTGTTAGGTTTAAGGTGCTGATGTCATGCATATTATAGAAACTCGTGACATTATTGTATGTATACATCTCATTACGGTGGGAGTCAACACAAAAAAATTGGTAAAATTCTTAAAATAATTTAAAAATGTAAGACTTTGTAATGTTTTATAGTCAAACTATGATGCTGAGGCATGTACTTAATGAAAAAACATGTTTGTGGAATTTGCTAGCTACTGCAATGCATGATGGGTATAATATTTGTCATTCATCCTCAATTGCTGAAGCTGGTGCTGGCAGGCTCTAAGCATGAATTTGGAAAGGTAGAGAGGCATGGTCCATTTTTGCCCCAGGGTCCAGTGTACAGTTGTTCGGCCACTGGTGGCCACGTATTTACTTGGGCCACCCCTTAAATCTGCCCCTGCAGAGGGTAGCATGGTTGCTTCACACCTCCAGGACTGGGGCATTGAATCTCACCTATGCCAAATTCATGTGTAGTTTGCAAGTCGTATGGGTTTCTTACTGTAGTTCAAACTTAGGCTAAACGTCAACTCTAAATTACCCATAATGCACTGTAATGGCCGTATTTACCCTGTGATGGACTGACATGCTGTTCAGGATGTACACCTTGGGTCTTATGTTGAAATGTTAGAATATGAAAAGATGAACTGTTAACAACAGTAAGTGGTGTAATGGTTAAGAATATGTGCCAAGTCCTGGGAGAGGTTTTCAGTGTTGTCTTTAATTGAATTAATCAAAACAGTATCTGTATAAATGGGTTTGAAAATCCCAAGTCATTTTGGAGAAATATAACTTGCTGTAATTTATGTTGGCATTGCTTAAAGGTTGGTATATGACTGAAATGTGTGCGGCATAACAACTGCTTAATTACAATAAATGTGTCTCTAAGAAACTACAAAAATGTAGTAAATACTTTAGCGCTTCATTTCCTACCCCCATAAGACTTAATTGCTCATTAATTTTGCTGTTTGGCGTAATTCAATCTTTCACTGGTAAACAAATAACCAAGGAAAACCAAGCAGTTTTCAAACCCTTTACTGATCAGATTTAATGAATCTTGGATGTTGAAGCACAAGCCTGGGACTGTGAAACTTGCACCTACATATTAAAGATGCTTTATTTTATTAAAATTGCGATCACATGTTTTTTTTACACAGTACTTTTACAACACTAGTTATATTATCATATGGCAATCATTATTCTTAAACAAAAACATCAGTTTCAGTTTTATGAAAACTTGGAATACTCAGAAATAAGACATATCGAGAAGATAGCGAATCTGGCCAGGAAGATGTACACCAGAAGAGGCTCACAGAAACTGACATCAAACGGGCTGAACATGAAGCCGATGTAATCTTGATTTTCATTACCATCCCATGTACTGAGAAACTGCAGTGCTTCCTTTAGGGGATTTATTGAAGTTACCTACATTCAAGTGCAAAGCGTTCCTTCACCCGCCATTAACCTGTTTAGTTTTCACAAGTAACTGGAACCTAGGTTTCTGCATTCACCTCTATCACCTACAACATACCGTATTCTCTGACAAAATAGTATTTACGATGCTATTTCATTATGACTGTTTATAAAAGTTAATAAGCTTCAACATGCCGAAGGTGTGTTAATAGTACAATGTACATCACCCCAAAATTTCCGGGATAGTAAAAGATCACAGTTTGACTGCAGTATGACAGAAATGTCTTGTGTGATCTGGAGTGACTTAACTTCTTGTATTTTTGCAGTTTATGATTATGATTTATTTAAATACATGCTTACATAGGCTATAACAATTCACTTGATTTTTATATGCTCAGAGTTATATGTGACTGATTGAACAACTGATTACCTGCAGTTCAGCCTACTGAGGTGTTGATCTTCCTTCAGCCATTGGGAGATATGAGAAGTTGCTGTGTGAAAGTCTCTGAATGTCATAAATTAGAAACGCAATTTCTTTTCCCCAATGGAAATATAGATGCTCGTTTTCTATTTTTGTTTACAACTTTGTTATTTTTAAATGTGATTGTTGGGCCCTGTTTTTCTGTATCACGTGAAAACCAGTTGTGTTTGTGTGTGGGGGAGATTCCTGTATAACCTTACCGTATTATCTTCAGTATGTTAAAAATAATAACATTTTTTACTTCACTGCTGAAAAAGACCACAGAAACAAAACAAAGGAAGGGAAAAGACAAAAACAAAATCAAATAGTGGCTTTCCAGGCCTCACGCTTCATAAACCCGATTCATTTTCAGTTTATATATTCATTTTTGTCCCCCCAGCACATTTAAACTATTGAATCTTCTGTAATCTTCTACTATTCATGTATTTAACACAGAGGACGTATGTGGTTAATGCAGAGTAAGCCTTGATTAGGCACATAAATAAAACTGCTTCAGTAAAACCCAGAGGTGTGTGCTCTCTAATGAGGACTATATTAATGATCTAGCATAGCTGGATAACTCTATCGTCCTGTACCTTATTACTGTTCATGAAATTGTTTTTAGAATTCAAAATTGTGGAGAGGAACAAACTAATGATTTATGTGTGGATAGGTAGGTAGAAGCTAGTAATCTCTGGCAGTGTGACGGATGAGTCTGGGTTTGGCGGATGCCAGGAGAACCTGCCTGACTGCATTATACCAAGTGTAAAGTTTGGTGGAGGAGAGATAATGGTATGGGGTTGTATTATTAGAAATTTATGTGCAAAACAGACATAACCTATTGCTGTCACCACACAGTTATCTAGTTATTATCTTGATTATGCGTTTTATTTAAATGAACAATTTCATCTAAAAAGATGAGGCATTGTAAACAGCAAAAACCGTTTGCAAAAATCTATAAAAAATATTGTCACAGGAGCTTCTTCAGCTCGAAGAATCTTCACATCAAAGAATTTTCTGTGTTCTGTCATTTCCCGCCTTTGGATGGCCGTTGAATTCTATTCTATAAATAAAACGTAACAAACATTAATTTTTCTAACAAAAGTAAATGCAATTTTTCAATATTATAATGCTGGAGGATTGAATGTACTTATGGCAAGGGCCACAGAGTGATCACCAACATCCAGTTTTTGTGGCATTGTATTTGTGCATACGTGTCTGAGCGTGTGTCTGTGTGTGTGTGTCTTGTTGGCTAAATGCCACATGCCGTTAACAGTCTGGGCAGGAAGAGGAAGGCATGAGGTGATACAGGTGTGACTATGTATGTCAGAGTGAATAGCCTGCTTAGTGTTAAACAACAGGGAGGAAAGTGCCCTCCCACCACATTCGTTTTTTTTTTTTTTTTTGAAGCTTACGAACTGATTTTAATCTATTTTGGGCAAACCATTTAAAACTCATCCAAATTCATGTTCTTTGGTGACTTCACTTTGTCATGTTTGATAATGCTTGTGTGAATGTTCCGACTGGTCCATGCGATCACGCCCCCCTGACACTCAGATCCAGTTCCTCTAAACAAAGAGGAACTTCTTGGACTAACCAGATGTTCACAATTTAGGTGACAATATACTGCTTCTATTCCTCTCTCTCATACAACAAATTCTGCCATGGACCATGACTTGGGGATGAATATTATTTGTGTATTTGTATCAAAAGTACTAATAGTATCATGAAATAAAATTTTATTGATCCACATGGGGAAATTCTCATTTCACTTACCCCATCTTGCTCTCCATGACACACAGACACATATGTAGGTGAGAGCAAGCTTGGCAGCAAAGGTCAGCGGTGCCCATGGAGCTGGGGTTTAAGGGCCTTGCTCAAGGGCCCACAGACATGTGACTATTCTGCTGAAGCCAGGCTCAAACCTGCGACCTTCCAATCACAGGCACAGAGGCTTAGCCTTCTAAACCACACGCTGCAGAAATGCAAGACACTGTGTTGTTTGTTTTTCAAATAATTTTATTAATGTACTTTTGCTCCTGTCAAATCATATAGAGATGACTGTATTTTTTTTCGAACTGCAAACTTGAAAATGTGGACAAAGACAAATTGTTATTCATAAGGATGAACAAAGGCACCTGTGACCCTGAACAATATAAGCAGCCGGAAAATGGATGAATGGATGTATGGAGAGAATAAATGGAATAGCATCTGTGATGTACAGAATATTTGGAAAAACCAAATTCATCCCAAGATAATTTGAAAATGATAAATAAAACAAAAAGTGAATCGCAAAGATGAACTTCTTAACGGGGGCGATAAGTACATGTTTTTTTGGAGACCGAAGGACTGATTTTAAGATGTACCTGAGAGGTAAAATCTTTGATGGTTCATATCGCAAGAAGAAACAAAAATGAAAAACACATTTTTTACCGATATGTAGAGTCCTGATTAGAAGTCCTTGTCCTCTGCTCTCTGTAGCAGTGAATTATTTAAGGTAGAAACTATTCCTCAAAACTCTACACCCACCTCCAAGGCCTACAGTACGGCTATGGTGCTAAATAAAGAAAACCCATATAGTATAGTAGAACTTTTATCCCATCCAATAACTAATGAATTATAAATAACATTTAACAGCAGGAAAGTTAAAAAAATAAATAGGGGAACTGAGCACCAGAGAAATAAAGACATGCATGGGCCAGACTGTAAGCAGTGAGATGAATAGACCTACCATTGCCAGTGGGTAAATAATAATGAGTTTGACAATACTAAGCTTCATTGATGATCCTTCTTTTTGTTATATACTATGTGTACCCCTGATGATCAGCATGTATCAGTTTCTAACATATTTCTGCAACTATATCTCCTTCTCCTGACATGCTCCCACCTAAATCTGCACTTATTATAATATCTAATGCTAAATATCATGTTTTTCAAATTCAAGCATATCAATGTACTTAGTGGTACAGTTAGCCTTTTTATGCTGTTTTTCTGAAGAGTTTGTAATGATCCCATTTAACATATTTTATTGAAAATGTATTTTTAAACATTTATGTCGAATTCAAAGCCTGCTTTCAAAATGATACATTGCCTACTGTTTGCATTATTTCATAGATATATACCATGGGAGTTCGACTTGGCTGATATTTCTGTAATATTCCTTACACAGTGTCAGAAGGGCAATTGATGTTTCTGCTTCAAATTCAATGATATGAAGAAATTGTACAACAAAATATATTACCACATATACATAAGGATAGGTAAGTGAATCTCCGTAGTATCATACAACGACTGGGAGTAAATTTAACCATAGGCATATACAGTCACCTAAAGGATTATTAGGAACACCATACTAATACGGTGTTTGACCCCCTTTCGCCTTCAGAACTGCCTTAATTCT
>JAAGVU020000002.1:24530206-24586623 GCA_011763525.2 Mormyrus iriodes
CTAAATGCATTGAAGCAACTGCCATGTGATTAGTTGATTAGATAATTGCATTAATGAGAAATTGAACAGGTGTTCCTAATAATCCTTTAGGTGAGTGTAGCTACGTTAAGACGATGAATAGTTAGAAATTCTTGCAGGTGCTCCTGAAAACGTATTTATAATCGCAATTTTGACAATTTTCAACATTTGCAAATATAAACTTATCAAAAACAATACGAAGTATGTTAAAACTATCAATTAGTAGGCCTAAAACTATAAATTAGTAGGCCTAATGATACTAGATTTTTCAAGAAAAAGAAATCTTTAAATAAACTACTTCAAGTACATAAATGTTTTTGAAATATAATTGCTAAATAAAGTATTTAAACAAGAATATGATCTAGTACTACTATACTATAATATGATATGTAATATATAATACGGTATACTGATTGTGTATTTTGTTGCATGGTTACTCACGATATTGCGTGGTTAATTTTTATTGTGGACAGTCTTGCTTACCGCAGAGCACAACACTAATTAATCGGACACATGGCTTCCGTATTAAAAGCAGGAAGTAGCCTTGATATTTCGTAGATGCGAACCGGCCACGGCCTGAGCGCTGTGCGGGGTTTCTGGGAAAAGCAGCGCCACTATCTTGCTATGACAGTTTGAGGTGACAGTATAGTGTCGAGGGTGGGGGCAGGGGAGGCACTTTCGGTATGACCCGGTGCCGCTTGCCGCAGCAGCGAAACGGCGCCAATGTTCCGGAACGTACGTTTAATGCGGCCACACTTGAAAATGCTATGACACTGTAAATCACAACGGCAAAGGCATATATAATGACAATATTGGATAAAACATTTGGGCTACCTCCCCTTTGCCACGGTCACCTAGTTGTTTAAAACAATCAAATCAAGTAAAAACAGATTCAAAAACACAAATTTTAATTTAAGAATTTAAGGTAGAGGGTCGGGAGTACACTAGGACCAAGACTGAAAAAGAAACACTTTCTGAGGCTGACATTTAAAAAAACCCATGTCTTATAACCTGCAGATAGAGGTGTTCTCTATTCTCTGTAGGAGCGAAAGGCGAAAAATCCACCCCCTCCACTTCACCCGCCGGAGAATGGCCGCCTGAGACAGCCGCCGCACAGTCATGCCGGTCTCTCGGTTTTACTGTGTCATGTGAGTCGCGCGCAGGCCCGCCACTATACCTCCTCATTCTGCTACAGCGGAGGGGTGGGGGGATAATACGACACTCTTTTGCTGGTTTCCAAATCAAAACCAAAGTCAAATGGGCTAATTTATAGCAAGGGTTATATTATAAACAACATTTTACAAGTTTAAATAAACATTAAATTAGAAAGGCACCGTACCTTACCTGGAAGGCTACATTAAAACTTAATTTGATTTTTTTTTTCTTTTTTAAACATATTCATTTGAAAAGGGTGTTTTATCTTTCAGGGTGATCTAAAATTTTTTCTACTGTTGTCAGTATATTATTTGAATGGAAACCATTTCTGTACTTGAAAGTATTACACTGCACTATTTTGGCTCAAGTGTATTGACATTTTCATATAATGATATGCATGGAGACAATAGCGTGACAGTCATGATGAAGGTAATGACACAGTGGTGATAACATTTGTATGTGGGTTTTGAGTTTTTTTTTGTTACTGTGTTGTGTTTGTATGTGGTTATGTCCTTGAGAAAAATAAAGGAGCAGAATGGTGAATGTAGCTGTTTCTCAGACAGCTGGGTGATGGAGCAATTTGTTTTTTTTTTCTTCTCTGTATGAAACGCTTTTGTTTCCAGGATCAAAATCTTCAAGATGACTGAGGGCTCTCAGATGTGTGTGGGTGACGGACTGACGGACTTATATTCATTCTGTGACTCTCTCTATGCCGTAACCTCCTCCTTTACATCTCTACTAACCAGTCACACAAACACACTCCGACACAGAGGCAGTCAGGTCCGTAGTGGGATAGTGCAGTGTTTAAGAAGTGACTCCTTTTACGAATCGAGCGGTAAGTCTTCATCATCTTCCAGTTGTAAGTAAAGAAATACACTTTCTGAAAGCCTCTTATTGCACCCATTCACCTTCCGTGATATTGTTCTTTTAAATTATAATATGAGATCAATTAGAAGTTAATTAAAACATGAAGTTTACAGATTATTATCAATTCTTATATGCTTTCTTTGTTTTCTGTTTTGTTTTATTGCTCACTTACATGAGTGGATTGGTTCATTTCAAAACCAGTCCAGGCCTACTCGTAAATAGTTTCAGAATCTCTTTAGCTTCCTTTCGTGCAGTGTGTACGATGCATTCGATCCTGAATGATTTGCATGTCTTACACTCTATTTCCATATCTCTATGTTATAGATTTTGTATTTTAAAGAGGAATGTATTATTTGCTTTAACCATTAACATGCGCCATATACAGAATATTTATATCATATATTTATATCAGAAGTATAGTAAAACCAACAGCATTAAATCAGCTCTCATATATATAAGACTTTTCTGTCAACTAATAGTTGTGTTAAAATATCTGTTGCTGAACTTTTTTTAATGGTATTTTTCCTTCAGGAAAATGCCCAGCTGTAGTGCTAGTGCTTAAAAGGGTTTAAGGGTTGGATAACAATCGACTCGCTGACACATTTCCTTTTTTTTTATAAAAAAAACAGACCAACATGCTGATTTCTTTGTTGGTTCTTGATTGTCATCGCCATATTGACCTACGCACAACACACCGCTGCAACATTTTCTGTTGTTATAAACTTGCTTTGTGGAAAATTGAATTGACCCAAAGGTTTAAGAGATACTGACAGGCAAATTGCCTATAAATATGGAATAAATCATTAAACCCAGAACAGTCAGATACAATCATGTATGCTCATATGTCTGATTAGTTTACTTTGGAGCGAAAGCAGTACTGAGTAGGCATGTAAATGTTGGCGTTCTCCAGCAGTTGTTTCATTTTACTTGTAGCAAATCTTAGATACAACGCTAAAGCTTTGTTCTGTTGTCTGTGCGCAGTTACAATGACTCTGTGCACTTGATTTTGCACATAAAATTATAAAAATACATTTTTCTTAATTTGGCCGAATGTACTTCCGCAACCTGGTTTAACAAAGTCATTCCGAAACAAGAAAGCTGTGATTTTGGATCATTTTGGAGCTTATCTTTCTGCATGTATGATCACTAGTAACAGCAGGCTTCATTTTGATGAATAAGATAATTTGTTGGATTGTAATGTTGTGAAAATGTTTTCGGTGTAAGAATGAACTCTGTAGCAATTCAGTAGATCTGGACCTTCTTCTGGAACATCTTCTTGTTCTAATCTACATATTTGACCTTTTTAAGTCTTATCTGCATGCACTACTAATATTGTTTTTCAGATACTATTTGTTATCAATAGTAAAAGCAATTCGGTATATGATTTAAGATGTAGGCCTATCTGCAACGATAACAACCACGGTTTTGTTGGAAGCAGTTTGGACTCTACCATCCGCCTGTGCAGTTATGCTGAACAAATTTCATTTGGATTGACTATTTTGAGCCTGACATTCTAGGTGTGTCTCATATGCATTTGTGACTAGCATGGCTACCTGGTTAGCATAAAATAAATAAACCATGACAAAATCAGATCATTAGACACTAATAAATTGATCAAGAATCAGCAGGAGTCATAAATCTATGCTATGGGATGAGATCTAACAGATTTTTTTCTCTATGTCTCTATATTATCTATTACTCTATGTAATAACATTTTTTCCAATCTCGCATGAAGCCATTCTACCTAGAAAATGTATAAAACTAGTGATGAGATCAATATAATTTAAACCGCAAATCAGTTGGTATCAAATTGCATAATTATCTGTAATTATTTATTTTTACACATGCAAAAAGCGCATTCATTTGGTTAGCTTAAACAACGAGCAGTTTTTAGATTTACAAAGCTGCTATGGCTCTGCACCCTAAGAGTACATCATATATGTGATGATGACGGTGTCAATATAATATAGGCATAGTCTGAGACCCTGAGTAACGGGTGAATGGTAAACATAGCCGATGTAGGTGGACTGAAATGAGCAGAAAAGATGCAAAACTATCGCCACGATGGGGCTGTAAAATGTGATATACACTGATCCCTCATCTATGACGGCGGTTGCGTTCCAGAACCTCCCGCGAAAGGTGAAAATCCGCGAAGTGAAAAATTATATGTTTATATGGTTATTTTTGTATATTTTAAGCCCTCATAAGCCCTTTATATTCTCTTAGATATTAGGTAAGATTCGTTGAAATTATGTATGTAAACACACTGTTTATATACTACGCACAAATGTACGTATCGTATATCATTGAGGAGTTTTATTTAATACATAATATAGTTGTAAACACATTATAATAATACATATTTTAAAAATAATTTTATATTTACTATAATATACAGTAACGCATTCGTTTTACTTACTTGCCCAGTTATATTACATATATTATGATTATTCCTTTAATATTAGTATCATACTTCTAAAATACGAACACTGCAGTCATGCGCAATTTGCATTCTGATAATGTTTACATTCTCAGCTGATTTCGGCTGATCTGGCAGCCGTCCGCCAGTAGCGTCCTGCGTATGAAATCAGCAGGGCAAACCAACTGAGGAAGCATGTAGCAGAAATAAAAAGACCCACCGTCCGCAGAAATCCGCGAACCAGCGAAAAATCCGCGATATATATTTATATATGCTTGCATATAAAATCCGCGATAGAGTGAGGCCGCGAAAGTCGAATCGGGATATAGCGAGGGATCACTGTAGACCCATTATCTGCTATGGATAACAGGTTTCCACAGTCCCTTTGGGACTCAGCAAGCTCAGAGAATGGATACTTTGACTTTGACTTAAAGTATATAGACTATAAAGCATCTTTGAACTAGGCCATATGTAGTTATATATTCATACATGTTCCTCCATAAGAGGATGTCGGCAGCAGCCATATTTATATATTAAGGATTACCTTAAAACACGTTGTCAAGGTTATTCTGTGGTTATTTTCGTATAGTTGTCATCAATAAATAGATTTCTCCAATATTTTGAGCTTTTGATAGATAATTTGAGATATTTTAGGTAAACCCAGAATGGTGGAAGCTTTCATTAATTTTTGAACTGAACTGATATATTTTATAAAATATTTGCTTTTTACTTCTTTTGCAACTAATTTAAAGTCCAATGTGTCTTTGCGCTTCTTGCCTGAAACCTTGCAATGAGCACAGGTAACTCCTGTGTACAGAAGGATATGGTTCTGTTCCACACATGCACATACGATGATATATTTTTGAATTATTGGGAGGTACGATCAAAGGAATTTCTGAAAGATTTCAGTACATCATCACAACATCACAGCAAAGTGTGCTTGAGTTTCACTCTTATATTGGGATCTGGCTGGATTTTGAGGCTTCCATGGAAACAAAATCAGTAGCTAAAGCCAACCTCAGGTAGATTACCAGGGTTTACCAGGATTCCAGTTCACACATGAAAGAATTTAGAAAACATAATCCGGGGTAGTGTCAGAATTCACATATTCTCTATAACCGAATCATACGTGTTTGCATATATGCAATGAGGTGTGCAAATAACAAATATATTTGGCCCCCGAGTCAATAAGGTGGCGGCAAATAAATAATCGGGGGGGATCAGCGTAGAGCTTCTATCGTTTGTTTTGCATTTGGTCTTATTTATTGCATGACTTATCAGTCTTTAACTGAACTATGTGTAGTAATCCATAAAATATTTAACCACTCAATTATTAAGCAAATATTGTGCAAATAAGCAAAGAATATTCTATAATGGAATGGCTTTAAAGTTTTCAGAAGTGATCCAGTACTATTTGCATTTACATTACTAACAACATTGCAACAAATAGTTACTTCAATATTAGTTCAAATACTAGACCTTATGGCTATAGGTGGAAATTAGCGGGAGAACATTTACATAGCGTGTAGTAAGGAATAGTCTTCCTGTTAGTGTAACGCAAGCCGAATGGCCTCCTCTCTTTTGTAAGTTTCTTGTGTTCTTGTGTTCTAACAATGCAATGGCTATTCTATGATGAAAATCTTTAATTATATGCCATAATATATACTATAAATGGAGAGTAATCGCTTGTATTTTTTTGCTTTGCTGACACCTTTACAAAATGCCTCATTCATTGCGTGCTTTACTAGATCGAGTCAGGTGCCCGCCAAGTAAGGACGCAGCATGTTCCAATACGGGATCGTCCCGTAATATAAGGGACGGATGGCAACCCTACTGCCAAGTTCCCAGCTCAAGGATATGACAGAAGGATACCTCTTGGCAAGTCACAATACAAGGCTGTCACAATTCCAGTGTTTTCCATAAAATCACTAATACCATATTAATTACACCACCTTAAGAGCATTATTTTCCTTAAAATCATGAAACTGAATATGAGATCTGTACGTTTTTTTCATCCGTATGATAATAATATTTGGTGACAGAGTTCTCTAGATGAAGATGTATTTGGAGATGAAATGTGTTGCTCAAAATGGTACGGTTGTTGTTAATATCAATGGCTTGTGTAAAAATTCTGAAAATACATGGTTTAATTCCAGTAAAATATCATAATATATGGGCACAAAGGTAGCTATAAAGTGCATGCAAATGTCAACTCATAATCGAAAACATCACACAACCATTCCTCAAGTACATAAATATATATTACTAACAAAATATCTTAGGTGGTCAAAGGAAATTATGTTTTAATGGTATTATGTCTGTCACATTTAGTTGTAATGATATCACATTTGTCAAAGTGTGTTAGCCTAGCCATTTAACCCCCCCCCCCCTTAAATTCACCCCAGTATTTGCATTAATCATCCAGCATACCCATATATTTGTTGACTGGATCACTAGCGTACCATGTAAATCTACTCAATACTTTATCTAGGAAATTATAAAATTAAGTTGCTTAATTAATTAAGAATTTCAAGGTGCTGAACTTAAATTAATACATGGAATGGCTGGGGTGCCTGTCAGAAGAGTTTTTCTAACCATCCAACAAGATATCAGTAACTTTTTCTGGAGAACAGAAACAAATTCTGTTAAGTCAGTTTTAATTGCAGTTAGTTTTAAAGAATTTTAAATATTCCCTTAATACTTTTCTTTGACGATTTAAGGCTTTTGCACAGTACTTTATGTGTTCAACAAAAGACAATATTGAATAAAAAACAGCTCCACTCAAAATATATTGAAATGACTATATTGTAAATGTAAGAGATGGTAAAGATGTTAGTCACCACAGGCTTGTCATGGTGTAGATTCACTGAACTACTAGGTGAGGGATACTGTAATTGGCTAATATAAAAATGCTAATGAAATGTGTGGTCTTTGCATTAATCTGAAATAATGTTCAAACATTACCCTTTGAAGGTATTTTCTTTTTACATACTTTCAGGATATCATGCTGAATAAGTTTATGAATATATTTTGACAAATTTAGTATGATCTCCCATTCAGAGGCATAGCTAGAAATGCTGGGCCCCCTGACAAAATGTCACCTTGGGCCTCTTCACCATCACTCTTGTACAGCATCACTTACTCCATTGACGACCTTCTTCGCAGTTTCAGCTTTTCACTTGACTGACTCAGCACATTTGGATCGATCCATTCGTTAGAGGGGGAATGGTAGATTAATTTTGTTGGACATTTGTACATCGTTATGGCATACTCTATCATTTGATATTCGTGATAATGGTTGTGCACTATTTCTAAGTCTAAATAGTTCAAACTTACATTATACACAACCAGCCCTGAGTTTCTCTGAATTCAAAGGAAAGAAAAGAAACTCAGATAGGGACTGAGCCAGGTGCATACAATTCCTCTGCCCCGGGACAGTTGCAAAAGAGGCTGAGAAGAGCGATGCATGAAAAGTTAATGGATCCGAGCATGGGAACCTATCCGTGTCACACCCCCACCGCCGACCACTGTACCCCAGATTCACAGAAGTGGGAAAAAATTGTCCAAGCACATGGGGAGATGCAGAGGAATGCTCTTAAAGTATGAAGCCTCTGTATCCTCTTCCATCTCATTCTCACACAGGTCCTTATTATGGTCATAAGATTAATAGAACCTGTTTTCCTGCTGCCACACTCCCACACTTTTTGTCAGTCTCAAATTTCTGAACAGTGACGTTATCACTGAAAGATGATTCGGTTGTGCTGGTTAATACGCCGAAATCCCCCGTTCCCCACTTTCCGCCCAGCGGCCGTGTTTGCGGCAGCGCTCGGTGCTGACAGTCGCTTATGCCTTTCCCCTTATCTCTCCTGCTCTGACACCCCTCCCCATCTTCACTACAGTGATGAGAGCAAAACAGTGGTGGAAAAGGAAAGAAAAAAGTCCAAAGACTGATCTGGTGCCTTCCCCCTCCCCTGGGTTCTGTCTCTCATTCTTGTGCTCTGATGTTGATATGATGAAGAACCAGAGAACTGAACTGCATATCCTCCTCCACACTACTACCCCCTTGCCCGCCTACCTGCATTCTTCATGCTTCTCTTATGGGGGGGGCCTCACTCACATGTGTTCTACATTAGTGTTTCCCAACCCGGTCCTCGGGGACCTCCAGACGGCTGGGAAACACCGTCGTAGAGAAAGCTAGAGGAACGATTACCATCTTACCATCACTTCTTGGCTCCTCCCATCGTCATCAATCCAACCAGTCAGGACTTAGAGAAAGAAATAATAAAAGGGATGCAATAGCTCCAATGTTAACAGATTAATATTGCACCAACTACATTATGATTATTAATATTGCAGTAAGATTTCAGATTAAGAATAACACATTAAAGAACTGTAGAAATATACAGCTTCAGTATTATTTAAATAAATTCTGTAATCATTTTGCAGCTTACAAATGAAATTGTCTTACCAATAATTCTGACTATAATACGTAGTTGGAAGATGGATGGATGGATGGATGGATGGATGGATGAAATACTCCTACAATGCGATTAAAGCCAACATGGATTGATTGACTTGTTTCAATTGGAACTCAATGTAAATCACTACTATGCATATCTGAACTTGCTTGATAAGGATAAACAAAATGTAGATTGTCATATCAACACAAAACAGTGAGGTCTGAAATTTCCAGTGCTACAGCTAGTACTGACCTTTGTTCTGCTATTGTTATTCCTGTTCATGCTAAAAAACTTCTCGGAGTATCGTTCACAAAAGTTATTCTTAATATGGACTAAAGTGCAAGATTTACAAATTATTGCAAATGTTATAATGTAATAACATGAATCTGATAAAGGAAGAAAACAGCAGTGGTGCCAAAATAAAGATGCCACTATACTGTTAAAACAGAGTCTTGGTTGAAGATTAGATGGCAGAGCAGATTGAGTTTCCAAAGTCTGGAGGTTTTCCTGGTTGACCTTTGCGCAATTTCACCAGTTCTGGGTCATGTTCCTGTCAGGTGACTAAATCCAACCAGATACAGTAGCTCTAGTGAGCATGGCACTCACACAGATAACAGCCACCTAAGAAAGGCCCACATGCCAGCAAAGAATATGCCTACAACATGCATTCTGGCAAACACATAAGCTATACAATAAACATGCATTTATGAAACACTGCAATACACATATAAAGATTTACTTAAAAACTTGTAAAAGTGGCATACACGTCTTCACATACTGTAGACCACAAACACTGTGACTCATTCACCACTCGAGATTTTGGCTCTTGTAAACAATACATTGAGAAATACCACACCAAGAGAAATAAATGTGCTCAGACACACTCACACTTACACATCCGCACAAGTACACATGCGTACACAGGCACAGGTGCCTTCAGAGATGTGTGCCATGGTAAATTTCATATTTGCTCTATATGTTGCTGTGTCTGACTGTCTGGATCTAGACCAACAGGCCTTGGCTCTACCACTTTTGACTTGTTAGAAGAGAAAGGAATAAAACAGATGAAAGGATGGCAAATGGTAAGATGGAGCTGGGGGGAGGATAGAAGAGAGATAGAAGAACATGATAACAGGCAGAAAGCTCAGGTGCTACTTAGTGTCTGACTAAAACAAAATCCTGCTGGTTGTTTGATGATATAAGATCATAAATTTATAACTTACTTTGTTTTTCAGATATAAAGAGCAGCTTAAAGGTGGCCACCGGCAAAGAAATGACTAGTGTGACAGCCCTGTGGTAACCCTGCCTTTATTACTGACAGAAGCTTCTGTGTTACATAAGGGTTTACTCTCTGGCAAAGTGAGCATGAGAAATTGGTCTGTCGATACCAGTCCACACCATAGTTTTCAATATGTGTTTTTAACAAAGCTAGTCAGATTAATCTGCTGTATTTGTTTGGTGAGCAAATGTACTATTTACTGGGCAGTCTAGCTGGTTTTTCCCTATGCGTATTTTTACTAGACAATTAATTTCACACAAAGAATCTCAATGGACATTTATTGGGAGCGGTAGTTTTGAGTTGATGGTGAGACCTTTTGGTCTCAGCTGGGGCCGGGGCACCGGTAGGAGGAATCCCTCCTCAGCTTCCTCGACGTGTGGCTTTAAGAGCAGGGTTTCCTGATGCCAGAGTTAGAGACTCCCTGGTTTTTTTAAGTAATAGTGTTTAGGGGAGCAGGGCTCAATGGTCCAAGGCACTGTAAACCATGAAATATGGCAGGGATCCACCTGTCCGCTTCACTTTTTCATAGCAGCAAGTGCTTTCTCAGTCTCTTAATGCACACTCAATATTTTTTATTTCTATTTTTATAGTGTATTAATGGGGATGGAGGAAGAAGGTAGCCTTCCATATAGATTTTGTAGTACACCAGTGTTGCCTCCACTAGCCAAATTGTTATAACAATAAGAGGCAGAGAATAGAGACAGGAGCAAGGGATATCTTTCATAATTTGTTTGCCCCAGGATGTGGTCTCTGTTTGGGGGAGATGGGGGGATGGGAAGGTGAGATGATCTCTATGACAACTGAAAATTTATGTTTTGATCCCCCACACCTGTTGCTGAATAAAGTGTTTAAGTCACTGCGGGTGTTTGTCTGTGCGCATTGGGGGAATGGGGGTGGGCCTGAATGTGTGTGCATACACGTTTGAGAGAGGTCCAGGGGGACCAGTTGACTAGTTTGCTGTAGTTATACCACTAGGATGGATGGATAATAAGGGAAAGCAAATGAGATGCTGTATCCTAGAAGTTGGGAAATGGAGGGATGAGTAGAAAATGAAGACAAGTAAAAGACAGGTGAGAGGTAGGGGAGGGTGAGACAGACTGAGAGGAGCAGATACGTGAAAAATGAAGGAACTGAAGACTGAGAAGAAAAGGTAAAAAATGACTAACCAGAAAAATGGAGGCATGGGTGGTAACAAGTTAGAGAGATTAGGAGGGTTTCTTTACAATCTCAACCTCAAGAACTTATGAACTATGGTATTCAGTCATTCTTGTTACCTCTCTGCCTGTGAGTCAGACTGTGCACTGGCCTATTTACATGAGAAAGAGAAAGGAAAAGAAGAGTGCATGAAATACGGATAGAATGAAACAATGCTCAGTTGCAAGCCCTAGCATCACCATGCAGTGGAGGAGATACGCAATACAAACTGAATGGAAAGGTATGTTTGAGCATACCCATTATACCGAGCATACATTCATTTTGAGCTTGCTGGCTCTATGTTGCATTTTTTACTCTTCTGTAGACTGCTAAGTGTGGTTGCTGCTCTAGAAAAACAAAAAAAGATATGTCGGTAAAAGGTCCAGGTGTCTTTTAAGCAGGCAGAGCTGGCGGCTGGTGCAGGTCGCAGAGAACTGGGAGATGTAACAGCGTGTGAGACACTTAGCAATAGTGATGTTTGTGGGTTTTAGTGAATACGGGATTGTAAGTGAACAAGCACATATCAAAATACTTGGACATTATGGTGAAGCAAGTTTATTTATATAGAACAATTCAGATGCAAGGCAATTCAAAGTGCTTTATAAAGGCAAAAGAATACATTTAAATAAAACACATTAAAATAACATTTAAAAGACAACAACAACAATAATAATAATGAATAATAAAAATAAACTAAAAGCCAGACAAACAAATAAATACTTAACTGAAAAGAAGTTATATTGTAAAGACAGTGTATGACTAAACAAAAAGGGTTTCTCCGACTTGAGACAGATCAAAAAATATAGATGGAGCAGGCACGTAAAGAGTCCATAATGTATTATCATCAGTTCCAGTGACTAATGTGTAGTCCATTGTTAGAGTAATAGATCGCTAAGACAGGATATTCTGTACAACAGACTGCTTGAATGAAATACTGGCTAGTTTTATTAGCCTACTATAATATTAGCATGGATTGAATTACAGACTATAGTGTTTAGTGCATATGTGGTATATCATTTTAGCCGAGTTTTAGATAGCATGTAAACTTTTAGGTGTACCGCAGATAGATGATCACTTTCTGTGTCATATATACCTGTGCAGCCAAAAATATTGTAGCGAGTGCTGCAAATTTAGTCAAAAGTGTGTGCTGCATGCACTGACAAGCACATGGATATACAGGCAGAATACCTGTACAGAATACAAACGTAATTATTAATATCTAACCTCATATCAATAGTAAAACTCAAGAAGCATTTCAGATTTGAAACATCAGATGAAGTTATAGATTTTTCAGTTAATTGAATTAATTTTATGGAACTTGCCCACAATATCTGGTTTTGACAGTTCACAATCATTTTGTGGGGATCCCATGATGATAATATATTGTGTAGAATTGCACGTGCCCACACATGAAATTAACCAGCAAACTTAATATTGTGTATTATGAATACTACAAGGACAAGAACATAAGATTAAATACATTTTAATTCAATGCAGCAATGTCTTAAAGCTAATATTCTGCAAAATGTAATATTGTAACATAGTATTTTTGTTTCGTGCAGTGATAGTGTCCTGGAATGAGTGTGGGAAGAACCTCATAACGAAATTTATTCTGGATAGATTTTGTTTCATGAGATATTCTGTTGTGCTATGTTATATGCCCAAATACATCATAATGAGATCTGTTTATGGCTATAAATTTAAGTTGAGTTAAAGAGTAGTAGCACTTTTATATACAAGCTTTACCATTATCATTCTCTTAATTGTGTTACAAATTTTAAACATACAGTACCAGTCGAAAGTTTGAACATGACAAGCCACCTACAAAGAAGAGTGACAGTGTTTGGCCAAAGAGTGAAGGAAAAGCGTGCGATGAGTGCTCAGCATACAGCATATATACTCTGTTTCTCATTAATGAAGGGCTTCTTCCTTGCTTTATGGGACTCCAGTCCTGCTTCTAGGAGCCTGATACAAACTGTCCTAACAGTGCACTTCACACCTGCACTTAATGTTTCCCATTCCTTTTGAAGGTCTTGATGTCATGCTACAATTCATGAGAAACTGCTGGATAAAGTAATGCTCAACTCTACCATTATAATGTCACTTCCGCCCTTTACCTGGCTGGTTTCTGGTCGTTCCCAGTGTCTCCTGCTTCACCTTATTCTTTTGTACTGCTGTCTTAGAAATTTTGAACCTGGAAGCAACCTGCTGCTCAGTGTAGTCTTCTGCCAGCAGAACCATGATTAAACCAAGATTTAAAAATGCAGATTTATTTAAAAATATAGAGTGGTCTCTTAATATTTTCCACAGCTGTATATGTTCGACCTGCAGGACAGCTGGAAAAGCATCCCAGGCGGTCACTTCATGAAAATAGAGTAAAGGAAGGGTCTGCCAGTCCCTGGAGGAATTGGGTTTAAGGGCCTTGTTCAGGGGCCCAATGGTGGGATCACTCCCACGACCATGGGATTTGAACCAGCAACCTTCCTCCCAACCCACAGATCTGCCCACTCCCCCAACTAATTCTTTTTTTGTTCAATACTTTTTTGGTATATGCATAATTCCATATTTTTGTATAGTTTTGATGTCTTTAGAATTATTCTAAAATGTACAGAATAGTACAAAAAAAACCTTCTAGGGGTAGGTGTATCCAAACTTTTGACTGGTAATGTATATTGTGTTTTTATGTACATAACACTGTACACTGCATTGGGGACTCAGCAAGTTAGCACTCTATGTTCCTGACTCCTGAACTAGCTAGTTCGCATCCTGTAATCAGCAGAGGGATTTCACTGTCAGCCCCCTAAATTGGGTCCTTTTCTCACAATTGTATGTCACTTTGAATAAAGAATGCAAATGTGCTCTGGAAATAAATGTGGTAGGCTCACACCCCTCTTTTGTAAATCTACCTACCCTGAACCATCTCACCTTTTCTGTTTCAGCACCATGACCGTCCTGCAAGCTCTCCTTTCTCTTCACTAGAGGGCACTACCACGAACAGTCCATTACTATGGGGGACCACACTTTTGAGGCTCAAGAAACCCCTTCTCATCAGGGACAGTTCTATGCTCTGGCTAAGGGACAGAAATCTGCACAGCATTTCTGCCATGACCCACTGGAGTCCCTGGGTCACCTGGAGAGCATGGTGGAGGCCAGCAGTTGCCACGGCAAACTGAACAGCTGTGTGGTGAGGGGTGATGGCGACTGCATGTCTGAGGACAGCACTGGAGTCAGCCGCTGGATTAGTCCACCGCTCGTCCACAGCCATGCGGATATCGGCGCTGTAGCTTTCGGTGATGGGCCGGACCGGGGCAAGCTGTTCTGTTCCTCGGAAGACCCATCCGAGTGGCGCTCTGCTTACCTCCATGGGACCTTCCAAGGAGCAGGCAGAGGTTGTGAGCAGAAGCTGGACTCGTTTTCAGAAGCATTCCCACGGCGAAATGCCTACTTATTTCAAAATGGGGGCCGAGGGGTGATCTTCACCTCGGGTTCTGGAGCTGCAAGAGTGAGCAGCCCTCCAGGTGCCCTAGCCACCCCTACGCCTCCTACAACTCACCCCTCACCCCTCATCCTCTGCCCTCCTCCCACCTCTCTCTCGCTGCCCTCCCTCTCCCCATCCAAGAATGCTCCTCAGTTCTCGAATGTGCAGACAACGCCGCCTGCGCAGCTGGATGTGAACTTCAGCTCTGCCTCATTCATCCCTGGGCTGCAGTCCTACTACCTGTCGCACACGCCCGCAGGCCACCCGTCTGACACTGCCCTCACTGGGAAGTGCCCTCCTCTGCTCTGGCTGCAGCAGTCAGCTCAGCCAGCTGGGGAAGCAGAACCTTTCCATCCACAACACCAGGAGAAGGACTCCTCTCTGATGTACCCGGGAGAGACACAGTTCCTGCAGAAACACTCTGCCTCCTCTCACCAGGATGAGTACAGCATGCAAGGTATTTGGTTCAGCCATTGCTGTGCTTAAATAAGGACTCGATGGGCACTGCCAGGTTAGCTTTGCGAGTGAATGCCAAATCGCTTATGGTGGGTTGTTTTTTCTAGTTAACTATCCATCTTCTAACCCATGTTGTTCAAGGGGATTGTGGGTCCAGGAGTTGATTCCAGACACATTACTTCAGTCTGGGTGGGATGCCAATAATGAAAAACGTGTCAAATTATATAAAACTACTGTCTTGGACTTCACTTTTGCATTTACTGTTTGTTAAAATTATGCCACGTTAAGACAGCATCATCGTTATAGTACTATCATTAAAAGGACCCTGTTCTCCCGAGGCCAGGGTTGAGTAATCTGAGCAGAAAGCTCAGTGTGTAGAAGGACACATGTTGCTGAGCATTGGCTGCGTTATTAGAAAGCACTCAGTCCATATTCTCATACGGAGCCTGCAGCTGCCTTTAAAACACAATGCAAAAGTTCTATTTTTGCTGTATAGCTGCTGGTTGAGCTTTGTACACCCACCTCTCTGCTTTTCTCTTATTCAGATCACTGTAACCTTCAGACGCCCCTCGGTTCTCCAGCAGGGCAGTACCCACAATCTTGTGCATCTTTCTTGAAAGATCCTAACCCTGCGCCCCCTGCTGATCACTCGGCAGCCTGGCACCTGGTTAGTACACTTCCTATGGTGGAACTTATTGACCTTGCTTCTGCCAAATGATGATTTTGGCTGAACACTTATACAGTGACGGCTGATTGAGCACTTAATCGCATGACTGAAAGTGGGTTAATTCTAATGTGTTACATAGCCCCTGTGTTATTTTTGGGGTTGAAGTTACCCCAGTCCATTTTCAAAATGAGGTTAAATTCTATATATTCTAGAATTTAGAACGGAAGAAGTAAAATACACAAGGATTAAGGGCTTGCAGATATTCTGCAGTCCAGTTGAGGAGCATCCTAGGTATGTAAAGATATATAAATATGTTTTAATTAATCCCTCAAATGTATCAATGGCCATTAAAATGAAGTTCCCAGTATTTAAATAAATTACTGATTACTATGCTCAACTATTTGTAGCTTTTGCTGGACGTTCAATACTGATTATCTGTAACAATATGTTATTTGTAAACAAGATGGCGGTGCGCACAGACGCTGTGGCCCGGAGCTCCCCAATATGCTAATCTTTGCTTATTGTGTGAGAATTTAACTTCCATGTGTCTAAGCAATGATAGAAGGCCTTTGCGCGTGATTTCAATTGTATAATGTATTTAATCTAACATTCAGTCACGGCTCTACCACTTACTAAGGACACTTTCTTGTCTGGCTCATTTAAATAATGCATGTTGACCTGCGGTCCAATTTTTTTACCCATTGTTCTTCACTTTGCTGTCCTCTGCTGATATTCATTGTTATCCGTTACCATCACAATCTCAGGGTTGGTTTGTTGGAAATATGTCGGTTTATGTTGGATCACTGTCTTTCAAAGTGCGTTGGCTTAGCATTTCAAAACCTCTCCTAAAGTCAGCCCAGTATTTACAGTAACCATCCAATATACTCAGATATTTATTGACTCATATCATACCATGCTTGGCTAATCAGTACTTAATTAAGTTATTTAACTATGTTAATAAATTAATTCAGATGGTAGTGCAATTAAACAAGTACATGGGATGGCTGGGGAGAGTTTTAGGAACCAAAGTGATGTTATAGCCGTCCAACAAGATATCGGTAAATTTTTGCAGAACAGAATAAATTCCTATTACTTTTTTATTGTGTTACTCTTCATTTGCTTATATTCTGACATTAAATTGTTTTTTTTCCTGAGCAACTATACACTTAATACCCAGATAAATAGCTTTTAATGTGTTCTTTGATTGCCTTTTGACAGACTTTTGTACTATACTGTACACAGTATATACATATAAAATATGCTCCTTAAGGACTTTTTCCATCACTGACAGGAGACAGCAGACAGAGGTGGGGGGCAGCCCTGTGCCCCTCTATCCACAGACCAGTGCTCAGTGCCGCTTCTGACCTCCCCACCAATTGAAGGCATTAAAGTGGGAGAAGAAGCCAGGCCATATCTGGAGTCTCAGTCCACAGCAAGCTGGTCACAGTGTCCCCTGGACACACAGGTACACGCGCTCATTACCCTCCCATCGCCTGGCTTTGGAGCCGAGCAGGCTGACTGTGACAGTGCCTTGTGTCCCTGTCTCCTCTGTCCAACCAGAGCACGCCCCCTTGCATCTATACTGGATTATCCTTCTCCAGCATCCTCCAGATTGGAAGAACCCTGGAGATGGGCTATGATGGAGCACCCCCCCACTTCACCCCTAGCCCCATGCTAAATCCCCTCCGCAGGGGGTCGGGACTTTACTGCAGCCTGCTTCCTTCCTTACATCTCCGGCCTGGTGAGCTCCACAAAGTCTCAGCTTACTTTCTAGCCTGGATGTCAGGGGGTGAGCAGTTATGTTTTCCCGGAAATATGACTGATATGTTCAGTAGGAGCAGCAGGCAAGATGCTGTGTATTATTCCTAGTGCATAATGACAAATGTCACACTCTGGATGACAGGACACCAGGGAAGCTTCTGGTCTGCAAGGGAGGAAGACTCTCCACAGCTCCCGTAAGCACGTCTGCACCTGTTGGTTCTTCTGCTGCATTATAGCTGCATTTCTATGCTGTTCTCAAACACTACGAAACAGACACACCATAATAAATCGAGGCCATTGCCTTCCTAAACAAGGTCTCATGTGATGAGACCTTTCCACACCTAATCATCCCCTGTGCTTTACACTCTTAAGCTTACTTGTACACCCCCCAAACTGTTTGTACCCCACATCTTGTCGTGTCACCCATATTTATATGCCCACATGTTCATTTGTTTATACAATAATAGCACATCTTCTTATTCTCTGTCTCTCTGTATTTCTGATCTATTTATTGTTTTTTTGTACTTGTACTTTTTTTTTGTCTTGTCTTGAGCAATTTAAATTGTATACCTGTGCCACCACCAACACAAATTCCTTGTACTTTTTTGTACATGGCGAATAAAAGGATTTTGATACTGACCAAGCCTTGCAATATATATTTCTGCAAAGCTTTAGGCCTGTTTACAAAGATAACAAGCTTGTTAAGCAGATGATTGTTCCTGACAATTACATTGTCTTATGTGTGGACTTCAAGAGACAAACGAATGGAAACATGTACATAATTCAATAGTCACCACTCTTACTGACAGTGCCATGATGTTCGTGATATTCAGTTGGACTCTACTGCAAGTCCTTGTGGTCTTCAAATGAAATAACATGTAATTGTCTACACAATTATGAACCAAGAGTTCATCAGAGCTTGTTCATTAACTACCCCATTATCCATGACAGGTCTGTTTCTACAGCTTGACAATTTACTCTTGGCACTTAGACTAAGCACTTTGCGTCTCACCTGATATTTGAGTCATCATTCTTCGAGTTTAATTACAGGACTGGTGAACAGCTCATTGCTCTTCCTGGACTCTGATGAGCCGGCGGGACCTGTCTGATTCTCCCTTAGGCATGTAAATGTGGGTCCACAGTTCCAGGCAGAGCTGCCCCTGCTGCAAGACAGAGGGGACATTAACACTGGTGCTGATGAAATGCCCGTGGAAACACTGCTCTGGAAACCCTGGGTAGAGCTGGAAGAGAGCGAAACCATGCAGGAACAAGGTAAAAATGACTGCTGAATTGCATTGAATTTATCTATCTGACACTTTTATCCAAAAAGGTTTACAGAAGATGGAAGGGTTACAATATATCTCTTTAGGACTTGAACCCACAACCTAGTACATTGGGGTTAGTTTTTAATACTATTCTGGTAGTGTGATGAGGCCAGCACTTTGGAGGTTAGGAGAATATGGAAAATGCTGGTGTGTTTGAAAAAAGTGCCTCGTCTGTGTACAGTACAGCATGCAAACCTGTCTCACTGTATTACCCTCCTGTTTTTCAGTGGAGTTTTTTTTGGACCTGTGCAGTTCCAGTGCTGTGCCAGGAGGGGGCACTAACTTAGAGCTTGCCTTGCACTGCCTCTCCCATTGTCAGGGTAATACTATGGTAAGAAAACAATTTCCAACTAACAGCTCACTGTTCATTTGCTTACCACTTACAAAGTGACTCGGGCATCCATTTATTTTAGCTTGCATCTTATAGAATGCATTCAATGCATACTTTAATTATGTGTCTCTATTGCTTCTTACCGCTATTTCCCATCATTATTTTTAGCATTTTTGTTTTTTTGCATTAACCCAGGACTCCTTTAATTTTTTGCTTCTGAAATCGAATTTTATCTCACCGTTGTACTAATAATATGCGGATACATCTTGCGGTATAGTTTCTCTCACCCCATCTCTCTGTTCTCCTTATTTTTCATTTAGGCCGCTGTGGAGATGCTATTATTGTCTACCCCTTCATTGTCAGGAGACTACCATTACTGCGGTAAACACATAACCTATAACTTTCTGTCCTTCACCTCTTATTTCTCTATTAATCCTTCCAACCTTTCGCTTGTAAAATCTTGTAATTAGCTATGCAAAAGTTAATAAAACAGGTATTTGAACCATCACGATTTGAAATTCGGTCCCTGTTCTTCTTGGACACTGTGTACTTCAGACAAAATGTCAGATTTAAGTAAGAGTCAAGATCCAATTTCGATAATTTCCTGAAAATCAATGTTATTTGTGAGATAGGAAGTGAAGAACAGGGGTTACATTATTGCAAAATGGTTATGGCTTAACCCATCATCCAGCCTTAAGACAGGGTAATATTTAAAGGATGAATATCAGATGTTTGGCAGGGCAATGGGGAGAGGTATTGTTACTGAATAAAGTTTTTAAGTGAACTTATTTGCACCTGGTTTATTTTAAAAAAACACATGATTGAACCACAGGAACCCAGGAAGAAGGGTGACTGTTTTCTGTGCTCCTGTAATCCTGTTGTCCTCTGTACCAGGTAGTGACGTCTGGATGCTAAGTGAGCGAAGACTGTTTAATAAAGCATTCGCCATCTACAGTAAGGACTTCAACCTGATACATAATATGGTAATTTTCCTTTTCTTTAGACTTTATAAGCCAGGTTTAAAATGGTGACATATATTGTTGCTCACTCAACGTTTTTACTTTCGTTGTAGAACATAATTTGTAATTTAATGATGCATTATATTACTCAGATTCTGAAAATCCTAAGAGCCGGTGACTTATATAACCTCATATGATACTCAGCCATGTATGTGCGTGGTGTGTCAGGTGAAGACCAAGCGTGTGTCCCAATGCGTGGAGTTCTACTACCTCTCCAAGAAGCTTCCGGAGCAGCAGAGGAAACACAGAGAGAGGGAGAGAGGGGCAGAGGGAGACATGGGTGGCACCACAGACAGTGGCGTAAGTTTAAATAATTGGTATCATGTCCGCGGCTAATGCTAATGCCGCTTACGTGTAGCCGGGTGTAGAATCACTCTTCTCAATGAGAATTTCAATGAGAACGGCCTCCATCTACATGCAGGGCCTAGCATTCGTGTAGCTGCAACCTTTCCGACTTGGCCTCACACAGCACAGCATGCTCAGCCATAAATCACTTCGAATTGCTTTGTAAACAGATTTACTGGCCAAGTAACTGGCCGCTCTTGTTTCATGAGACCATTTTTGTAAAGCGTTAAGAATGCCGTTTGGCCCAGAGCTTGAAGGTCATGCTTTTGGACCATTAACAGGCATTACCGATCTCGGAGTCAATTCTCAGACCATTGGTGATGGATGGGACAGTCTCCAGCAATGCCCTGGCCACCAGTTTTCCCTGTAAACAGTGTGGAAAGTAAGTTTGATCATCTGCATTTAGCTGTTTAGATGATATTTATCCAAATATAGCAATGTAGGTAAGGTATCTGATAAAGACACAACAAAATCAAACAATAAATAGTAATTGTGGGGGTAATGTAAACAGTAGAGTGTAGTAATGTAATGTAAGCAGTAAATCAATCCGTTGATATGTGAGGCAAACAAACAAAAGACATTATAGATATCATAAAGTGATGTTTCTGCCTTCTTCACCCAGAATGTTCTATAAAATCAAAAGCCGTAACGCCCACATGAAGATCCACAGGCAGCAGCAAGATGACTGGCGGGAGCGGGACCAGAACACGGTGTTCGCCCAGAACGTCACGCAGGCCCGGCTGGCATTTCTGCAGAGCCCAAACAGCCACATCGGGGGCGTTAACAGCCCCAACCTCAGCTCTGCTGGGGTCCCCCTCTACGGCCCTCCTCATCCAACGTGGGACCCCTTTGATCTGACCTCCGATTCCAGCACCTTCTATTATGACTCAGAGGGGAAAGTGATGCTGGGTATGACTGGAGGGGCTAAGGGACAGATTCGCTGGGAGTGACTACCCAATGGTACACACACCCTTAGGGATGTATATCTATGCATGCTCATAACAGTATTGTCTATAGGGAGTCTCCGTCAGGGCAGGTTCTGTGGCTCAGCCACTCTGGGGTGTTAAAGATGCCCCTTTAAGTAGTATATGAAATATGTGAGCTTTCAGAATCTAAGAAATACCAGAAATTATGTATTATCTGTGCTGTAGAAAAAGTTGTGAGTAACAGTTACAGCACAATGAAGAAGGGTCAAAGTAAATAGTGCCTGAGATAGCCATTGATAATTTGTAAGAACTAGGGATGCACTGATACCAGATTTTTGAGAATGAGTACAAGTACTGAGTATTTATTTTTTAGTACTTACTGATACAGAGTACCGATACCTGTTTAGAGCTATTTTTAATAATAGTTACAATAATAGTGATATTGGTCATTTTGAAGTGTATATTTTCATTGATTATCAAATTCATTCCTTTGTTCTACCAATATCAAAAACTCCAAAAAACAGAAAAGAGTTGAAAAACACTGGAGCTGCAACATTGAGAAAAGTGTTACGTAACTCTATACAATATATTCTGCTTTCCATAACTGTCATTTCTGTAGTGTCTCTTTTCAAGTTGGTTGCAGTGATCAACGGCTGCTGCTAGCCTTAGCAATTTCTGGTGTCTTAAGTGTTTTACTAGGTTACTAGTATTGCCCTTTTTTGGCAGTAATTGCTTCAACAGTACCTCTGCGTACTGACTTAACGGAACTACATTATATCTACCATGTGGTATCGGTTGTAGGTATCAGGAAATTTTGGCATGTATGGCTACCAGCATATGAGCTTGGTATCAGCCCGATACCCAATACCGGTATCGGTGCATCCCTAGTAAGAACAATCCATCCTTCTCAGAAATTAATTGCTATTATTTTAATAGAGCAGATTTAGACCCAAGGTAAAGGAATGTAGTTGTCCAGAGTGGCCAACTCCCATTAAATTCTCACAGATTATTATATTCAGTATTACATTATTTATTATAATGTTTGCTACAAATGGCTTTGAATAATTTTGATGTTTCCATTTTCTGTATGTTGACAGCTTTAAATGGCACAAGCTTTTAAAGCTATTATGGAAACTGTGGATAGTGACATTTTTATAAATTTAAGTTTACTTTGTATTTTTGTTAAAATGCCAACTGGTTGGTGAAAAAAACTTTTTTATTATGATCTTTTGTTCGTTGTTAAATAACTGTGATAATCTGTGTACAGTCTGAAATACTAAAGGTTAGATTTCACCTTAAAAATTATATCCTGAGAACATTTATTTTCTTGAAACTTGTAGAGAATAATATTTATTTTAAGTTTTGTTACAAATTATGAAAAGAATTATTCATTAAATTTTTTGTCCCAACTATTATCATATTTGTGTTGACATTGAAATTATATTGTATAAGTAACATTGTACATGCACAATACAGTACGGCAGTGAGATTAAATGTATTCTGCCTCAAGAATAAGAGGCCACGTGTCTCCGGTCTGTCGCTACCCTCCAATAAAGTACAGCTGCAGCCACCCTTCTGACCCTGCCCTCAGAGGTCTGCTGCTCTCATGCGCCTTCCAGTTGGATTGACGCATGTGCAGAGAACAAAGAAACATGTTCTTTGTCCATTTCACAAGTTTTCACAAAGAAAAAAATGTCCTACGCATATATTTGCCAATCTATTATAAATCTAAATATTTAATTCATTCATTAATTTTTTTTCTGTTTATGCATAAAAATTCACACAGTGAAAACACAAATAGCATTTGCATTGATATCAGCAGATTTCTATGATTTGTTGTCAAAGTCATCCCTAGATATTTATTGATCACTTTTAAAATCTGAAGCATTCCAGATGTTAAATTACTTATGACATTTTCGACTGTATAATGTTTTGGAAACAGCTACTGTAAAGGTTATCTATTGTGTTGTTCATTTTGGATACATGAGATGCATTAATATCTGGATTGAAATAGTACTATTTCAATATTGTAACATGATCATTTTATTCTTTCATTTTATTGTCTTTTGTGCATATGTGGTCCTAAGAGTGGCGAGGCTTGAGAGTAGCGAATTGTTCTGCGCATAAGTGAACCTGAAGGGGCCTGAGAGCGGCGGGGCCTCAGAAGGGTGACTTCTCCTAGGCCCAATCCCAAACTATACCCTCGACCCTCCACCCTCATTACGACTCACACTCATGCTCAGTCGCCCTCACAACAGGCCCTGTGCACTTTAACTAAAGGAAATTTTTGCAAGGAAGATTTGAGACAGACTCACCCTCACCCCGCCTTTTCAGTCTTCTATACAGGAAAGAGGATATGTGTTGTGACGAAATGGCTCCCTGTATTGTCGTTTCTTAAATAATATGAGTTCTTAAGAAAAATCAAGAAGTTTATCTGCTACAAGAAGATGATGGTTACGTGGTCTTATTGCACAGACTGCACAATCTGAAATTTGTACACGTTTTATTTCCCATATAACACACACACACACAACCGCGAATAATATCAAACCATCTGCGGATACTAAATATAACCTGATTTTAATGTACATTATGATGAATAGGCATTATTGTCATGCCTATTTATCTTTTGTAAATGAACTATCTTCAAAAATGTAACATTCATAACATACGTGAGTTTAAATATTCAGTAGTATTACGTTAATACTAACTGTTAATATGTAATTGTTTTCTTACATTTAAATGGCAATACATCATCCTCAATATTTTTTGATGCTGTTCTGTTTCCTGTGTGCAAAGCATTGTGGAATATTGTAGTGGTAGTGGGGCTGTGTGAACTTGCATCGCTGCTGACTCGTTTCATGAGGATGTGACAGGCCACTTCCCCTTAGCCCTTATGGCTTTGAAACACACTTCAATATGGTGACGAGTCTTGGGAACAAGCAGACGAAAGCATAGGAACCAGTTTGGAATTGGGCCCTACCCAATCCGTACAGCCTGCCCGATCCGTTCCTTCCGGATCCAGTTCATGTATATTCTACATGTATGCATGTGTGTGTTGCATGCCAATTTGGACTGTGCATGTGCTCAGAGTTGAAGCATGTGTAAACTGTACATTTTACAACTGGTAGCGAACAATGTGTGGCTGGGCAACCACTGCTAGGAGGGGTCCACTGTGAGGCCGGAAATCATATGATGTCCACTGCTGGGCCAGGCATGATGTCATGCAAACCTAAGTAATGGAGGCGCAGTTTTTTTAATGCTCAAAATGCCATTATACAAACAAAAAAGCACAAAACCATCCAGATAACATCCAGAGTATCATCAAAGGTGAAGTATTATTATAAGTTAGTATAATATTATATATGTGTATGTGTGTGTAATATTAAATATCATTACAACATTTTATGTATAGAATTAGAGCATTATAAGTATTGTTATCGCTAATAATAAATCATAATAAAGTATTATAATAACATAGGATAATATTATTATTATTATTATTATTATTATTATTATTATTATTATTATTATTGGGGGCGGCACAGTGGTGCAGTGGCTAGCACTGTTGCCTCACACCTCTGGGATCAGGGTTCACGTCTGCGCCCGGGTTCCATGTGTGTGGAGTTTGCATGTTCTCCCCGTGTCGTCGTGGGGTTTCCTCCGGGTACTCCAGTTTCCCCCCACAGTCCAAAAACGTGCTGAGGTTAATTGGAGTTACCAAATTGCCCATAGGTGTGAATGTGTACGTGAATGGTGTATGAGTGTGCCCAGCGATGGGTTGGCACCCCATCCTGGGGTTGTTCCCTGCCTTGCGCCCATAGGCTCTGGACCCCCCGCGACCCATATGGAATAAGCGGTTATAGGAAATGGATGGATGGATTATTATTATTATTATCTCCACCAGGTTTAAATCGTATTATTCTGTATAACGGAGGACATACCTCCACTAGGAGGCTCGAAATCACATGACCTTCACAATAGCCCTTGATGTGAGGTTAATGCCACCTGGCAAACTAACTTTAACAATCAAGCCTGCTGAGTTCTCTTTCAGAGCGTCATGTCCGGGCCAGGAGTGGAGATCCTCCTGCAGGAGGTCTGCAGCCAGATGCTCTTGGTAGAGGAGCCGATGTTACCTTCACACGAGAACACTCGTTAGTTGTACTTTCAGCTATTGGGGATATATATACTAGTACTGTGTTGTAGGTCTCGAACCTTTAATTGTTTGGGGTGGGTTGAAAGACCTACCTACGTATATATATCACATAAAGTCATTTTTTACGTTTTATTGAAATATTATGTAGTATTTATACTGATGATTGATTATCACCTTACTTTTAGCATAAACGCGGTCTCGCGCATTCGTTGTCATATATCGGGGGCTGCATTGAATGGTCCAAACTGGGGACATGCATACTACAGATGGAACAGATCCGGAGGAACGGATCAGGTAGGCTGTACGGATCGGGTAGTGACACGGTCTGCCAATCATTATCCGAGCTTCAGCCATATCATCTACCGTAGCAGCACTGGAATGGATGAACCGTCAATTGCAACAGCTTTGCAAAAACCCGGGAGCCAATGAATCAGGGGCCGGGACGCTCCCCACCAACCATTTCCCCTCCCCTCCTGAAATCCATGCCCAGCGAGGTTCGCTCAGCCCCAGCGTTGACTGAAAGTCGTCTTGCCCTATTCGAGTCACAGTCGTACGCAAACGTAGGCGGATCTCTCCGATCCAGGAACCGGGCGGTGCGGTTCAGCCGCAGACAAGCTGTCAGAATCGATAAGTGGGCGATGCACGGTCATAATGTTTCTAGGCTTGTAAGGTCGCATGTTTCGGCGATGGATACTGTGTTTAGTTTAGTCCCAAAGAAAGGGCGAGCCTTGCGATTAGAACGTTTCATGGAACTGGGGGGGGGGATGTCTCAACAGTATATCCACCTACACGACATTTATCCAATAAATAGACAAAATAAACCAGTGGTACGTACATTGCATTTACAGTCGTCACCTAAGCTAACGTGCAGGAACTGTCTGCCTTTTATGTAAAGTCCACGGTCATGTAGGAAGAAAAGTGATTACATGTATAGTTTGCCTTAGAGTACGGTTAATCATAATCCATTTTATAACAATCTTATAAGGGGAAAAAATGTTAATTGACCTATAATGGCTTTACCGCCTAGTGTAAATTAGTATAGGCTGCGTTTGATTGGCCGGTGCTGTATTTACTGAAAAAATAAACACTGGCAAACTATTTTCAGAGCTATAACAAAATAGCCGAATCGTGCTGCTTATTGCCGGACATCTAAAGGGTAGCGTGGCGCATCATCCGTTAGAAAGCTAAAGGCAAGAAGGTAAGTCTGTATGCTTGGGGTAGGTTCGGACGTACATGCAAATCCAGGATGTCTTGCTGCGTTAAGTAGGTTAAAGAGATCTGTGCATTCTAGCAATAGTACGTCTGGGTTATCGCGATGGAATTTATTAGTTATGTTGTGATGTGACCGAAGCGGATGTTTTTATTTATTTTTATAATAGACCCCCTACTTCTAGGTTAAAAGCAGCGTTGACGTGAAAATACCGGGGAAATTCTGAACAATTTCCAAAAGTCGTGCAACCATTAGCAAAACTGCAAGATTAGAAATCGGTTAATTTTGTCACGCAGTTGCTTTAATGCTTCACTAATCGTGCTGTAATAAAGATCCGCTGAAACAGAAAACTTTAGGGCGAGAAAGCGAATGTGTTCATAACCTCGTTAAAATGCCGGGTTTTAAAGCGGGTCACCTTACTGTGAACTTGTAAAGTATTAAGAAGTTTTGTGCGCGCAGATGCACATTTTCTGTGTCAACGTAAAATTCTGTGCTGGCAGATGAAAAAAATACACGTTAATGTCAACACTTGTATCAAGGTAATTTGCATGAAGTATTGTAGTTTAATAGCATATGAAATTTGAGAAACCATATTAAAGTGTTAGATTAGTAAAAATATATATCATCTAAGCTATTTAATAAAATCCATACCCTGATGAAGGTCTCTTTGTAGGGATCTAATGCACGTAGTGCTACGGACCACTAGTATTATTATTGTTGTTGTTGTTAAATTTTAATGGAGTGCTTGGTTCTCCGTTATCACAATTTACATTTTCAAATTCTGGGTTTAATGTTAGTTTATTAACCTTATATAATTAAATATATTTGTAATTTAACACTTTGTGGAGTATATCTGCAATCGGAAGAGCGTTTCTGTCAGTGGAAAAATACATGACTAACAGATAGCGATATATAGATCGAGATCAGAAAAATATTACATAGGCTTTCAATCACAACAAAACACTTAGAAATACGTTGGTTGTCTCTACCATAAGTTTCAAAAATAAAAACCAATAATTATGAACTGGGTGTATCTGAATAGTAAGCGATTATTCTGTATTATATCATATTATTACTTTGCCATTTCGTATGATGAAAAGTTTTCAAGCAGACAGCCTAACTGAGAAACGCCGTAAGATAAATTATGCTTAAAAGTGTCACTCTGTAGTCAGCTCAGTCTTTGCGGACTTTGTTTATAAATACTTAATTAACATCCATTCAAAAGAACTCTTACAATACCCATTAATCACGAGTGGACTATAGCGGAGTTTGGCAATGGTCCAACTAATATCTGATTTGTGAGCGTGTCATGTTTGCCTTGGTTAAAGAAAGCGGATACCCATAAAGTACCACCGCGACAGGAGAGAGGAGTGTTTTTACGAAGTAAGATTCTGTAGTCAGATAAAGTACTGAGGACTGATGAATCTTTGTGCTTAAGCCGCTGCATTATGCCTCCCACACGGCTTTCACGTTGGCTTCTGTCTTTATCCAGATACTTATTTATCAGCTTTTAACTAAGTATTTATCTTATTTATCAGCTTTTTTCTCAGTTTCAGGAAACCGTAACCCTAAAGTGTCACAATGCTTTATGTTTCATAATATACATTACCCCTTGATTTTCTGCTGAAACACCAGGCGAGGTGAATTAAAAAAAAATTACTGGAATGAAACAATTGATAAACAAGTTCAAAAATTAAGAATTTCATGTAACTTGTCATGAAACATTCAGAAAGCTCAGATGTGTCAGCTCCTGGTATACAGCCTCATTTCTGCCTGCTCTCATTTTTAACTGGTTCGACCAGTATTCTGTCATTCCCGGTAATTATAGCAGAGCACTCCCTCTTCTGTACTGCACAGCTGTTTTTGGCTGTACGAGCCTCCTGCCATTGAGAATCTGTGCTAACCTGTGTTAGGAGCCTAGGGCAGTGTTCTTCACCCCTGCCGTGCTCTGGCATGCCGGGACACCCTGTATGTTCGTGAGTAACCGTGCGGAGCGCATGCACGTCCCCGTGTCCTGCTCATTTATTTCAATACTGGCTGACCTGTAAGGTCTGAGCCATCACAGTGTCTGCAGGCTTTACTCTGTAGTTACTGCTGTACCAGCTTATATACAGCTTATATACTGGTGAATGCAAGTTTATAAGCTGTTAGAGCAGTATCTAAGGACTTCTTAAAAGTGAAAAATGTGCTTTTTTTTTCGCTGTCCTGGCAAATCTTTGGGACAACCCTAATGACCTATTCTATATGCAGGTTAACCCCACTCCTCCTGTAACGATAAGCTTCTGCGTGCTCTGACTATCCAAATTCAGCATATTTTCTCCACTGGAGACTGCTTGTCTGAGTGCATGCTCTCGTCGTACCTAAAGGCTTCACTTTACATTACCTATCATTACTCTGTAGTCCACGTCGACAGAAACTGTTTTGGAACATTTACATGGCTTTGAATTGCATAAACTTTTGCTGGGTCCTTCCCCCCTCCGCTCTTCCGTTGCAGCTTGCCTTTGATTGTTTGAGTGCCGTGACGATGATTAGCATTCCTGTGGTGGCCCTGCTGACGAGGGGAGAGGACTAACTCACACGTGTGACAGGCCCGAGGGAAGAAAATACCTCTGAAATGGCGTTCTGGAATGCCGAGGGGGGAGTTGGAGTGACTGAAATGGGAGAACGGAGAGATGGATGAAGGCATTTTATGGTGATGAGAAGTGCTTGCCATGCGGGGTTAGTGTAGGCCAGACGCTGAAAGCGTGTAGTCTTGCGACTGGCTCAGGTTAATTTGCTTGGTACTAAGTTTGAAAGCAGCACCATTAAAGTTAAAGTGTGTCATCAAAGTTAATACTGAGAAAGAGAGGGATGAAGGGGGAAAACAACAGAAAGCGTGCAAAAAACTCCAGTCTTTGCAAATCGCCCACCAACAAAACCAACATCAAGCTGTGGTCACTGAGACTGGGAGCATTGTTTCCCTTAGCTGCGGGCCCATCCCAGTGTGCCAGATTACCAGCCATGCCAGCTGGTACAGAGCATAACTGCACCTGATCTGGGAGGTGGCTCAGTTAATTCGCGATGAAAGGCAGCACACGTGGAATGCAAGCCTCACTAGGATGAATTCGAGACTCTTTTCAGGGCTTCACATTCACTGAGCCTTTTGTTTTTAATGATCCTAGTATTTGTAGTGATAATGAGGAGGATAATGTTTTTCTTTATTAATAGAGATTCAGAAACTTTTTTTCAACATAAAACATCTGTTGTTATATGTTGGCTTCTTTTCTTTTTGGAATATTTGCCATTTACCCAAGAACTGAACAATAAACCAGGGACCACCATTATGTGAAGCTGCATTTTTATGTTGTTCTCGATCAAACACTGGATGAGAAATTCATCCATCTGTCCTTATGCACCTAGTAATTTTTTTTCAAGTCAGCAGTTTATCCATCTGCCCATCCATCCATCCATCATAAATGCTTATCAGGTAAAGGGGCACAATGCCAAAGCAAAAAGCATGAGGTCAGGGACGCTCGTGATCAGATATCATCAGAATCAGAATACTTTATTAATCCTGGGGGGATACCTGATAAATAGGATACTTGATAAATATATTACCAAATGCTATATTTATGCAAGTAACTATAATAATGTAAGTTATAGTGAGTTAAAAATATAAAGAATTGTCATTACATATGGTGCCTTGATTTTTAAAAATAAAGAATAAGGGGTTATGAATGGCAATTTACTGTATTTCATAAAGACTTTACTGTAAATGAATCCCACTATATTTATCCTTTTTAATACAAACGTAGAAAATTTGGCTGGTTATGTATGCCTTAGTACACATTATACGTCTGGTAATTAGTGCAGTAGCAAGTTGGTTGTTACTGTTTTCTGTTGGTCTTACTACTAAATTGTTGCAGCAGCAGTTTTACAATGTTTTAGGAATTTTGAAGAAAAAAAAAAACTCGAGCAGAAAATACTTGAATCTGGTCTATTTAAGCTGTTGATTAGTATACAATGATCCATAGTGTTTCCAGCTGGGAAAAAAGGTTATTTCCTCTGATCACTTAGGTACTTTATTTACTTTAAGTTTACTTTGTGTGTGTCCACAAAAAGGTAATGCGACTCTCGAGTCCAGTCAGTGCATGTGTGTATGTGGTTTTTTTCTCAGTTTCAGGAAACCGTAACCCTAAAGTGTCACAATGCTTTATGTTTCATAATATACGTTACACCTGATTTTCTCCTGAAACACCAGGCGAGGTGAATTTAAAAAAATTACTGGAATGAAACATTTGATAAACAAGTTCAAAATTTTAAGAATTTCATATAACTTGTCATGAAACATTCAGAAAGCTCAGATGTGTCAGCTTTCAGACCAATGGCCACGATTGGCTGAATGATCAGCAGGCACCCTCCCTGAAGGCAGTGGCTCATGCTGTCGTGTAAGCGGGTGTGATTGGCTGAGTGATGTGCCCGTCAAAAGGCACCCTCCCTGAAGGCAGTGGCTCATGCTGTCGTGTAAGCGGGTGTGATTGGCTGAGTGATGTGCCCGTCAGAAGGCACCCTCTCTGAAGGCAGTGGCTCATGCTGCCGTGTAAGCGGGTGTGATTGGCTGAGTGATGTGCCCGTCAGAAGGCACCCTCTCTGAAGGCAGTGGCTCATGCTGCCGTGTAGGGGGCTGTGATTGGCTAACTGATGCGTCAGTTAGCAAGCACTCTCTGTGGAGGCGTTCTTCCCCCTCCTCTATCTCCCGTAAGTTCTGTATTTTCTCAACCATTTCTCCAACCGCTTTTCACCTTTTGGTGTTTGACATCTCTGGAATCCCCCTCCCAGTCTGCCTGCCTCTCTCTCTTCTCATTCTCTGCCCCATTCTCCACCTTTCATCTCATCTCATCTGATCCCACCCTATTTAAAAGCTCTTATTTGGGTTGATCTCTTCCTGTCTCTTGTCCGCTGTCTCTAATCAGAGAAGAAAGTGCATTTTCATCTTACGGTTTGAATTGAGTGCAGCAAAGAATGAGGTTGAATTGAAGTGTAAGTGGAAACAGAAAAGTTGGACGATGTGGGCCTGGTGCAGTGAATGGAGACATATAAGGTTACAGTCCCATTCACAGCGTCTGACCATGCGGTTCTGAATAAAGCTGGCATTTGATAGCCTGGGAAATTGTTTTCTTTCTTTTTTAAAGCTGGTGGATAGAGAGTAGATGTGGACTTGGAGAGGATTTGGGGCGTTTAGAGGTACCTCAGCTCTCTATCTGCTGTTTTTTTCTGTTTTGCTATCTTTCTTGGCATCTCATGAATTTTCATTCTACATAACTGTCAGACTGAAATCCCCCTGGTTCGTCTCCTTCCTGGAGCGGGGGGGGTGGAGAGAGAGAGAGAGAGAGCAGCTTTAAGAAGTGGTGTTGTAAGAGTAATCATCCAACTTTGAAGGTTTAACCTCTACTATCAGGGCTAGAGTAGTAGGAAGCCAATATCCAGTCCCTGCAATCACACAAACATGATTGGCTGCTACTTGGGAGCCCTGTGCACAGATCTTGTGCTGCCAAATCTGCACCATTGTTCTCACTCCGACGCTCCCTCTTCTATGATGGACAGCTCTGTCACAGGTCCACAGCTCTGTCTAGCATTTTCCTTGTTTCTTTCATTGCCCATCATGATTGGTTTGCATGACTTGTTCCTTTTTTTCTAAATTGCATGTCCTCATTCTTCCTTCTTATTCTTGGGGATGGGCAGTAATGCAATACTTTCACAACTTTCACCATATGCAGAATCCTTCCCTATTATACAATTTATTTTCTGCCATATTCACAAAAAAAAATGTGTATATTAAGCATTGCAATGGAACCGCAGGTGTTTAAACACAACTGAACATTTTGAATATTAATAAATGAATCACTAGTCGGAGCAAATCATTCTCCTACTGGATGCACCTTCTTCACACTGAATATATTACAGGATAGCAAGGGCTGTTCACTCATTAAAGCCCTTCCTCCCTCTCTTCCCCTCCCTCTCTCCCTCCCTCTCCAGTTTAAATCCTGGCGCGTCTGCACCCCTCACTGAGGCTGCATCTGATTGGAGCTGAGTACAGGGGCGTGTATGATTGCGTAACAGAAAGGGATGAAAGCTTCGAGGGAGAGTGAGGGAGAGCTTAGCTCCGTGTGCTAAAATCAGGCCTCGGCGTCTCCAGTGCAGCAAAGCAGGAAGGGGCAGCAGAATAAAGGCGCAGGGACACTGACAGCGCACCAGTCCTGGCACGAGGCACAGGGCAGACAGGTTGTCCTCTTCAGAATCTCTCCCTGGGCCTGAGTGCATCCTTTCCGTGCTGCTCTCTGATTCGCTGCCGTCAGAGAGACTCTCCTCTCATTCATTTGTTTACATTTTTATGTTTTGTCCGGATCGTACATTTTCGGCAGAGATTGGACTGAGGAAGCAGTAAGTGTGATTGTTTCTTACTTGGACATGTTCGGCGTGTGTTCGTTAATGCATGTATACGCTTTGCAAGCACTGGTGCATGACCCGTGAGAAGCTTTGTGGGCTGTTCTCCTCCACGTTTCTCCTGATCTCCTCCAAGGTGTGAGTGCCTGGCTGTGTCACTCCTGATGCATCTCTGTGTGTGTGATTGTTTTTCTGTGAGGTCCACGCCAGCACCTGTGGACCTTTGAGCCCTGGAGTGTGCGTGGGTCAGCCTTGTACACTGTGCGCTTGTGTAAGTGCCGTTGCTTTCGTGTTGTTCTGCTTCTCCAACTTTGTAGCATTTAGCAATTTCACCGTTGCACAGTTCTGCTTTGAGAAATCAGGTACTTTATCGACGTTAGAATTTCCCTTTTTTGTATGCTTTCAAAAGAATTCTGTAACAAAGAAGTGTTTCCTAATCATGTAACAAATGCCAGAGGCTTTGCATCTACAGATGTTAATAGTAAAAGTATAGTAAGTATGTACATAATGATTATCACTGTCCATAAGGAGTTTTTGATGTCAGAGTTCCAGAATCAAGATTTAAGGCTTTATTTGCTATGTGCAGCAAGTGTGCTGTAATGCTTTATTTTTCAGCCACACCCAGTACAATGAGCTACTACCAGTGTGTAAATAATGCGCAGCATACCATTGGTGGTCACTTTATTAGGTACACCTGCTTGCTAATGCAGACAGCCTGCTTCTGCAAATATAAGATCATGTGACTACAACTAAATACACAAAGCATGCCGACAGGGTCAAGCGGTTCATTTGCTGTGCGGCTAAGAGTTAAATGGCTAAGATGCCTGATCTAAGTAATTTTGTGGTGTGATTGTTAGTGCCATATGAGGTGGCTCCAGCATCTCAGATCCCACCTCCTTGGGATTTTCACTCGCTACAGTGTCTAGAGTTACAGAGAACGGCGTGATGAACAAAAATGCTAGTCGATGGCTTTTCTGTGGCTATTAATAAAAACCATGTTAATCACAGAGATCAAAGGAGCATGGTGAAACTTGGTAAAACTAACAGGAAGGCCATGCGTGCAAAACTAACCACTCAGTACAACAATGGGAAACAGAATCACTTTAACTCAACTTTTAAACACTTAAAGAGGTGCCAGAGACAAAAAGGAGTTGTACTACGGAGGTGTACTTAATAAAGTGCCCATTGAATTATGTTAAGGCAGTCGTACAGTGAAACAACGCTTAAGACATTACAATCTACATAAAGTCCAGGTGCAAAGAGTATTGTTACTGTCGATTATGCAGATGGCTTGGGGGAAGAAATTGTTCTTGAATCAGGTAGCTGACATTCTGATACTGCAAAACCTCTGACTAGACTCTTGAGTGCGAAGGCCTCGGCAAGGATGGTTTAGGACCTGTGAATACCTTGTGTTTTGATGCAACGGTGGTCGAGGTGCATCTGAACAATGGATTCGATCTAAATGATTCTCTGGACAAACCTGTGTTTGGCTTTCCTGTCCAGAGCTGTGGCTTCACTGTAGCGTATTCATACATCTGTTGTATGCTGACATTCACAAACAAGGGAAAGGTGAAACCTGTGAAGTGCCTGCTGAAAGCACTGATTGTCCCTCAGGGGCCTACCTATCACCGGTGTTGTCATGACAATAAATCGGGCACACAGATGTGAGCATCAAGGAATGGCAGTCAGGATCACATGACTGTAAGGTACACCATGACAAAGATCACATGACCATAAGGTACACCATGGCCAAGATCACATGACCCTAAGGTACACCACAACCAGGATCACATATCCTAAAGGTACACCATGACCAGGATCACATGACCTTAAGGTACACCACGGCCAGGACCACATGACCCTAAGGTACACCATGGCCAGGATCACATGACCCTAAGATCACATGACAGCTCAATGTGTGCTGGTCTAGTTGAGGCTCAGAATAATATAGCTCCAAATCATTTCAAAGTGGTGGCCTGTGCTTTGAATGTCTACTTGACGTTTTTAGTTTGTAGCTAGCATGTGTCACTCTGATAGGCTATTGGCCTGATGTTTTTTCAAGTAGACATGACGATCAGCTGGTTTTTGTGATAGTAATGGTGACAGTTTAACTTGAACATCCAAGAACTTCATGACCCAGCTAAGATTATCTGCATTGCCTAAACTCATCTCTGATCCAGTATCATATCTATGACTAAGTTATATTGACTGCTTAGACTCAGGGTCAACTGAGTAATGGTATCATCTGGCTGTCATTGTGAATTTCAGGGGAGGGCTGTATCCGCTGTCTTGTCATTGCATAAGGCCAGAGAGCATCCACGGGCTGCTACTTTCTGAAAATGCTGCCTAGTAGCTACCATTACCATATCTCCAGTACCCTGCGTCTTGTCATGTAAGGGGAAGAGTTGGCATTAAAGAAAAGTTTTAAAAGTGAAGTAAATTATAAATGCATATGAAATACACATATAGAAGAATTTATTTTGATCAGTTGGAAATGCAGTGTTTTATATTAAGGTATGTTGCAATCTTGTTAGCAGAAAGCTAACATTAGCTTATAACATATCCAGTAAGATGTAGCTAGCAGCCCGTCTTGCAAAGTACAGTTAACCTCTTAGAGTTCATTATTTACTTGTTTGTTTGCTTATTTATTTTTAAAGTTTTAAGCAACTTTCTTCTAGTAGTCATACTAAGCCAGTTATTTAAATTCAGGTTTTTAACCAAGTCTGTTAATTTATTAAATTGACTAAATATTCAATAGAGACATTTAGTCTAAACTGCTTAACTAATTCTGCAGTGTATGAAGGTTTCAGCTGAAAAGAGGCTGGATTTTGAGTGTAGGGAGAAGCATGTTAAATCATGTGTTAAAAACGCTTGTTAAGAACTGTTTTACAATGTGTATATCTGAACATCTTAGTCGAATAACCTGTCGGATTTATGGTACCCCAGTTTAAATGGACTTTATCTTCGTTTACTGACATTTAGCACAGACTACCTTAAACAAGTTATCTAGGTAACCAACAATTCTTGCTTCGTGATACTGGCCCCTGGTGTGGTGCTTGTGGGGTAGAGAGTAGAGGGCATTGGGTTTATGGTTCCATGGGCCTGATCTCATTGGTGTTTATCTAGTCTCAACTTGCCTTCTGCTAAATTAGATTAATTTAGGGTAACCAGATAATCAATGTCAGGGAGGACACTTTGAGCTACTTCAAACAAACCACTACGAGTGATTTGATTGGTTTGTTTCCTTGATTGAAAGACTCATCCAGCTGTTTCAATTTAACATTATAGAAACATGCATGACTATAGGAGACTGACCAATCAGCACACAGCAAGAACTCAGTACTAAAGTCAAATCCAGGTCTTTTTAATTGAAATGGTAGTTTACAAACCCTGTCCAAGCTCAACAGAGTCATTAGATCTGTGATCCTGTAGAAGGCAAGTTGTATGAGCCTGCCAGGCCCTGAACCACCCTTATGAATTCACTTATGAGTTGAAGAGCTTTGGAAAGAAACTTCTAAGAGTCTTCTCTCTGGTGATGCATTAATGCACCAGTACAAAGTTCTACTTTGTTTGTGAACCAGAAACCCAGTGACTTTGTAACCCCGTCTGCCCTTACTACAGTCTCCCTTTTGTTTTGACCTTTAACTAGTTATCAGTTACACTGTGCTGCATGGCGTATATGGATGTTTACCTCTTGCGTAATGTAACATGGGACTGGCTGGCATGAAACGTTTCCTGTCACGTGTGCAGTGTGTAGGTCTCCGAAAAGCAGTAGAAGTTAGAGTTATAGACAAGGTTACTGTGTGTCATCACAAATCTGCTGTTTTATTGTACACCTGAATCTGTACTCAGTGTAGCAGAAGTCATCCTCTGTATTTGTGGTCCAGGTCATTCTTCAGACTATGCTTGTATGGTTATTACCACCCCCCCCCCCCCACCAGTATGGGCGTTAAAGAACTAAATAAGTGCTGTCTTTTCCTCCCGTTTTCTCTATATATGTCTCTGTGGGGGAGTATGTCAGCACAGGGGGAAGAGAAATGCTTTTCTATTTCAGGGAAAAAATATTGTCCACGCACACAATTCCATTTTCCTCCAACATTCAGGAGTTATTATCCAGCCCGCAGGTTTCAAAATATTGAAGGGGGAAAAAAAAACCTTAATTGTTGTGGTTAATTATTATTAAGGAGTGCTGTTGCTGCTGTTGAATTGAAATGTTGTTGCTTACGCCCGAGGTTGGGGGGTGAGTGCGGAGTGCTTGTCAGCATTGTCCATTTTAGCTTGTGTTAGGCAGTGGACAATGTAAACTCTCTTATAACTCCACGCCATTAGTGGATATACTATGTGTATTTATACACAGCTAGATTTTTTAACTACAGTGTTCCTTAATTCTGGTTCAACTCCGTAGGATATAAAGTTATGTAGTAAGTTGGATGTGTTTGGCAGAAAGTGTGGTCAAACTGTGGATAGCTTTTTTATTATTCAAAACAGCAGGTGAACAATGAACACACAAAAAAGAACAGAAAAAGCACGGGCCATATAAACATTCACCCCCCTTTTGGGTATATATTCCTTATGTCCCCAGACACAATGGATAGCTTAATTGTTTTTTTACACTGTTTTATGATGTGTATATCTAAACATCTTACGAACTTTTTCCTTGCTGTGCCATGAAAGGAAATTTAACTCTTAAGACTATTGCTGTAAATTAATGTGCTTTTGTTATATAAATTTTTATGGTTTGTGCCATATGTACAAAAGTACAAATTCTTTTCAGTATGTTTAGAAAATGTTTGTCTTATATCAAACGATCTCAACATAAAATGCTTCTGATAACCAGTACTTAGGACATTAGCAAAGCGTGCCCCTTTCTGGGTTGTATGGGGTTGGATGAAGTTTTATTTTTCGGAATTTACAGCCTCGATATTCAGATTGCTTATTTCCTTACTTTTGCATAGAATGTAAAAAAGCAAAACACTGTTACTTCACATCTCCAGGGTTGGCAGTTTGAGTCCCACCTCTGCTTGGCTTGTGCAAAGTTCACATTTTTCCTCCATGTCATGCAGGTTTCCTCCTGGCACTCCAGTCTCCTCCCACGGTCTCAAGGCATGGGGTTGGGATAATTGCCATATTGAAATTGGCCCGAGTCTGTGTGTGCCCGCCCTGTAATTGATCCCATTTATAGTGTTCTCCATCCCTGTACTGCCTGGGATAGGCTCCAGGGCAGGGGTGTATACAGGGGTGGGATCCCAAGGGCATTGCCTCCAGCTGAAAGCTGATTGGCTGCCAGAGTGCCCCCTCCCATGTCACTCACAGATTTCAAAACATATCATTGGTTAATGATGAGCTTGGTTCCTCTGTATGAAGTATGGCTCTCTTTATGCCTCCCTCTTAAAAAATCCTAGAATCACCCCTGCTCCAAGCTCCCCCATGACCCGGCTCAGGAGAACTGGTTGGAACTTGGATGGATGTATCATAAAATAAGCATCCACTTTCCATCAAAAGAGAACATAAAGCGGCAATGAAAATATTTATAGCATCAATAGAAGTGCTTACTTGAGATTGGAAGCTATCTGCTCTCTTTCTTTTGTCAGCTTCAGCGTCTACCGAGCACTTTTTGCTTAGACATTAGTTAGACACATCACTCACTTTAACTGAAGTTTGAATAGCAATGGGGAAAAATATGGCCTAGAAACTCTCAGTGGGTGGGATCGTCATGCGTTGTCAGTCACGTTAACACCATTCTCCACCGTAATCTAATTGCTTCCAGTGGGTGAAAGTAAGCACTGTTTTAACAGTGCAAAGTAATCCCATCCAGTGTGTATTTAGTTTTTTTTTATACTGTTTTAATGCCAGTATTAATGTTGATTATTAAATGGAGTTTTTGTCCACTGATCCACAGTTTTTAACCATGTGATATGCTTGGTGTTTTAGTTTATGCTGTCACATGAAGTCTTGGTTTAGTTTCTATTGTTAATCTCTTGCAAATGTTGTAGATTCATATTACTGAAGGTGCTGTATTGTGTGGACATTAAATATATTTTCTTGATTTTCTAGAGTGCGTCCAAGCTGAGTGTTAAATGTGTTTGGGGACAAACATATTAATCTTTATGTCTGTTGTGTCACTGTTTCCCATTACATAAAAAAACTCTCTAACATGCTTAAAAAACCAAAATTAATTGTGTAGGATGTTTACAGTATGGGCTAGTACCATCTTTATTTAACAACAATAACTTTTACAAAAGAGTATGTTAGATTAGCTACTTATTCATCACCTTAGGAAAATGAACTGACTCATTTTTAGGTGTTACTAAGATATATGTATAACATTTCACAGTTAGATATTCAGGAGTAAAACAATGCAAGTTACCTGAGAAGCTTGAGATGACACAATGTTTTGTTGGGGCTGGTAGTGGTTCTAAATGTACATTAGCTTCTTTTCATTAATAATTGTTTAATTTATGGTATTACTTGGTTTTTAAAAACCGTGAAACTTTTTGACCTTGAACTTTTTGGCTAATTGCAACGCACTGTCAGAAAAAGACTGCAGCCCTGATACAATTTTGTACCCCCAGGTACAAACAACATTAATGTACCCCCAATGGTACAAAGACATTCCCCAGAGTCCATTTCTGTACCTTAAAAGGTACATTTATCTACAGCTAGGGTACAGGTGGCAGACCCTACTGGGTACAGCCCCAATGACAAGTAATTGTACCTTCAAAGGTAAAAATTGGTACTTTTTTTTTGAAAGTGTGATGGGATAGGTACTTATTAGTTTGCCATGTTACTGCTAACCCCCCCCCCACCTTTCCCCTGTAGAAGATGCTGCATAGGCTGGGAGTGACACAGGTGGGGGTTGGGCTGCTGGCCATGCGACGGTTGTGCTGGCTGCCCAGAGCCGCTCACACTGCTACCCAGAAGGTGGAATACAAGCCCATAAAGAAGGTCATGGTGGCCAACAGAGGTCTGGCTCTTCTTCTCTTTCACATAGCATTATCTGATAGGATGTCATATCACCCTCCCAACCTCCCACCTCCCCAATCTGTGGCGTGTATGATGTAATTGAATTTGCTGACAAACAGAAATTTGACATGTTTGGACATACCTGCCCCCTAACACATTTGGGAACTGACCTAACCTGTATAGTAGTTCTCCAAGCCCTCGTCAGGCTCATAAGTTAATGGTTACACCGGAGACCTAATTCTCTGCTTTGTATTTCTGGGGCATGAAAGCAGATTTCCAGAAAGCATTTGGCCAGTGTTGAGTAACATCTGTATACTGGATGTTGACCCAGTTTTAAATTACGTCAAACCAAACACTTTGAATTGACAATCATTACGTGTGCTTCAAGTCAACAATGCTGACATCAGTGATGTCAGTGACCTTTCAGCCCAGTTTGAGCAACTCATTAGTTTGAGAAGGAAAGTTAGTGACCCTCCCTTAGATGCAGGTCTCCAACATGGCTGAAATTCTCCATTCTCCACAGGTGAGATAGCCATTCGCGTGTTCCGAGCCTGCACAGAGCTGGGGATCCGCACTGTGGCCGTCTACTCAGAGCAGGACACAGGCCAGATGCACCGGCAGAAGGCCGATGAGGCCTACCTGATCGGCAAGGGGCTGCCTCCCGTGGCTGCCTATCTGCACATCCCTGACATCATCAAAGTGGCCAAGGTGAGGCCGCATTGTGGACTATGTTGGACCTGCTTTGGTGATTGGTAGGGGTATAATGAGACTGTTTGCCCACGGTTTGGTATGTATTGTGATTTTGGGGCCACGGTCACGGTAAGGTTTCTGTATACTTATATAAAAAAAAATCACCCTTCAATTAAAAAATGAGCCCTTTTTTCCAACTAACCATCTGTTTAGCTTGGTAACAACCTGTTAACTTTCTCAGTAGGGGTGTCACGGTACACAGTATATTATCAAACCGTTCGGTGCGATTCCTCGGTATTACGATATGCCTGTTATTTTCCCATACGTACTGGCGCAAAAATAATAAATAAAATTCCCCAGAAAAATACATCTAAAAAACTGGGGTTGTCTTATTTTCAAGGGCTAGAATTGTGAGGCTCTCCTTGCTGTAGCCGTTGGTCTCAGCATGAGTTTTGTGTGCTTCCTCTCAGTGCTGACATATAATATTACCCCAAAATGCATCTCACAGTGAATCTCATATTGCCCCAAGACGGTCTTCAAAAAACTCCAAGTCTTCCAGCCTCGCATCTGCTACTATACGTAGCCTTATACATTAAAACTGTCCTGCAGGCAATGGATACAATGTAGAAACCTGCGAGGCTTTAATCACAGTGAGGGTGCCTGCCAAATGCAGAAGCCAAGTTTCCCTCTGTAGGAGCTTGTTGGGTTGAGAAACCCGTGCATGATGCACTCTCCTTGCTCTCAGTGTCTGGAGGCGTGCGTCAAATATCGGTAATCTGAAGCAGAAGGACAGGCCACAGCATGACTGAGATGAGCTGGGGGGGGGGGGGTTCAGTACAATATATTCCTTTTAAAACAAGTCAGTGTTTTCTGCAGGGTTTCTGAAGGTCTCACACCTGGTCCTGGTGTCCTCTCATGGCCCAGCGTTTTAGGATTCAACTAATGCATATAGTTGGATCTAACAAACACAGACTTTGAAAAATCACCACATTTCCTTTTCAGCTGTGTTAGTGCCATATTAGGGCCGGCACGGTGGCGCATCTCTAGGACCAGGGTTCGAGTCCCCACCATAGCTCCATGTATGGAGTCTGCATGTTCTCCCCGTGTCATCGTGGGGTTTCCTTTGGTTTCCCCTCCACAGTCCAAAAAAACATGCTGAAGTTAATTGGAGTTACCAGATTGCCCATAGGTATGCATTTGTGAGTGACTGGTGTGTGAGTGTGCACTACGATGTGTTGGTGCCCCATCCTGGATTGTTCCCTGCCTTGCGCCCGTAGCCCCCACGACCATGAATAAGTCAAGCAGTTATGGAACTATACTTCTGTCCATTTTCTATATTTGTGTTTGTGAAGTAATACCTTAATGAATGAGATGTTCAGATTTAAACAAACTTTTTATTATTTTATTTTCAATTACGCTTGATTTGAGCTTCCAATTAGTGATTACAATGAAGGCCTCCGTCATATCCTTCAAACAGAGTATTAAGCTGGATTGATTAATCCAAGTTTAAAGCCTGAAGAATTGGTTAATCTAAATTAATAATGCATTGGTAACTGCTTCTGTTTTCATAAGTCTGATCTGAAAAAAAAAATTAATGGTAAATGGACCATATTTAATTAGCGCAAACACACTTGCAGTAATTTTATGATCTTTCTCCACTGGGGCGTTCCTTAACTAATGAATGTTTGGCTCACTGCAATTGAAAAAATAACAAACGTGCTCAATGTGATTTGAAACATGGGATTCATTCATATTTATTGCAGATTGACTGAGGCTAATTAGTAGCTCAGCTGCAGCTAAAACCAAAAAGCACACAGCAATCGCTGCAGAAACAAGAAGAGCTTCGAGGAGGCACAGATGCATTCCAGTCCATGCAGTTTGCTGCGGTTAATCTGCTCCTGCTTGAATGAACTTGCTTTTTCATACATGAGTAATAAAACTTATCCAGGCCATGCGCTTCTAAATACCTAAAGGTTTGGAAATCTCTTTCTAACTTCTGATCAAAGATCTTCACTTGACTGTGTGGGTGCTGGAAATGAGACGTATATATTATTAATGCACAGATGTAGTTTTAGTGAAAGTCATATCCTTCCAACAGGTCATTAACCTGGACTGATTAATGGATTGGATAGATTAATCTAAGTTTAAAGCCTGAAGGATTGGTTAATCTAAGTTAATAATGCATTGGTAATTTCTTCTGTTGTCGTAAAAAGTTCATGATAAATGGACTGTATTTACCATGGACTTTCCATCTAGAGAATCCCTGCACATATCTCTTTTATTGCTTCCTCTCGTTTAACCCTCAGAAAAATCCTCCACATCAGCATTGGCCCTTTCCTTATTCTTTTCTTTTCATTTTAAGTAAGAATTCAAACATAGCCATCTTTCTCCACTATGTTTTCACCTTTTCCATTCTCGTGCTTGTCCCTCTCCCATCACCCCCGTCGCAGGAGAACAACGTTGATGCCATCCACCCTGGCTATGGCTTCCTGTCAGAGCGCTTCGACTTCGCGCAGGCGTGTGCCGACGCGGGCGTCCGCTTCATTGGCCCCTCCCCCGAAGTCGTCCGCAAGATGGGTGACAAGGTGGAGGCTCGCACCATCGCCATCCGCGCAGGTACAAGCGTGCCTCCCCAGCAGCTCAAAATCCACAGTGTGCTCATAGAGTGCCTTGCGCTATTTCTTTGGTGTGTGAATATGGTCTGATCACATCAAATTACAGTAGTACTAGGCCAGCATCCACACACACAGAGCAGACAGGCAGAACCTGCCAGGACCTGAAATGTGACTCTCATTCTCTTTTGCACGTGAACCCAAACTGAGGTGTGTGACTTGCAGGTTTGTTCCACGTGGACCCCATGTGATCAGGGGGCTTTAGCTCTCCAAAGTTCGGACTCTCCTCCCCCTGCTGCATATTCTTGAAAACACGGCGTGTAAATACTGGATATTCTAAAAATATGAAGTCATGGCTGCACTTTGTAAACCTGCTTCAGTCAATTAAAAAGTGGAGAAGTATTAAAATACCAAAATATACTAAGCTATACAGAGTCTAACATGCCCAATTGAGGGCATCATATATATTCATATCACGTTCTGTAATGAACACAAATGCCCTGCAGTCACTGTGTTACTTGTACAGCCTATTAACACGCACACGTAAGGTTACGCCCCTTCCCTTGACTGACTGTCTGTCTTCTTTGTCTTGTCATTGGCGGGCATTCTGTGCACAAGATGGCACAGCTATTTTTTGTCTTGGAAGAGCTCTGACTCCACAAGATGATAAATTCATGCTGTTGGACCAGACTACGAAGTTTCTGAAGTTTGCTATCTCTGGCTTGGTAAATGTAGAAGTCAATAATGCAATGACTGCCAATAGCATAATTAATTTCTTTATTAATGTAATAAAAGTCAACAATGTAGAAACTGGCAAATAATGTAATACATTTTCTGAACCAATAACAAAATAACTTTTTTACAATAATATAATGTAACATTGTTGACATTAGGATCTGAGAAATTGATTACGTTATTGATATTTTATTACATTATTGGCTGCTACATAATAACTACCAATAATGTAAGAACTGCCAATAAAATAGTACTTTTTCCATTCTTAATGCAAAAAAGTCGATAATGTAATACCTGGCCAATAGTATAATACATTTTATGAACCAGTAACGTAATAACTTTTTGCCGGTAATGTAGTAAGTTATTACGTTATTGGACAGTTGTTACATTATCGGCTACATAGTTACATATTTCTGTGAAATACAGAGCTGATCTCAGGAAATGTGTGTTCATTCCCCGATACTGGTTTATGGCCATGTATGAGGTCCGACATCATCTGAGAGACCTCAGGAGGCTTCCGCTGAAACGCCCCCACAATCCTGTAGGTACGTGGTACACATGACAGTGTTTCTCTGGCTGTGTTGTGGTGTGCAGGTGTACCAGTGGTCCCAGGGACGGACGCCCCCATCTCCTCCCTGCAGGAAGCCCAGGAGTTCGCCAACACTTACAGCTTCCCCATCATCTTCAAGGCGGCGTACGGTGGTGGGGGGCGAGGAATGCGGGTAGTGAGGGACTACGAGGTGAGGAGGGGCCTCTGGGGGCAGGAAATCAATATGCAAAGTAATACAGCCATTTAAACTAATGGAGAACATTTAAAACCATGGCTTTCTGCTTAAGGTACCTAAACTGCCCCACACAGGCAAAACACAGTAACTATACTGGCACTGAAACTGAGAAAAGGGCTTCAGTTTTTTGACTGTCCAACCATATGGGTAGTAGGTAGGTAAATGAAAATGTAATCTTCAAAACAGAGCAGAGCTGAAATAAGATATTTTGTAATGAGATAAAACAGAACCTAAGAGACCCTATTTCCATCATAACTCAATTTTGATCAAATATGCAGTTACAGTGTTTTGCCTTTGTATGGCAGTAAACTCTACTGACATTTTGAATGCATATACTAATAAAGGGCAGTAATTTATGTCATTTAGAACAAAATATGGAAATGTAGGCTGCATGCATTTCTTGCATGTTGTGTTGCTTATTCTCCCAAGACATATTGACTGTCTCCTAATGGTTGTGTAATGGCCTATTGAATTTGATTTGTGTGGTGGGCAGGAGCTGGAGGAAAACTACCAGCGGGCATACTCCGAGGCACTGGCAGCGTTTGGCAACGGTGCCCTCTTTGTGGAGAAGTTCATCGAGAAGCCAAGGCACATCGAGGTGCAGATCCTGGGTGAGTTCCATGCTGGAGAACCGTGAGGTGCACCTGTGTTTATAAAGTGAAGCTACTTTGTATGTTTCTAAAGCTGAGCAGGGTACATAGAGTAAATTGTATGCACTCTTTAGACATAATAGAAATAAACAGAAATAGAAGAGTTACACATTACCAAATGCAGAGGTGGAAGATTTTGTTTCAACCTATCAGTTGAGTCTCTGTGACTGTGACTCTTTGTGCTCAGCTGTTTGGTTGAAACAAAATCTTGGTCTGGAGTTTTGCTTTCTGGACCTGAACCTTCGAACTCTGACTAAGGGTAGAACATTAAGACTTTGCTTTCTAAGAAAAGCCAGCTGTATGGCTTTGTATAGTCGGCCATCATCTCGTATTTGCACAGAGAGTTTTCTCCAGCATCAATTAGGTTTTGTTAAATAACAATGGCGGTTTTGTGAGGCCCACCAGAGGCTATGCCAACATTCCAGGGAGTGACAGGATTTCCTGCCACAATGACATGGGATAGAGGGGGAAAATATCTAAGAAGTACTGAAGTACTAGAAGTACTAGACCCAAAAACTCCAGCTTGACACTATCAACATTCACTTTAACATGACTTTAAGTAGACGTCAGTGATCATATTCAGGTTTAAGTGTGGCACATAGTGTGTTTTCACCATATAGCTACCTGCCTGTCAAATTATGAGACGGGTTGCAGTCGCTCATGGTGTGAGCGAATAGATGGGTGGTATCTGCTTTCTGTTATTGTTCTGTGTGAAAACGAGTCCCAGCTAGGTGTAAGGATCGGTTAACCAGACTGCACCATTAGCTATTTATCCTTTATAAAATGATTAGTTACTGTGGAGATAATCAGTTATGAGTTATAAAATCTAAATTCAGTGACAATAAAAAAATCTTTAGCAGCTGGATCTCAAAGCATTGCTTTTAATTCATATTTTATAAAATATATTTGTAGGCAAAATTTTGTGAACCCTTTGGAATTATCTGGACTTCAGAATTATTGAAAATGATGAGTCCAGAAAGGGTTACAGTGGTTAATAGAAACTCCATCTGTCCACATTCCGGCAGACATTTTACAGATGGAATAAATTCGCCACTGTTTATCTTCTCCCTAAGAGTGGCTCTCCTACAAAGATGAGTGCAAGGTCACACTGCAGAGTTCTCAAACGAGTGATACAAATCTTTAGGATGACAGCTAAGGATCAGCAGTTGTCCCTTGTACTTGATAATGTCTGTGTTCATGCGTCTGCCAAAGAAAACATTGCTGTCCATCTCAAGTTTGATGACAATTCAGAAGCACCTGGATCACGCAACTTGATTTAATGCTGTGTTTTGGGTCTTGGTCATCAATAGAGTGTCTCTAATAGAGGTCATTCCAGCTTTTAGAATGGCTAAGTCAAATTCGTAATCCAAGTCCCCCTAAAATTCTATTGTATGATCTGTAGCAGGTCATTTAAGCAAGACATCCCAAAAATATCAATGACCTGAAAAAGTTTTGTATGTAGGACTGTGCCAAAATGCCCTCTATCCTTTGTAGCAGCTGTGGAAAGTGTTTAGTTAGGATTATTGCCAATAAGGGAGGTTGTACTAGGGTGCTCTTCCACTGCACCAAGTACCATACTTTTGGTACTTCTAGAAAATACTAAAAGTACGGTACTTCAAGGAGTTGGTTTTCCTCTGGCGTAGAAACTGGTACCGCTGCTGAATGATCTCATAACTTGAAGCGAGGTATTTTGCACTGAGTTCAAAAAATGGTTATATTCTGTACGTTAAAAATGGCTGGACAATGTGCAGTATTAATACCAACATATACATGCAGTTCTTACATCACTAGTCAGCTAGATGAAGATCAGGCTTTTTCATACCTTCATACTGTAGAGACATTATAGCGCAGGGGGTTAAAGTTTCGCTAAAACATTTTAAAAAGATTTTGCATGCTTTGCAATTTTAATGATTATTCCTTTTCAAGATTATCCAGTAGATGTCTTAAAAAATCAATTTAAAGTTTACGTCCACTTTTGCACGAGCACTGCTGCATATGTTATCCATATAATCATTTTCTCCTGCGGTTTTGTGAGAAATTTATGTTGAACTCCATTTTGCTTTACAAATACCCCAATATTTATCACAACAACATCACATCACGATATCTGGAAAATTTCCAATACCATGCTGCCCTAGTATATTATACAAAATACTGTTATTATTTCTTGTCATGCCATCCTGACCTTGTTGTATCTGTTCTTCCGACCAGATCGCAATTAAAGCTTGGGTCTCTTCATGTGTCCACACATGCATTATTACATCGACAACATTACTTTTTTTTTTTTTACTTAATTTAACTTTATTTCCTGAGTTTGTAACTTTTTTCCGGACGGCGTTTGTATTGTGTTTCAGAGACAGGCTATTTGCATAACCAATCGACAAAGCGTTTGCAAGTCCCATCCCAAAGTGCCGAAGTACCAAAAACGTACCGCAGTTGGTGTGGCATTTTAGATACTGGAACTTTTGGTACTGGTACCTGCCTGGAGGTCAACGGAAAAGGGAAAATACTGAAAGTACTTTACCATCAGTACAGTACCTGGTGCGGTGAAAAGGGGCCTCTATTTGCTAAGTATGGGGATTCTCATACTTTTTCCATAAATGACCTTGATTATTTAAATCATTTGCTCCATAAATATGTGGGAATATCTTAATTTTGTCTATTATAATATTCTGAGGTCCCATGTGTGCAGAGGCCCAATACGACATCACATGGGCCTTCTGGATGGTGACCTTTAGTCCAGATGGAACAGTTCCAGAACCTTTTTCACAGAAAAAAAATGTGGTTGTACAAACCTTGGTAGCATGTCTTGGTGTAACTTTTTACGCCCTCTTGGTGGAAAAGGACAATAACATATGTATACTTAAGTAAAACGTGCATAAATTAAATAGTGAACATTGTTGTCTTACAGTTCTCGTACTGTGGGTTAGCTCTGTGTGTGTTTGCACGCTGTCCTCTCTCACACTGGTTATCTTTTTCTCCTGCAATCCTAACACATGCAGGTAGGCGAAATTGCCTGAGTTTGTGCCCTGTAATGGGCTGGCGTCCCATCCAGGGTTTTTATCGGGCCTGTTTCGGGCAGGCGGTTACGGAATGTGGATTTAATAATTTATGGCAATATCTTCGCTCCAGAGCCGATCCACTAAGTCCAGAACCACTAGGGCTTCACAGCAGGCACATATTCACCATAAAATAAAAATCGCCATAAAATAACAAAGCTAATCCGTGCCCCGCACTGTGCGACAATTGATACGGTGATATCCAGCATAATAAATAAATAAACAAATGAATAAAGCAATTATTAAGATGTTTCAAAATATATCATCGCTCTGACACATTTTCTTCTGCCATTACCATGGACCATAAGGTTGTAGCTTGTGTCAGACCGCTTGTCTTAAAGCATTACTTTGTTCTCATAAAATACCGATTTATTTGCTGGCTTTGTCAGTATTCATAAGCTGTGTGCCCTTTCAGAAAACAAGTGCTGTAATGGAGCCTTTCTGATAATAAATACACTAATCCGTGTTGCCTTTATCCTGTTTTCATTCTCCAGGCTCAACACGTTATTATTAACCATAATTTGGATGAAATTTGATTGTTTGAGAATTAATACTAATTAAATATGAACTGATCAATTGCGATAATGAAAGCTAAATTTAGATGTAATCACTGACGCAAAAATGAAACGGTCTTTTATCTTTCGGCCATTACCGGTGTTGGGAAATGGGAACCGAGATTCCCGAAGCAGTGCAGATCCAGTCGAATGCAGCTGAGGAATCCTATGGAGTCCTGACGTGAGTAATTAAGCTCAATCAGGGTGAATTAATTAAGTGCTCGGCTGGAATGAAAGGCAGCAGACAGAGCTTGCCACCAGAAAGGAGCAGACTACGCACCAGCTGAGTTACGCTCTGTAAATACGGTTCTTATGGTTGGGGGCGGGACGTCATGCCGCAATATGTGTCTCAGGAATAAATGGCTTCAGATGTTCAGGCCGTCTGTTGCTCTTTTAAGAACCTTCGTCTTGTGTTCCCACCGTTCGCTACTCTTGTGCATATATAACGAAAGCCAGGAAATGTGCACGGTTCCACAGTAGGTGTTGACCAAATGTAGATGTGTGTGTGTGCTTGTTTTTACCTGACGTCCCTTCTCACTGCTCGTTATCTCGCCACACCTCTTGCTCGGTCTTTCTATTAATAGTATGAAAAATGTGCCTGCGGTCCACTTGCGATGGCATCCCGAATGAACTAAATACAGAGGGCCGTACGTTGTATACAGGGATTGACATAACTGGTACGCGTATGTGGTTTAATGGTTACAATGAGCGGTAATTACTTGTCTTAACAACTCAAATGCGTGCTTATTTTCTGCGCATTTTAGCAGTTATGACAAGAAATTACTCTGCATTTTAATCTTTATAACGCTATTGCATTCCTGCATACCGATCATGTCAATTCCTGTTTATAGACCGCTTAACATCATTATGTAACACAGTCCATATTGCTGGTGCTGTACAGTATTGGGAAGACTAGGGATAATTTTTATAAGCATCTTTTCCTTCAAAGTACAGTTGCACTAGTTTGCTAAATATCAATAGTGTTTGGGGGAAGTTATGCAGAAATATTGCTGTATTCCTATGAACAACTGACCCTGTTCAATTATCTGTGGTCTCTGTTATACAGCAACTAAATGTAATTTGAATTATAGATTCTCATATTATTATCCTCAGTAATTCTAAATTATGTACCATGAATGCAGCAGTATTCACAGCTGATAACCAATAGAAATCGCTTTCCCTCTCGTTGTATCTCTCAAGTCGATTGATAATGCCTGCCCTGTGTCTTGACCAAGTCTTGACACGTCTCAAAGGCCAATGGTCAGCTATGTAGGCTTGAGTGGGGCCCATCTGAGTAGCAGCACGCCTGTTTTTTTCACTAATACTTGTAATGTGAAAGTGTGGGTGGTTGTGCGGCCTGAGGTGATGGATTTCCAGCGGTGAGAAGGCCCTCTTCATTAGTGGCCTGGGGGCCTTCATACCCGCACTGTGTTCTGGCTGGTGGGTGGCATAATAATCTCCACTTTTGTTCAACCCTGACACGTCACTGTGGTGTAATCAAATAGTACAGGTGCCATGAGCTACATTGCTGGATTTCTTAGTTTGTAAAACCGAGAAGGAAAACCTGGATACGAATGAGGTAAGATTTCTGAGAGATACAAGGGCAGATTTGTCATTTTAACTTCCAGAATCGGTTTGCTTAAATATATTCTGTGATGGCTTCTCTGTGCATGAAAGGGGGTGTATGCACCTGAAATGGGTATGACATCTGCTCAGTTTGGTTCTTTACCATATCGCCCTGTTGCTGGTCACAGGATCTGTGAGTAATGTGGATCTCAGATTATTAGAAGGAACTGCTTTCTTTCCATTTCTTAGGTGACAAATATGGCAATGTCATCCACCTGTACGAGAGGGACTGCTCCATCCAGAGGAGGCACCAGAAGGTGGTGGAAATTGCCCCGGCCGCCCAGCTGGACCCTCACCTGAGGGACAGGCTGACCGCTGACTCCGTCAACCTGGCCAAACAGGTACCTGTGGGCACAAGGGGGTGCACAGACGGAGCAGTCGGGGCGTATGAGTATCACGAGTAAGCAAGACCTGCAAGATTTATGCACAGATCTGTAAAGAAGCTGGTGAAACAGCCTTTTCTGTAATTAAGAGTGCTGTGTACATACATTATCCAAAGGCAATTTTGGGACATTGCAGATGAGCTCCCGTTCCCCAGGGAAAAATAATAGCAAAAACAAATAGAATTCGACTCGGTACCAGCTGAGACAACCACAGGTGCCCTTTCGAGAACATGCTTGTAGTACAGTTACAGAACAGTGATTAATCTCTGCTGTGAGTAATTATCGAAACAAGTAAATATCGGAAAAGGTATTTGCTTAATTTTCATGAAACAGGAGAAAGAGGAAGCTAACAATGAACTCAGCCTCTATTGGAGGCAGTTAAAGCTGTAAGGTGTGAATTGCGGAATCACCATTAAGATGAAAGAGGCTTGTTTCTGCAGAGAAGACATTTATTTTACTTGACAGTGCTGGAGCTGCCTCTTTGTCTTTGTGCTCCTTAAATTAACTGCCTGTAACCTGGCTCTGTTTCTTGGAGCTCTGGGCAGAACGGGGTCTTGGTAGTTAGAGCTGCTGTCTCTCAGCTCCAGGGTTATGTTTCTGATCTTCGCCGTGGAGTTTGGATATTTGACTGGGTTATTCCGGTTGCTGTAGTTTTTCCCAGGTATTGTAGTTTCCCCAGAAACAGGCAGTTTGCTGAACTGTCTCTCTGAGATGCCACTAGTGTGTGATTGTGCCCTGCAATGGACTATCTTGTGCTTCCTATTGCCTGGGATAAGCTTCAGGCTCCCTGTGACTATATACTTGACATACAATTGGTGGTTGGATGGATGGAAATACCCACAATACCTTTCGTCCTGATCTTCAGGTTTTATGGTTGTGGTGACCCGTCAGGCATACTGACTTAAGTCGTATAAATGCAGTCTGGTTCCCATTTGTTTCATCACTTTTTTTTATCACTCACCCTATTCTTTATTGAGGAATAAGTTTATGACAAGGGTAGGGGAACTTAAGCAAAAGCAACCCACTCCCCCCCCACCACCTAACCCTGCTGCCATTAAAAACCAGTAGCATTTAAATTTAAAAATGTGGCAGCTTTTTAATTTTCTTGGCCTGGAAATTGAGCGCAGTCATTAAGTGGCAGAGGCGAACCACGCCGGCTCATTTCAACGCGCCATGTTCAGGCCGCCAATAAGGCACGGCCGCTGTGAGGCGGATTCAGGCCACGTGCTTGCTGTCTCACTAAATGCAACGCCAGAGATGTGTTAATTCAGCTGAGAAATTCGAAAAGGAGAAAAAGCCATTCCATGAATAGAATGATCAGATTGCAGCGGGTAAATAATTAATAACAAAAGGGGGAAAGTAGTTTTAGTGCTACGTCAGGCGTAGGACACATGGAACCCCGCATAATTCATGCTGACATCTGCTGCTTTTTATTCTGGAGGCTGTCTAGTGTTAACTGTGGTTGTTGCCTCTTATAATACTTAATTAATTTTGCATCTATTATTAATTATAGGTATCGTTCATTTAATAACGGACTTTGGGGAGCGTCCTTTGTGGTCTAGAGGTCTGGATTTGGTGCTGTCATTACTACAGCTCAGGGAACGCCAGTAATCTGCTTACAATATGTGGCTCTGTAGTTTAGTGATGCGTTCCTGTGAGTGGAAGGTTGCTGGTTCAAATCCCTTGGTCAATAGAGGAGTTACATCACCACTGGGCCCTTGAGGGAGACCTGTAACTCCAAGGGCACTGGATAAATGGCTGACCTTGAGTTCTGGCCCTAAGCTTTGCTTTCACTTCTGTATGTGTCTCATACGAGAGCAAGATTGGATAAAGAATTTTTTTGAATAAAAATAAAGGCATTCTGTTCTGTTAGGCCAAACATGGTATTTCCTGTCTGCAGTGATAGAATTGTACTTTCTAAGAATAGGACTGGGTGATGTATTATGGTAATACAAGTGTCACATGGTCCTGGGTGTATTGTGTGCAGTCCTCAGTGTGTCCCCAGCAAAGTTCGCACAACCCACCCCGATCTGCTTTCCAGCCGCTGTGCAACATCCCCTCTCTGCCTCAAAGGGACTTGTTTTCCCTTGAGAATGGGCGTTCTGCCCGAGTGACCCAGATGTTAAAGCCTGGATCCAGCTGGATCAGGTCATCCGCAAACGTTGCCGGAAGCCTCGCGTTGCTCGTGTTGTGATGTCATAGTGCCGCACTGTCTCCGCCTACTTCCTGTGTAACAAGGCACTGTCGGCTGCAAAGTTAAAGTGGGCTGAAGGGGTCTCTGGTTAAATCCACGCTGACCCAGAAGCAGCTTCACAATGAGAATCGGCTTAATAATAACATAAAGAAGCGCATGGTCTCGTGTTGGGAGCTTGTTTTAATTTATTTCTGTCGTGGTTTATTTCATATTGTGTCCTGGGCAGGAGTGTAGGTCTACTAACATTCATGCTAGTTACTTGGTAGCACACGTTCATTCATCCATCCATCCATTTCATTCATTCATTCATTCATTCATTCATTCATTCATTTTCTACTGCTTATCTGGATCTGGGTCACATTCATTTGCGAAAGTTTTATGAATGTTTGATTATTAAGGTCATTGCAGCTGCAGCTGTCCCTGCAGGTCCTTCAGCTTCTGACAGACAGCAGGACTTCTATGACATAATGAAGGTTTTTAAGGTAGTGAGTGCAGCTTGGGAGGTGTGAGGGGGGGCAAATGGTGGTAGTTTCTTTCCTGCTGAGGCTTTAGGGGCCTAGGGCCTTGCCGTGCTCAGGGGAAAAAGGATGGAGTCAATGCAAACTGAGTTACTGGTTCAGTTGGGGTCACCTTCAGCATGTCATCTGCTGGCCTACAGTCCCTTATCACAGGCACACTCGCGAACGACACACTCTGTGCTCTTTTTGCGTAATAATTATCTGTTACTCTGCTTTACGTAAAACACCATTTGCATTTTGCTTGGTGTTTTAAGGACATTTTAAGGGCGTTCCGAATGCATTGAAGTGGAAATCTGTGTTAGATTGAGTATGCTGGCTTTCTTCTGCTCTGAAATGCTCTGAAGTCTGTGCTGAGGGGGGCAAGTGGAGGATCGGGGAGGGAGGTGTCTCACACGGCACTGTCTGCCTCATGCAAGCAGGGATCTGCTGAGCTTTTTAATGCAGCTGGTTCTGCGTAGCCGACAGAGGGAGTGCCACAGAGGGAGTGTCACAGAGAGGGGGCAGCAGTCAGATTTTAATATAAACGCCATATTCCCCAAATCTTACTTTGTAAATGTCGTACCTCTGTCAGCGGTGAGGTGTAGTCAGTGTAGTGGAAGAGGAATGCAATACTAGATGTAGTCTCTGGGTGAGTAGCCTTGAGGATGCACACTAGATGGTGCTGTTTTCTTCAGAACAACATGCATGAAATACACAATGTGCAGGGGTGAGTCTTGTGGGTGCGTTCTCAGGTATGTAATACAAAGATGTACTAGTTTTGTTTCGTACAGTTAAAAAGCCAGGAATAATGTTCTGTTTGCATAACCACTTAGACATCCTGATACTGTTCTCCATTAACAATAGAGATGCAGACCAGAGCTTAAGTAAAAACTAGAATACCGAGGGAAACATCATTAAAATAGATTAATATGAAGCTGACACATGGTTAACTATTTGTTCTATGAATCTCTTTGAGCTGCTTTGTCCAGAACGAGGTATGTGGGCATTTGACGATCTGATAGTCAGCTGTGGAAACGGCACCATAGTTCACGTCTAAATAATGTTTCAGGGTCTGCTGACCAGAGATGGGTAGTTCAGGTCCAGAAAGTAGAAATCAAGACCGTGATTTTGTTTCAACCAACCAGTTGAGTACTCTGTGACAATGACTATACTAGACTGGTCGGTTGAAACAAAATCTTGGTCTGGACTTTCACTCCCTGGACTGAATTACCTACCTCTGCCAGCAATGTGTACATATGACGCACCTATGCAATGATGTCAGGAACAGGCTGTAAGTAACAGCGTAATTGCGGTGTTCGCTTAAGTGCTAAACTGCAATCACGCTGTATTGTTTCTTTCGTGATGCTAAACCGGGACACAATTATAGTTGCATTCAAGATCAACAGACTCAGCAGTGGGGGCAAGGACAGTACCATTTTAGCCCCAGCAACACCGGCATCACGCTTGCTGTGGAAGAGGCCTGAGCTGAGGAGGGCTAGACTGCTTTTCAATCACTAATTAAGCAGGAGAGAGTTAATGACAGGCTAGTGTGGGAATCTCGTCATAAAAGCGCGCTTCATGAGACTATTCACTCCACTTTGTTTTATTTTGGAGAAGCTGAGTTTTTGATTAAACGTGGCCTGGAGTTAAGCTGTGGTTGGGCTTCAGATGGGGTGGGCTTGAAATGGGATGCGCGCTGGTGTACACGCTCCATACACGCTTCAGCAGTGATCTCCCAGCCTCACTACCAGAGTGTATTTGTTCATCTCATCTGTTTGTTTTTGAGATCAGGGCAGGTATGAGAACTTTACCTGTCTGTGACCTTTGGCTTGTCTTCGATGCTCTTCTGTTAAAATACAGTGGGCTGGTGATATACTCATATTGCCATGTTGGTTGGATGTAGCCATTCCTAGAGTTCTGGTTGAACCATTAACTGGTTTCCAGGGTGGTGTGTGGCTCAGCAGCTTGGCATGCTGTGCCTGTGATCGGAAGGTTGCTGGTTCAAATCCCAAAGGTGGTGGAGGGTTATCACTGTTGTGCCTCTGAGCAAGGCCTTTTTAACCCCTAATTGCTCCAGGGATCATCTGACCCTGCTTTCCCAGAATGTACACACGTGGACAAAATTGTTGGTACCCTTCAGTCAATGAAAGAAAAACTCACAATGGTCACAGAAATAACTT
>JAAGVU020000002.1:24612942-24642569 GCA_011763525.2 Mormyrus iriodes
TCTCCCCTCTCCACTCTGATTTCTCCCCCTTCCGATATCTCCCTGCTTTAAGCCCCACACTTTGAGTTCTCCCCTCTCCCAGTTCTCCCGTCATTCTTCCCGTTACTCATTCACACTCCTTTCGCCATTTTTCACTTTCCGCACTCAGGCCTCAGATGTGCCACGATGAAGATGGAGGGTCTTAAATTCGATATTTATCTGCTTGTTTACATCTCCCAGCAGCGTCTACGCTGCCCTGTCTGCGCAGATTAGGGCGATGGATGCTGGGAGTTTCGCTGTGTCACTCTCTGCTCCCCGTCAATGACCGCACATCACAAACCAAGGGACCCTGGTGAGGGGGTTTGGGGGGGGGGGGTGACTGGAATGATGGAGTCTGGGCTCTTGCAGCTCAAGTTTCAGTGGTAATTATGCGAGAAAATGAGCCCTGCTCCTTGGAAGCGAGATACGTTTTTCCACTCATTTTAACTCGCTGATGCAGGTGGTTTCCCACCCTCCTCTGACTGCAGTTGGTCAAGGATTTATTCTGCAAGCACCTGTGTGCATGTATATGTGTGAGTATGCGTACATGCATGCGTGCACGTGTGTGTGCGTGTCCGTGCATGCACAAATGCATGCATGTACTTGTCTGCACTGTCAGTCTTCACACTTGCTTCCATCTTTTCTCTGCATGGTGTAGAAAGTTCACCACAGAGCCTGGCAGGAGCAGGAACCTGGGTAATGTCTTTAGGTGATGTACATCCTACCACTGATTTGTTGGTCATTTGAAGCAGATGAGAATATGTATGTATGTTAGTATGTATCTATCTTTGTGTGTGTGTGTATGTGTGTGCGTGTGTATATATATATATAAATATCTCACATCTTCCCCTGAACTAACAGCTTTATTTGTGTGCACAGATAAATTGGAAATCTTTTATCTGCTGATGTTCTGAAATGGCTAGCATCTCCTCTCTTCTCCTCCTCCTCCTCCTCACATTCTCTCCTCTCCTCCTTCACCCCCATGTCAGAGCTGTAATTCACCTCCTCCTGTGGACGAGTGCAGCAATGGCACTCCATCCTGGTAATGAACAGCTTCATCCCCGTCCCTGCCTCCCACTTTTAGCCCCCCCGCTTCTCTTCCACCGTCCTCCTCCTCCTTCCTCATCCTCTTTTTTCTCCCCAGTCTGTGTATTTTCGCCTGGCTTCTTTTTCTGACGTCTGCAGCCGCTCTCTCTTCTCTTCCTTCCTTCTCCATTCCTCAGCCCTTTTCTGCTTTTCCTTTGGCCTGTCGACTCATCTTTTCATTCTGTTTTTTAATCTGAGAATATTTTGTGCTCCTTCCTTCCTCCCTCCCTCCCTTCATCTCCTCCTCTCACCCGACGTGTCACTGCTCATTTCTCTCCCATCCCTTCAGCTTCTCTCCTTCTCTGTAACACATTTATTCTAAACAAGATTTTCTTTCTCTCACTCTCTTCCTCCTCACTCAATATATCTCCTTTATTTTTTGCCTTCCCTCCACCTCTCTCTCTCTCTCTCTCGCTTGTTGTTTGTCATTCTCTCTGCATATGTGTGCCCCACCCTTCTGTTCTAAGTTTCTCACACTTCCTTTTACGTTATTGTGTGCCCCTTTCCTGTCATTTCCCCCCACCCCCCCATCTGGTGCCTGTCCATCCTCTCCCTTGTCCGGATCTCCTGTTCCCCCACCCCCAGTCGGCTCCCCGCCACGCCACTCTCCGTAATCAATGCTGTGAGTATCTGCATGGCCACACCCTTTAATTTGGGTTAATTCCCATTGTTCTTGAACCCTATTGGCTCTTCCCTCAGAGTAAGTAATTCTGCAGTTTGGCTAACGGAATCACCTCAATTCCTCCTGCCGGCCTTTTTGTGGGAATCTTTAACGCCTCTCATGATCTCTGTTTCTGCATGTTTATTTGTTCCAGGCATAAATGCTTAATACTACAGAAACCACGCGGGTCCACCTTATTTAATAACCATTAATTTCCTTAGAGATTAGCATGATGACATTTTTTGGTAATAAAAACTTTCAGTCTCTCTTTTTTGATTAAAATAGACTCATTGCTATATAAACAGCCCATTTATAGTTATATTTTCCAAATAAAGGATAAATTATGAGGTGAAAAAAGTGCTTATGATTTGATTATGAGTGTGGCATTGGGTCAGAGATTGGGAGAGGGGCCTCAAATGGGATGGGACAGGGTGGGAGCGTGGGGCCACAGTGAAGGCAGTGTGCGTCAGTAGAAGGGCGGTTATGAATGTGGATAGTCAGGGGATGTGGATGGTCTGGGAAATGAATAGTGAGACATGTGGATGGTCAGGGATGTGGATGGTTTGGGAAATGCATAGTGAAACATGTGGAAGATCAGGGATGTGGATGGTCTGGGAAATGAATAGTAAGGTATGTGGATGGTCAGGGATGTGGATACATATGTTTGTGAATGGCCAGGGATGTGTATGCTCAGAGATGTCGGAGATCAGGGATGTGGATGCTCAGGGGCAGGGACCTGTGGGGGAGGGGCAGTAGCTGAGGGTGCCTATGCACTCACCCCGTTTACTTGAATGATTCAGAGTGCCCCCATTTTGAGGTTCAGTTGAGCACCTGTGTCTCTGTATGGCACTGCTCAGGATGGTCAGGGATGTGGCATCTCCATTAGTGGAGCCAGGGGCATATTGTCACGGATTTAATTATTGTATGATGTTTGGTAATGTCAGTTCACAATGTAGTATAATTATTTCCATCAACAGAAAGGGGAGGGTTTTATGTACAATTTTATATGCTGTGTGTACTCACCTCTGATTTCATAAAGCATTCATTACACGTTACAAATGAGTGTGCCCCATTATGTTATAAGTCATTATCAGATTATAGGTAACACAAAGCGAGATTTCTAATGCAGCATTTCTTTTATTACTAAGTTAATGTTTAACAAAAAGCAACACGTAATTTGCATATTGGTTAACTTTCAAACAGTTAATTAAAACTGTAATTAATAGAGCAAACAGTATTTATATTCATACAGAGAATATTATGAGTACGTCATATACACATTGGAAAGAACTGACAAATGGGGTTAAACAAAAAAATTAAAATGTTTAATCAATTGAGATGCTGTAGTAATAGTAAGTTATTAGTGATTAGCATAGGTCTATATGTATTTAAATGTAATATTGTCTTGTGCTTACTGTACATCCTCATCATAAATGTGTTATACATCAGAAATCTGTAGGAAGCTGGTTTGACATGTTGCGCTTTGCCCCAAACACACTCTCATGCTAACTTCAGATGTCTTTTGTCATCACTCACTAGGGGATTATGGATTATTTATGTATCAGGAGCGGACATTCTTAAACCAGATGTTTTTAGAGCATTATAACTAACATGGCATTCATGACATTTGGTTGGTGAAAATGACAACATATTCAGTCACCTCTGTATCCCGTGTGCCTGACGAATAGGAATCAGTCGATGATGTCACACAAAGAGGGGGGTACCTATGTGGTACTGTTCAGTTTTTGTGGGTGACCCCTACTCAGAGAGTTAATTGCTGTGAGACAACGTGGCTGGTGATTACCGACTCCAGGCTTCCCCCAGCGAAGCTCAGGGATGATTCAGCACCCAGGCCTCTCCCCTCCCCAGTACTGATGGCTGGTGATGTCACAACTTCCAATTCCAGAAGGTCAGACATGCGACAACTCCAGTGCGAGACATCCATGGGATGTATCAACTCCTCATCCAGCACTCAGGTTTACATCAGGCCACTGGTGTTCTTTGGGGATATGGTGGAATCGCCTTAAATATGCTGTTAATTGGTTTTATTAATCTCCTGACAGCTAGTGCTGCGATGCACAGGACAGCAGCTTCTTTACTGCTGGAGCCGCAACTTTCTCCCTATTAATTCTCATATATTGTTATAAAAAATATATGTAGGTTATGTTGTATAATATATATAAACCTATACAAATATAAAAGCAGTGGTTTGAAGATTATTGCACAGAAAACATAATTAAAGTGGCAGTTCTAAGCTGTTTAGCATGCATTTATTTATATATATGTATATGATATAGTCGAAAAAGTCTGGAAGCAGTTAGATAAATATAAAATGGGGTATATACTGGGGCGGGGCCACAGGGGCACTGGTTCCAGCTGAAAGATGATTGGTCCCTGGAATGCTCATTGTGAAACTCATTGCTTCAAAACATATTATTGGCTAATGGATAAGGTTGGCCTCCATTCCGGCAGATGAATATTTTCATTGCTAGAAATCCTGGGTGCTGAAGTCCAACATGGTGTGGGGTGGGGGATAATCTAGCAAAATAACATTAACCTTTTGTGTACAGATACACAGCTGTTGTACTCCTGGTGTGGGTGAGTTCAGGCTTGTGTGGAAGTTAGCCAGCTTTGGGGCCACAGCTCGTCACTTAAGTTCATTTTATACACATTTTAGAGCAGCACCATCCTTTGAGTTCTTAATAGTTAGCAAGTGCTGCTCCTCTAAGAATACACTTAGAACTCACTGCTCTTCATTAAAAATGAATCATTTATAGTTAAGAGTCAGTAGCACTTGTGGCGTTTGATTATAGCTGGGGTGGTAAGGGCAGGACTTACTGTTCACACCTCTGTTTCTCTCTGCTTATTTATTTAAGGATAAAATTGAATAAGTGTCATGAAAATACAATGTACAAGAGCCATTCGATTCCTACAGCAGCAGTGCCTCCATGCTGAAGTGCTGCCTTTCTCTTTCACCCTCATTCTCTCTCGGCTCTTTTCCCCTTTTTAGCCGGTGGGCCTGCTCTCGTCCAAATCCTCTCTGCCTCTCGTCCCTGCCCTCCCCTCGTCTCTCTATATCCCGGACAGCAGGCTTATGCTGGGCTGTAGACTCTGTCCGTAGCAAAAGCAGAAGAAGGGCTGTCGATAGTGGAAACAGATGCCACTATCAGTGGCAGTTTGCCACTCTGCCCATCCTAACCTGATTGAGAGGAAGGGGGAGGTAATGTCACAAAAGGGAAGAAGGGCAAGGGAACTGATGAAAAAACAGAGAGATAGAGAAAGATGAGGATGGGAGCTGGAGTTCTGTCATATTCGAAAAATATAGGCGGTAGAAAGTCAGTGAATCTGCTGTCAGAGTGAGATGGAGTGGCTTAGAGCTAAAACAGAGTGAATGGAGAGAAGCAGGAGAGAGAGAGGGAAGGAGCGAGATAGGGAGAAGGGAAGACGGGGAAAAATGGACTTCTGAAGGAATTAACAGATGAGGACAGGAGAAAATAGACTCTCAAGGGGATTAATCTCCCTTAATTCCCCAGTGGATACAAAATTGTGGTTTAGACCTGGATTGAATTATGTTGTAAAGAAATTCTACACGGTGCCCAAACGAAACAAACGAAACAGGTGTGGGTGTATGTGGGGGGCGCTGAAGCAAGACGCCATCCTGTGTATGCGGCCTGCAGTCGCTAGCTCACTCGGCCAGATGTGCCGCGAAGCTGCCGCACGCTGAGAGATGTGTGAATCACGTCCACTTTAGTTTGGAATGTGATGATTTTCGTTGATGTCATTCGCTGGTGTTTTTTTTTGCATTTATTTGTCTTCTAAGCCTATAAGGTTGTCCCCTCACATTAAGAGAGAAATCTTTCTAGCGACTGGAATGCTTGCCGACGTCGGCTGGCGGTGCGCTGAGAGCAACTCAGGTCATTGCTGTAATGGGGGGCGCAGGCTGTGGCCCCGGCACTGGAGAGCCCTTTATTATGGGTAAAGGGCTGGAGGGATGGAGAGGCACGCTCGGGCCGAGAACGAGGAGGGCAGGCGGGCTGTAGCCGTGTGACAGGGACACTGGCTGAATAATGCAGGAGGCTGAGGATACAAACGAGGGAAGGGAGGGCTATAAGGAGGGGGCTCCAGTACCAGGAGACCATGGAACTGGATGTTCCATGGAGTCTTGAACTCCCATACACTAGCAGAGAGGCCTGACATTGCTGGGTCAGTCACCTGGCAACCAGGTTTCATATATTTTTCAGCGTCCTTCAAGCTTTGGCAGGGCCGGTCCAACTTGAACTGGAGAAGAAGGCAGCACAGGAAGCATGGAGTACCATTGGGGAAAGAGAGAGAGACACACACATACACACATGGAGATGGGCTTGGAGAAAGAGGCACTCGATGCTGTTAGACAGCGTCTGCGGAGAGAAGGTGCTGTAGTGACCTACTTTGAAACAGAGGGATGAAATTGTTTAAAGGGGAGTGAGGGGGTAGGGGAAATTGGCAGGCCGCCATTTTGGATTGTCTGGTTGCTATGGTGATCAAGGAAGGCGAGGTTGGTTTTTGTTTTTTTTCTCTCTCCCAGAGAGCACACACGTGCACATGCTAACTTTAGTCGCGTGCGTGCTTCCAGAACAGAAGATTTCACATGTTCCTCATTGGTAACGGCTCTGGGATGTGGAACAATTTGGAGCACGTATCGACAGCTTCCTCATACTGCCAGTCGCAACCGTGGTGTAAATTAGCTTGGCGGTTTTCCGGCACTTGGCCTGTTGGGGGGCACCAGCATGACATGTCGGAACCTTTGTGTTTCTAGGACACCCAGTGACAGGCCATGGCCGCTGGGGCCGTTTCCTTGACATTTTTGAACTACCCCGGTCTAGGTGGACTTCTGGAGAATTATAGAAATGAGTGCAGAGTGAAGGACTGGTGTTATTGCCAGTCAGTCAGGCAGCCACCTAGGTCGCCATCTTTTGAGGGGTCCTGAATTAGCACACCGCCAGCGTCGTTGCTGAAGCTTGCCTCGGGCTGCACATGGGCTCCGATCTGCTCGGATTGCTGGGAAAGTACTTTGTACCTGGTACGTGTGAAAGACCAGGGAGGGTGGTCTCGTGGTACTGCAAATCATGAGAGTGCTGTGTACCACGCATAGAAGGAGTGTTTAGGTCCCTTCTTCGTCAACGCCGACTTGGGCTTGAGTCCCCAAGAGAACGCTGGGTTCGGGACCCAGTGTGGCAGGGGTTCGTGTCCCCTTGTACAGGGACCAGAGATGGTGGTCCCCCTACAGAGACCAGAGAGAGTAGTCCACAGTCCTCTACCAAGAATGTGTGTGGTTAAAGTCCCACATTTTGGTGGTATTTAATTATTATTATTATTACTTATTTTTGAAAATGATTCTATTTTTATATTTTTACAATTTTTTTGTGTGTATGCTTATTTTAATTCCTTTCTTTGAAGTATTTGTAATGAACCTGATTGATAGATTGATTGATTCATTGATAGATTTGTGGATGCCAGGGCTCCGTTGCCCGTATCCTGGGGTACACTGGGCCTGCAGCCGCTGATATTGCCGCCTTTTTGCAGAGGAGAACTGTGGCACTCAGGCTTCCAGTGCCATTCTGGGCCTCACATCCATTTGGCTGGTCAGGGTCAGGGGAGTAAGAAAAACAACAAAAAAAATAATATTAAAATAATACTAATAAACAGTAACGATATACGAATGAAGCCAGATTTAATATTGGGGGGTACACTGGAGTGATGGAGAGGCATGCCCGGGCCGAGAACGAGGAGGGCAGGCTGGGTCCTATACCCTTGGTGCTGCTACCTCCTGATATTTGCCTTTGACTCACTGCAGGTGAATAAGGAAGACAAACATAAAGAGTATAGAGCGAACATGAGGGAGGCAAGAAGGAGCGTAGACGAGGATATGTGTGATTGTGCGGCTTGCGTGTGGGGGAGGACCCCTTTCCTAGGCCCCGTGCTGCTGCACCCTGCACTCGAGCCTTATTCACTCGAGCAGCAGTGCATATGTTGATAGCGTCTAATCCGATATTGGTCTAAAGGAGGAGTGGGGCGGAAGTTTCCGGATTACTTTTTATGCTGCGGTGGAAGCTGCCAAGAGGAATCCGCACTGATTCATGTTCAATGACAGGGGAGCGTCATCGTCAAGGAGAGCAGCATATCTCCAACATGACAATTAAACACGTTCATTTCAGTGCCCACAGGAAGTCTGTCAGCCCCCCCACCCAGCCCCCTTTGCACTTTTTTTAACATTATGCTTGGTTTGCATTTAAATTAGATTTTCTCTTCTGAGCTATTTCACACAAAACAGAAAAGGGTGCTTAAGAAAAAAAAGGATCTAAAAAGATATGAGACCCTCCCTCAGTTTTCTTCTTTAAAGCATAGCACTGGGTATGAGAGGTTCACATTATCTGAGGTTAAGCATACCTGCCTCTGTAAGCCTGTTCAGTGCCTATTCAGCTGTAAAAACTGAGTAATTACCGTGAAGGCCAAAAAGCTTTTAAAACAACTTTGGGATAATGTTTTTGCATGGCCCAGATTAAGAGAGGGGTTAGGAAAATGCGAAAGGAATTAAATAATGTTGTGAAGCTGCTTGTCGTACCAAACGGCACGTGGGGCCAAAAGGCCAGCAGGGCGGCGCTGACGTGTCAGGAGAACATGCTTGGAACCACTGAGTGTGTGTGGGTGAAACTGTCCGTGTGGTGATAACTGCTCAAATCTGGCCTGGAAGTGTGGCAGGAAGGTGCCAATTGTTTAAAACAAACAAAAAAAAAAACGTACACATTGGAGATGCCTACAAACAAAGCAGGCAATCAAGATATTTTCCCTCATCCTGGACTGGAATCTGAACCCATTTACTATTTCGCCAATTTATCAGATTTGCACTATCCAGAATCTGCAAGACTGACACATTCAGAAACTTGGATGCAGTTTCTGCCAAAAACAGCTCTGTTGATCAAAAAGGATGAATACCATGACAATTAAGTCTTATTCTTTACTTCTTCGTCTTTCTCAATTGTAAAAGAGAGAAAGTAATCCCACACGCATCCATCAAAGTTTCAGGCTGTGAAACAACAAATGCTGGGGGTGGTGTTACTGGCGTCGCGTATGCTCAGAAACAGCTGGTATTGAAAAGAGAAATTCAACAGAAACTGCCGTCATTCCTCCAGCTTGAATTCACTGGAGAGTGGTGTGTGGCTCAGTGCGTTTGAACACTGAGCTTTTGATGCGAGAGGTTGTTGGTTCAAATCCCGTGGTTGACAGAACGATGCTGCCATTGGGCCCCCTGAATCAGGCCCAGTTATTTCAGTAACTGACTGTCCCTGCCTGCTCAGTTGTACGTCACTTTGGATAAAAGCATCGGTTAAATAAACATAATGCAATTATAAACACGTTGTCAATGCATTTCATAAGATAGGAAGGCCAGGAAGTGAGTCTGAGAAGTCTGTAGAAGTTTAATAGCTACTGCTTGAGGTGGATGACAAGCGAAAGGTGGGTTGCCATGTAGAGCACGGCTCATTAGAGGAGGGCCCCCTTTCAATAATCTGCTTTAATTGGATGGCGAGAGGATGGAGGATGAGTCAAAGTCACACATGATGTGACTCATTACAGCAGGAGAGCGCTGACACTCGCCATGGGGGTGGGAGCACAGGCGGCCTAAAACTCCTAACGAACAGACCTGTGTGTAGGGGCAACTGTCGTACAAATAAGAAAAAAGGGTGGGGGGGTGTTGGCAGACGCTGTGATTAGGCTCTACTCCATATTAAAGGATTCAGGTCATTGGTAGTTGGTCCACCACTCAGCATACATCTTGAATTTGGATCTTGTGGACAGAGGCATTCGGCACGCACAGGTATAGCTAAGGCAGGGGTGGCCAATGCCAATCTTATCCAGAAAGGGCTGCTGTGTATGCAGGTTTTTGTTGGACCTCCCTAATTAGATGACTAATTAAAGGACTGATTGGCTGAAGAGATCCCACACCTGGGTTTGAACAGCTGACCTGAAGGTTATCTGAAAAATTACATACACACTGGGATTTGCGGATAAAATTGGCCACGCCTGAGCTAGGGTAACCAGATAATCCATGTCAGAATGAACACTTTGAGCTACTGCAGGTTTTACAAACTACTTCAAAAATTTGAAAGGCTCCTGAACTTGGCTGAACAGTTCAGTTCTTCCTGTGCATGGACTGGTTGGTTTCCTTGATTAAACAATTCATCCAGCCGTTTCACATTAGCATTATTGGCACGTGCATGATTATAGGAGAGCAATCAATCAGCACACAGCAAGAACTCTTAAAAGGGCAGTTCACCCCAAAATTGAAAAAAGATGCCTTAGCAAAAAAAGTTGCCTAGTTCTGAAGATATCGGCCGTAGAATTGTCAGTCTTCTCTCGAATATAATGGGAGTGAATGGCATTCTTTCTATGGTGATTAAAGTGCCAGAAAAATACATTTGAAAAATTCAACAGCAATGTCTCTTATCAGAAATTATGACCCGGTTACTCAAGATAATCCACAGACTTTGTAGTGAGCAATTTAATTTAATTTAATATAGGAACCCTTTTCACCTCCCGAACTCCACACACCAATTATATCACCGCGCAGAAGATGGTGGCTGGGTGCTCATGTGTTTTTATAGCCAATATCTCAAAAACTAGGCAACTTCCCGCAGAAAAACCTATGTCGTTAGATAGCACTAAAGCCCCACTAAAACATTTTTTTCAGCTTTGGGTGAACTGCCCCTTTAAGTGAAATCCAGGTCCTTTTAATTGAAATGGTAGACTACAAATCCTGTCCTAGCTCGGTGTCGTCCCAGACATGGATTATCTGGTCACCCTAGGCATAGCAGAGCGGTCTGTGTGGTAGACTCTCCTGAGGGGGAAGGGGGGGGGGGTGTAAATGAAAAAGCAGAATAGGCAGAGCACATATTTGGTGTGCTATTTCAATAAATGGAACTTGGCTGAGAGAGGCTGATTTTGGCTTGTGTTTGTCCCCTATCTAGGTTTTGGTGCTACGAGGGAATGACGAACACAGAAAAACGAGGACAGGAGGGGATTAGGGACGAAGTCCCTTGTTTGACTAGAGCCTGAGCCCTAAGACATAGTAGTATCATTCATTTTGTCACATAACGACATTTTCCACTTGGTGACATAAATCTGTACAATGAATGCTCTCTGCATATTGTCAGTGTTTCTGATCTCAGTATCAACAGCGATCATCGACCAATGTATTTAATTCAGTGACATTATCATTATGACAACAGATATTGCTAACCTACCATGGATTTTAATCATCTGCCTGCCGTTTAATCCCCATCAACCCTTGGTTCTGTGAAAAGGTAAATGGTCATGTAGGTAGTGTACCCTGGGAATTATATAAAACAATCAACCCAGAGCCCGGATCACACGCTGGGAGAAACATGGGAAAGGCTCATTATGTTATGAAGACCTGCCATCGATTAGCATCAAATAGTCTGACACTCAATAAGAAGCACAATTATACAATTACAGCTGGATCCACCCCCCCACACGCACACACATTCCAGCCAATAGCCATTTTGGCTGTTTCGAGTGAGTGAGACACATTGAATGGCTGACGGGAATGACACAGAGTCTGTGGCAGAACAAATATGACGATGAAGCAAAATATTTTCACATGGGGGGGCACAGGTGGGGAGCAGTGGCGTTGACAGGGGTGGGGGGGGGCACTGGTGATTGTCGTTGAGCAGCAGCACAGCACTAAAAGCAGAAAACATGTCATCTGTGATTGCATGATATATCTTAATCGTTCTTTTTTGCTGTCTTTGGGTGATCATTTTGGGAGGGGGGGGCACAGGAAATCATTTGGGAGGACTTGCCCCCCCCCTCCCCAGGCCCCCCCCCAAGATGTCAACACTGGAATGATGGGCAGGACTGTCCAAAATTCGGCCTATCTGCCAGAAGCTGTGTCTCGCCCTTTCCTGTTCACCTTCACTGCCATAAGCAGCATAATGAATCCCTTATAGGGCCTTGATCTCATTCTGCCGTTTATTTCCATGGTCTGTAGCCCTTAGAGGTAATCCGATAATCACTTGTCAGCGTATGAAATTAGGTTTATGCAAGTGGACTTGATGGCAGGTTATTCTGACAGCCCGTCATGTGTCACCTGACAGCTCAGATCATATCAGTGTTGTGGCCGCAAGAGTTAGTTAAAAGGGACCTTAGGCTCTTAATGCTGAATAAGAATTAGGGGAGGCTTCAGTAGGACCTCTGGAGTCAAATGAAGTGATGTGGATGAAAACTTAAGTAAGAGAAATAAAGTTGCAAAATAACAGTAGTTTTTGGGCTGCTGGATTCAGCAATCAGATGAATACGGATTTGAAATGCGAGGGTTGCATGTCTGATTTTTTTTTTCTTTTTCAGAAAAGCTCTCAGTTGTGCAACAAAATACCAGCAAAGTGCTGGAACAAGACAACAGTTGCTCATTTGATTCGTTGCCACATGTGCTGCAGTGATTTCTGAGATTGCGAGCCCCCTTTTCTGGGAAATCCCTTTAAGCCAGTGTTTCCCTACCCGGTCCCCAGTGACCCACAGACAGTCCATGTTTTTGTTTCCTCCTGGGACCTGGGAGGGAGCAAGAACGTGGACCGGCTACGGGTCCCTGAGGACCGGGTTGGGAAGCACTGATATAGATCCATGTGGCCTGCTATTTTATCAATATCTCTCACTGACTAGTATTATGTGAGAGTGCATCAAAGACATAAGCAAGAAATTAATGACTTCATTCTGCTACAATAGCCTTCAAACCATTTGCAAGCTGTTTTATGGCAGCATATAATTAATTAATATGAAAAAAACCTCCATAAATGGTGGAGGATTAGTGGTCATCAATAAATCCTTTACTAATTCAGTGAATGAAACAGCTGGAGCTGGACCAGTTTCCTCACATCGTCTCTAACTTCCTCTCTTTCTCATGTTTACCTTCAGTAATCCCACTGCCTCATCAATTTCTCTTTTGGCAAATGAACTTCCCAAAGTCAGGCTGGCAAGCAAGTGACGGAGGTGTCTTTAAAAGAATGTGGCTCCCAAAAATGTCGATGTGGCAGTTTTGATCATGGACACCTCTTTGTCATTCCGCTCCCTACTCCTGCCTTTCCCTGACAAGTCTTCCCTTGCCCTGAGGTATAAATGGAGTCTGTAGAGTAAAGTTAGGTGATGTACTTCTCAGGGGATACATTTTATGTTCTTTTATGTGTAACCCTCAGCTGATTGTCTCCAAAGGATTTGAGGGCTACTATTAGTTCTGCTATGGTGGTAGTCAGACTTGACTTCTCTATCTTTCTGTCAGGTCTTTCGCAGCGGAGAGGGGATGGGTATCCGGCTGGACAGTGCCTCAGCCTTCCAGGGTGCCATCATCTCACCCCACTATGACTCCCTCCTGGTCAAGGTCATCGCCAGCAGCAAGGACCTCCAAACCGCAGCTACCAAGATGAGCCGTGCCCTCGCGGAGTTCCGTGTCCGTGGCGTCAAGGTAGACCTATCTGCTCTTCTGCACTTTTTCCATACAGTAGGTCTTCATGCTCGTTTGGCGTTGCTCAAACCTTTGTCTCTGTCAGCACATTGAAGTTTAACACGTAAATCTTGGGACATCATTTGGTTGAGTCTGGAGATTTCAGCACGACTCAGTTGATATTGTGCAACTCACTTTATAAGTAAATATTATATAGATGCTTCTCACTTTAGAGTGGTTCGACTTTGGATATTTCAACTCTATGACGCCACGAGAGCCATGTATATTCAGCACTCATCAAACTTTGAATTTTGATCAGTTCTGGGCCTAGAGATACACCCTGTGATACTTTCTCCTGATGATTGAGGATGGCGGCATCCACCCAGTCACACTTCCAGTGCCCGTAGCGATTGCGAGTGTAAACATCTCATGCTGTGTTTAACAGTGTATCATGCATTTTTTTCTGTTTTACCAAATTTTCCAAAGCCTATTATGTCTACTAAACACCCAAGTGTGTCTTATCTCATATGCATATTCAACTTATGATATTTTCAACATATGAAGGGTTCTTTGGAACGTAACCCCATCGTAACTTGAGGAGCATCTGTATATTTTTTGCTTTCCTGGTCACCAAATATGAATCTTTGTCTTATGTTATGTTATGTTGAATATGGTATATTCATACTTATTGGAGCAATAAGCTAAAATGCCGGTATTTTGGTTTGGTCAGTGGTGCCCCCCCACCTCCCCCGACTTGACTGGTTTGTCTCGATTGGTCCGTGTGGAATCATGCTTAATGATTAGTCCTTTTTGACTGGTCCTCTGGCCATGACACAGCCCTTCTACAGAACTACTGTCTGCTAGTGTCACAACTCCATAGGGCAGTTATTAGCTTACTTAAATGTGGCTGGCAGTGAATAGGCAGAAATCTTGGGTGAATTCTCTGCTGTCTTTGAACATTTCCCAACTGGCTACCGTACAGGCCAACTGGAAAAAAGCTGGCTGAAGGATGGCTGAGAATGCTTAAGACATTTTTTTCTACACTTGTATGTTGTTCTGGGTTTGACTTTGCTAAGGGCATGAACCATGCAGTGATTAAGAGTGAGAGATTTCCCTTGATTTGATTCAAGGCTGTGTTTTGAGGAAAACTTCAAGGGATTGATATAGCTTTCAGAGATTTGACAATCATCCTACAGAGAGGAGCATGTTGCCAGCTTTATAGCTTGTAGTTTCTTTCCTAGGGTGTCCTGCTTGGACTGGAGCAAAATCGCCGCATAATAACAGTACAAGCTTGATAAAAAGTCAGGAAAAACAGACGGGGCTTGGGAAAAACAGAAAATAATAAGAAAGAGCGATGGTAACAGTCAACGACAGGGGAGGTGGTATTGCCTATAGCAACTGTCACCAGCGCCTGCATCTTATTCCGCAGATGTGGCGCTGTGTCTCACTGCATTTGTTTGCTTAGCTGTGTCTATCTGTCCACATACCATCCTTATTTTATACCTTCTTCCAGCTCTCTTGCACACGCCACACAAACACACACACACATATATGATAAGTTTCTTTCGAATGTAAATTTTCAGACAAAAGGGAGGAAGTGGAATGATAGTGGCTTGGGAGGTGGGGGTATAATTTTGAAGGTCAACTGGAATCTGTTAAAAATAATGGTTGGTCAAAGGAAGAAGAGGAAAGAGAAGAGGAATAATGGCAGTGACATGCGGGGTGAAGAGCTGAGGGTGACAGCTGGATAGAAGGTGGAACACAATAATTTAACAGTACTGGTCATCTAATAAAATGCCCCGAAAGTCTATAAGTAATTTAGGCCTTATCTTACACAACATGTCCGCTTTGCACAACCCGGAATCTATTCTCGTATGGTTATTTTTCCACAACACCGCTGGTGCAAGAATTTCTGTGAACAAAGCATTCGAGCCAGAGAGCAGGAGAGAGATTAGAGCTGAGAAAACTATAATAGTGGCCAAGGGGGTGGGGTGGTGTGGGGGGTGTTATGAATTCGGATGGTTAGAGTGAACAGAAAGACCAGCTAGAGCCCCTCGTGCTGGTGGACCCGGATTTTGAAGAGCAGCCAAGGAGCCTGTTAATGCTTCACATCATTGCGCTCCTCTGATCATGGCTCCTGCTCGCTCGTGCTTGTTGCCTGTCGCACTGTCCTCCTCTTAGCCTCTCCCTCCATCCCCACTCTGTCTCTGCCTGTCTTCCCCTGCTCAGTCATGCCTGGCCGCTCTCTCTCTCTCCTTTTCCCTCCTTCTCTCTCTCCTTCATTCTTGCCCTCTCTGTCTGTACCACATACGGACCCTCCGCGCTTCCTCCTCTGGGACTGGGTTTCCATGCGGCGAGGCGATGCTGGCACGGCCTGGCTTTCCGCAGTCTTGCCAAGGCAGTTAAGCTTGGGACATTAAGCGCATCATCAGCCAATTCAGGGGGATATTATCCAGACAGCACTTACAACGCTAGTGACGTTGTTTCTAAGAGAGCCGGCCGGGGGTATCCCTGGCTTGACATGCGTCCCCGTTCCTCTAATCTCAGTGTTCCAGTCTGTAGTAAACACTCAGCTTGACGTCCCCTCTCCCCTCTCTCCTTATGCTAATACTTCCTGCGATTCTCCTCCGCTCTCCTCCAGCCTCCCACGTCCACCCCATTTAGGTATCTGGGCACTATACAGTGGGAAGAGATTTGAAAAAAAAAAAAAACAAAAAATAAAAGCTCTGGCTTCCTGCAAAGCCTGCCCATGGTGCATCGTCACAAAGGAGGCATAGTGTGTGTGCAGTGCCACTTCTAAACGGAGCTACTCCCTGTTCAGGGAAGGAGTCTGACGATTGCCTGGTGCAGATCAGTGGCGAAGGGAGGCTCTGGGTGCCTCTCTGCCTGTGCACTTCTTTCCTTGGCTTTGTACCGCCCCACTTACGTATCACACCCCAAGCCATTAGCTATCTGCCCTCTGATGTCATTCTACTTCCGCTTCTACTTCTGCTATCTCACGCCCCTCTGTCTTCGCTCATGGGAGTTTTACTTACACATAAATGTTCTGAGGGCAGAACAAAAGTTGATTGGTTCAGAGAGAGAACCAATCAGATTGTAGAGAAGGTGGGTCCAAGCAACTAGAAGAGGCGGGACCAAGACGTTACCACAAGACATGTGGTCTCTCCTCCTCGTTCTGCCCTCAGAATATTTTTGTGTAAGTAAAACTCCCATAGGTTCTGCCTTCTTGCCATCTCCATTGTTCACTGTTCTGCTACCCGGCCTGTCTTCCCTTCCTTTCTTCCTTCATTCATTCTTTCTCGTTCCCCGCTGCTCTGAAGGCTGCACTTGCTTTATTGTTTCTGTTTGCTCTGCACCTTCTCTTATTGACTCGCTCGCCGTTCTGGTCGCTGCTCCATGCACACTGTGGGCCTCCTGCATTATTTAAATACACACGTCATTTCATTGGGCAATACATGCAGAATGGAGTTGCCGTATTTGTTTGGTGAACGGCAGAGAGGTGGAGGGGTAACGGGAGATGAATGAAATAAACGGAGGGGTGAGTGGGTATTGGTGATGATAAGTGTGTTAGCTACGGGCGTAGGCCTGTACTGAACGTGACAGTGTCTGTGTCAGAGAGTCTGAGCCAGGTGGAGATGTTCTGGTGTTAGACAGCTGTACAGACACACACACACACACACACACACACACACGTTTGTATTCTTTATGGGGAGTCTCCATTCATTTCTATGGGGAAAACCCTTATCCCAACTATGATAACCTTAACCATAAGTAACGAAACAAAATACAAGACTTTTGGCATTTTTTGTTTTTTGATTGCAGTCACTGATTTTTGTAAAATTGAGTTCCCCCCTGTGGAGACTGAAAAAATCTCTCCACAAGGTCAAAATAACAGGTTTTTATCATATTGTGGGGACATTTGCCCTCCACAATGTAATATTTACATGACCACCACACACACACAATCAGAAGCAGAATCTCACCGAGGGCACCAGAATGCCCAGGACAAATACACACACATAATAAAACCCTTGTTGAGAAACATACCATATCTATCATATAAGACCAGCACAAAGACACACACATGCCGTTATGTCTTTTGCCTGCAGCAGCCATTTCTCTCACACTTATATCCCGTGGCTTGATAGCTGCTGTGCGGGGGAATGACGTGTCAGTCAGGTACGTGGAAGCAGTTTCCTGGTCTTCACCCTCCCACCCCCGTCCTCTCCTTCGTGTTGTGATGACCTTCCTGCTTTGCGCAAAACACGGGGCATGCTTCATCCCAGATTTAGGCTTTGCATACGGCCCGTATCGCAGCTCTCTGCTGGAATTAAGCCCAGAGCTGGATTTTAATCAAAATTCAGACCCAGTTGCCAATCTGGATTCACTAACCTGTTGTTTTCCTCCAATATCCAGGAATGGTGGAGGTAGGATATTTGCATGTGTTTGTAATACATTTCACGTTATTATCATCATAGATATTTACTTGTGTATAATATTCAGCATGCTTATTGGGATCCATTTCCGTGGCATTGACTGCGTCTTCACACACGCGCGCAGCGGCGCAGGTGGGACTAACCTCAGGGGTAACAGCCTCAGCTGTGCCTGTATGATTCAAGTCGCTGTGACCGGCATGCGAGGGGGGAGCTCTGGCAGGAAGGGAGGGAAGGAGAGGAGGCAAGGGGGAAGCGGGGGCGCACAGAGAAGGAAGAGGGAGAAGAGTGGGAGCACGGAGGTGGAAGAGGGAGAGGAGTGGGAGCATAGAGAAGGAAGAGGGAGAGGAATGGGAGCACGGAGGTGGAAGAGGAAGAGGAGTGGGAGCATAGAGAAGGAAGAGGGAGAGGAGTGGGAGCACAGAGGTGGAAGAGGGAGAGGAGTGGGAGCGCAGAGGTGGAAGAGGAAGAGGAGCAGGAGCATGATGGAGGAAGAGGGAGAGGTGTCAGACCATGGATGAGGATGAGGGAGAGGAGCGGGAACATGGAGGTGGAAGAGGGAGAGGAATGGGAGCACAGAGGTGAAATAGGGAGCAAAGCGGGAGCACGGAGGTGGAAGAGGGAGAGGAGGAAAGTGGGGAAAAGAAGCCTGTTTTTGTAATAGTCTGGGTCAAGATCCTCATTAGAGATTTATAAAAGGGGGACTAAACCTTTACTGGGGTCAGATTTTGATGAAAATGAATGGGCACACAGTAATTAAACTAATTAGACTGCATTTATTTGGGGGGGGGGGGTAAAGAATATTTTAGGGGAGCTAAAGCCCCCCCCCAAACAGCCCTAACGACGACCCCAGTCTGGTAAAAATGTAACAGAGGCTAGGTAGTACTGGACTGGGAAACCTGTTCTGGGAAGGTCTGGAAAATGGATCCTGTGGATTTTGCCATTTTTGGCCTTCCTTGCTTTTCATGAGACCCCCACCAAGCTCTTATTGGCTGAATTTTGGTGCGTACAGCATGCATAGAGAGTGTAGGTTACACCGATTGTCAGTGAGCCCGTTGAGTTATGGTTTGGTTTGGGGGAGGGGATGGTTAAGGACTCCTTCTGCAGAAGCGCTCAGGCACACGGAGAGCAAGAGTTTCTCATCTCCCTGGGGTGGGGTGGGGGTGACCTTGGAGAGAATGCATGAAATCTGATTAAGAAATGAAAGCAAACATAAACCACCCGCCCCCTGTTCCTGCCTCCCTAGGACTCTGCATACGCTTTGTGTTACACACTCACCAGCATGTACAGAATCCACCATGTCGCAACAGTGCTGCAGCCCCCCATGTAACACTCACTTGCCACGTCACTTTCAACAGTTACATCTAATACATACTTAGAACATTATCCGTAATCAAGCCTATATGACTACATCTCCCATGATGTCTCTTTCCCCACATAGCATGTGTACCAAGCAAAACTCAGGTGCCAAAACAGCATCCCCGCTTGCCACATTCTGCTGGCCGTACTGTCATCTGTTGCCTTTCCCCTACCAGCTTGGAGACACATGGCACACTGGACCTACTGAGCTCGCCTTTCCATCACTGCGTTCAATCTGCCAGGCCGCACATCAGCTGCTAAGCATCTATTGGCCATGTAACGCCTCTGCGATTGTATAGCATCAGCAGAGCCCATGATGCCACCTGTCTGCTATGGTGGAGGCAGATGGAGGCTTATTAGCTCCTTTAATTAAGCTTTGAGTTAAAACATAATGATTTACAACCCAGTGTTAGGTGGGGGTGACATCTGAATAATCACTCCGTCTCCCCCCGTAAACATGCACGTGTGAGTGTTGTTTTCGGTCTTCCTCCCTCCCTCTCTTTCTCTATCAGACTCACTCTGCCAGAAACACACGGCCTTTTCCTCTCTATTGTCTATTCCTTGAAGGGTACAGGAATGCTCACATTTCCTCTGATAAGCATGGACAGCCCATAAGCACGGGGCAGGGAGGGAGGGAGAGGCTGCTATTTTCATTTCAAGCAGATAAATAATGAATCGGCCTGGGATGCAAGTAGGACAGGGCCCTGTAAACAATGTCCCGTTTCATCTTGGGCCTGTGAGTGCCGAATCAGGATTCATAGCAGGGGGCTCAGGGCCAGATCCTGGGGATTACCGGGGATAACAGGTGTATTTTGGAGTAATTTCGTTCACATTCTTACTTTGTCCCTTTCTTCATCTTTGTTTCCTCTCCATCTTCTTCTCCTACATCGACCTCATGATTTTTTATTTTTTTTTACTTTTTCTTCCCAATCAAAATATATATATAATAGTAAAATGTAAGCACCATCTCCCCAAGGAGGCCAAAATCCACCGCCACGCCTGCTATTCTCATACTCTTCAAGGGGCTCAGTCACCACGGGTCAGCAGAGAGCCAGACGCCAATAGTCATGACTTTCAAATTTGCTTCTTTCAGGCGGACCAAAGTTTTGATTAAATGTACCCTTTTATCTGAGAACTTTTGCCAATATCTTTTTATACGTAGGAATCCATCCACTGGAAACTGTAAATGTAAGCAGGATCAATGAAAAAAAGGAGGGTGTTGCTTTTGGAAAACAAATTTGATCTTAAAAATCAACTAGGCTTTTAATTCTAGGACTGCTGCCTTTTTTTCTTGGAAAGTGACCTGCTTGCACTGGCTAATGACCGTAGATGGTTTGCATTAGCTATTACACTGCAAAACAATAGATTGCCTGGTGACACCTTGGGTCCTGAGACATGAGTCCATTCATCAGGCGTGTGCCTGTAGAATTCGGGGAGGGACGGGGCAGAAAGAGAGGTCAGGTAATAACTTGGTAGACAAATAGGACACCCACTATGAAACCGGCAGGATGGAGTAATAGATGGTCCTGCCATGGCCTTATCAGGAGCCCGGCCGCAACCCACACCCCGTTATGGAAGGTAATAGGAGGCCGGGAGGTTAGGAGGTGCCCAAGCTTAAATATAGTGGCCATGTCTCTGTATTGTCCTTGCAGGAGAGCGAGGATGCAGGCGAGACCACCAGGGGGAGGGCATGGTGGGACGCAAGAGGGCTGAGAGGGAGGGAGAGGAATAAACATGCATTTCAATATTGCTGTCTGGCTTGCACCTCCTCTATTCTTAGTGCCAGTTGTGTTTCTTAAGTTGAGCTGCAGCAGCATTGCAAACATCCTTTATTGCAGAGACACTCTATTTAAAAGACGATATGTAAGTGCTCCGTATCGAGAGATGAGCCTTTGCTGTCAACGATGATTGTTTTAATAGATATTTGTGGCAGTGACGGCGAATAAGTCTTGCTCTTTCTGCAGTACACATGCACTGGGCTCTGCGGTCGCATATTTTTGGTCACGGCCGTCGTAGGCTAGGCTGTGCCCGCGCAGGTAGTGTGTTGACATGAAGCTCAGAGGATTTATTGCCCAGAGGACCTGAGGCAGGTGGCTGGAGTATTTTTTGCACCGTTATAAGTGTGAATATCGATGTACAGCAGCCCATGTTTCCTGTGTTACAAGCAACTGCGTGTTCGCCCCAGCCTCGATCAATTGGGTCAGAGATGAATGTTGGCATATCTCGGTGTAGCTGTAGAGACTTGCAGCTCATGGTGTCCGTCTGAGAGGCCGGGGGGGCACATGTTCCACATACGGTCACACAAGCACAATAGTTCAAAAGCAATATTTGATAGCGAAGTTCACTTTAAGGACTCTGGAATAAAATTATTTACACGTCAGACTGAATATCAGTCCTGTTTGCACGTTTCTGTCTGATTCTGCCATGGTCTTCTGAGCAACTGCACGTGTTTGAAAAGCAGGGTGAGGGCAGACTGCCACAGCACGTGGGAGTGGTCGCCTGTCTGTGCTGCGTGTGTGTGCGCGTGATGTGACAGTTGTGTCCACACACAGACATCCTCTCCCTCTTTTCTCTCTCGTCACATCAATTGAGCTACAACGGGTTTTATTGGCAGAGCGGTAAATAGCATTAAGGCGCCTGTGTGGGACAGCTCGGCAGCCCAGTCCATGCAGCCCCCGCCCCCCGGCTCTCTTTCTCTGTATCAGCAGTCTGTCCCACTCCCCCCCCATTACCCCAGACGCAATATAAGCACATTTAACTTCCCCACTAATAGAGGCTACAGTCGAAGTAGAAGGCAGAGAATATTGCGAGTTAACAAAAAATTGCATGACGCAGCACAACTGCATGCGGATGCATACATGCGACTGCGATGCTCGCAGTATGGACCTGGCTGCCCCACTTCTGCTGCACGCAGACATGCGCAAACAGGGCAAACAGTTTGGACCTGGCAGCTACACCCCTGCTGCACGCAGACATGCGCCTACAGGGTTTGCAGTACGGACCTGGCCGCTACAATACTGCTGCATGTAGACATGCGCACACAGGGCTTGCAGTACAGACCTGGCCACTACACCACTGCTGCATGCAGACATGCGCCTGCAGGGCTCGCAGAACGGACCTGAGTGCCTCACTCCTGCCAGCCACTCCCTGTGCCATCAAATCTTTTTTTTAACTACTGAGGAAGGTCAGCTATGGTAGAGGCAGTAGGAAAGGTAGCTATATAAATTTATTTAATTCATATACATTGAATGCATCCTTTGTAATGCATGTTTTTTCATATTTTAATCAGAATATCGAGTCGAGGTAACAATATTTACTCTGGAAAAATAAGGTAAAACATGAACAATTATTAGGATGATCATCGTTATTATTGATTATTTGATAATTATATAACCTCAATAATAGCAATAATGATCATAATGCTTAAGATTATTTAAACAAAATTGCACTTCATCTTGTTCTAATGAATTCTGAAAACAGGAAAATGTATAGCAACCACATACATTAATGTAGCTGTATTTTCAGCACTCCATCATGGGTCTATACAGAGTCTCTCCTTCCTTCCACATTCATTGCATCTTCTTGTAGGAAACATCAAATCCAGCCTCGGTCATTCATATCCACTTCATAAACCTTAGGAATCCTTAATACATTCTGCTTAAGGGTGCTTAATCATTCTTTGTAGTGTAGTCTGTTCCTTAGAAAATCACCTCAATGGAATTTGCCGGGGGTGGGGGGGTGTTAACTTAGCCGCACACGCCATGTCGGACACTCGGCGGGGTGACGAGGGTCCTCAAGAGGTCTGGCGGTTCTCACGCCCACACGCGGCATTCTGCACTCTCCCAACACACCCTTAGGCTGACTCTCTCTGTCACGCCCTCTTGTTTACTCCATATGGAAGTAGCAACCAGTGGCGAAGCGAGGTAATGATCACCACTGGCTTTGCGAGAGATGTGATTGATTCCAGCCCGCTTGGTCGCCGTCGGTTACATGTGTTTCTATCCTCGCTGATATAGCTGTTATATGCTGAGGTTTGAGCGTCAGCGTCACATCGACTCAGTGTCTCCAGCAGCTTCCCCAATTGCCTAAGCCCTTCCTGCCTCCATGTTTGTTTCTTGTTGTCACAGGTGGTGGCTCTGAATGTCTTACTTCCATTCGATTTGGCTTGGTGCTGTCCACCCGTACATGGGTCCATACATGAACCGTCTTTCAGGACCCTCATTCCAGTTCTGAGTGCAGGTCCAGGCCCCTCGCTCTGTGTTTCTGTTCCATCACAGCCCTTGTCAGTGCTCCAGTTTACATTCTCCCTTCTCTTCGTGTTAGTGGCAGTAATTTGAGTCTTGGTTGCTAAATGTTGCTTTGACCATCTTGCAAGCATATAGGCAGTGTCTGTGTAACCCTTACTTTTCCTGTACTGTGCTGTCTCATTTTTCCCCTGTTAATTATTTAATTTCCTTTGCGTATATGATTTTTAAAATCTGTTATTCAAATAGCAATATACCTCCAGTCAGCCCAGTCTCCACCAGTGGGTTTGTTCTTGTGCACTGGTGTGCATGATTGGTTTCTTTAATGTGTGTGTGTGTGTGTGTGTGTGTGTGTATCATGTATATATTACGTTGAGGGGATCGAATGCCCCCATAATGTAAAAAAAACCTGTTATTTTGATGTTGTGGGAACCATTTTTTTGGTCCCCACAAGGGGAAACTCAATTTTATAAAAATCTGTAATTGTAATCAAAAAACTAAAAATACCTATAATCTTGTATTGTATTTCGATACTTTTGGTTAAGATTAGGGCTGGTAGCGTTTAAGTTAGTCATTGTTGGGATTAGGGTTTTTCCCATAGAAATGAATGGACGGTCCCCACAATGAGATGAATACAAAGTGTGTGTCTGTGTCTGTGTGTTTGTGCATGCGTGTGGTGTATGTGTGTGTGTGTTTGTGCGTGCGTGTGGTGTGTGTGTATGTGTGTATGTGTGTGTGTGTGTGTGTGTGTGTGTGCACCATGCACCATCTTGACAAGCCAAGTCTCTAACAACGTCTTTGCTCTGTTATTCTCCTTATTTATTGATTTATTTATTGACGTCTGGCTGATGCCCACTCCCAGTGCTGATCTCGCTAGACCCTGCTCCTCCCGGCCCCTCCTGTGTGTCCCCCCAGCCACCCTTACACCACGCTCTCCTCCAGCTGCCTGGCTTTGGCCTCAGTGCCTGCATTGGAGTTGGAGTTGTTGGTGTTATAGGTGCGCAGGTAGCCGCGGGCGGCGTGGGCTTCCATGGGGACGGATGCGCACTGGGCGAGCATGCCGTGCAGCGACTGGCTCCGCCGTGTCCACATGACGCTCAGCCTTTTAGCGTAGCTGTAGTAGGCGCTGGTGGCGATCTCGCCCATGTCGAGGGAAGAGCTGCGCCTGGATCGGCCGGCTGTCACTCTGGGGCTGGGGGAGGGGCTTCTGGGGGGTGGACTCTGGTAGGCACTGGAGGACCTCCAGTTGCTGCTGCCCCCCCGCTTCACCACTGTCCCTCCCACCATACTGTACCTCCGTTCCGTCATGCCTTCGCTGTACCCATACAGGATGGGCAGTCTCAGTTTTGCCCTTTTGATTGTATCGCCCTCCTCTACGGGGCGCCGTTTGAGCTGCTTGGGTAACGTGGAGGCATGAGCAGGCGGGCTATGGTAGAGGGCAGCTTTTTCAGCCTCGGGGGTGTAAGGCAGGAGCTGTTTATTTGGAAAAGTCACCCCTGAGCTGCTTTTTGTGGCCCCCACACGATACTGCTCCGGGACAAACTTGGGCTTGGGGAGGGTCTGAGGTTTGACCTTGGGGAGTGCCCCCCTGACCTCATCCTGCTGGGGCAATACCACCATGGTCACTCCCCCGCTCCCATTGGTCTGTGAATACACATTGGTCCCTTTGGGCAGCGGGGGTGAGGATGAACCGTGACAGCCGGTTTCCTCGCCATCACCGTGCGACCCGCCGTGGCTGCATGCCCGATGCCTCACCATCATGGTGACAGTGAACACCAGCAGGGTCACCACCACCACCCCGCCTACCATAAGTGTCAGCGTGCCGCCCAGGAAGTGTGCCTGCAGTGAGCGGCATTCTGGGTAATCATCCTTGGTGCTGAACTGGGCACAGCCCAACACCTTGGTGGCGGCCAGGGAGGTGACAGTGTCGTCGAAGATGGCCAGAACACAGAGGTTGTAATCCGCCCCGGAAACCAGGTTTTTCAGCAGGAAGCTGTTGCTGGTTGAGGGCAGGATTCTGCCAGGGAGAAAGAAAAAGAGAAACAGATCAGGGCACCTGAATCTGGAGTGAAGACCCCTGTAGGAACAACAGTGGTTCAGTGGACTTGGGCACCATGAGGACCGCAGGCTGACTTGATTTCAGGGGAAAATGAATAATAAATAGTTCATAATTAAGGTTAAATGAGCTTGATATGAGGAGAATAGAATTACTCATTTTAAGAAATGACACCAAAGAAAGATTAAGTCATACACGAAAGAGGAAAAGAAGAGATGTTTATAGAGCAGGAATGAGAGGCAGGAGGAGATTACTGGCACTATCTCTTGTTCAGACACCCAGCTATTTACACAAGCTTAATCTTATCACTGAATTTTCCCCATCTGATTCTCCGCAACAAATTTTGGGAAGCAGTTTTTTTTTTTTCCTCAAAAGCGCTTAGTGTCCTTAAATGCCACACTCCTAAATGCTGCACTCCGACACGGAGAATATCCGCTATGCTGTATCAATATATAAAACCTAATGAAAATGTATTGGTCAATACTGCATGATTCCAGGTTTGTCATCGAAATGTAATTGCTTGCTCTCCACGATGGTGTGTCATTTCTAAATCCCATTTTAGACCTACCGTTAACCCCTCCTCTGCTCCGCTTCTTAGTCACACATCACTTAATTTCTCTTTCCATTCCTCCTTCACACTGAACCCCCCCACCCCCCCACCCTGCCACGGCCTCAGTAATTTTGTCATTGTGCTTGAATTCTATTAAGTGCTCCTAGCTGTAAATTATGAGTTGAGAATCAAGGTCAGTTTTTAATACATTTACATACCCATTCTGGATTTAATTTGTTACGTTTGTGGCAGCTCTGAATAAGGGAAAAAATTTCTGCTTTGTGTCTACTTTGAGTTCACTTTATATATTGCATTTGTTTTGCGTTTGAAGTGCAACATAAGAGCGCTTTGTCTGTTTTCCCCACAATGCCAGTGTTGCTTTCACCATTGCTGTTTGTGTTGTTGTTTATGTGTGTGATACACGACACAGCCATCCTTTAAACCCCACAGAGAATGTGATTGATGGGGGTGACGTTTGTAGGAGCAGCCCGAGTTTAGTCTCTGTGTGTTCTGCATTGCTGATTCTATTAAAACTCTATACCCATCCCTCTCTCCACCCATTCCCTCCTCTCCCCGTTCTCCATTCCTACCGTCTTTCTCCACCCATTCTCTCCTCTACCCCTTCTCCATACCATCTCTCTCCACCCATTCCCTCCTCTACCCCTTCTCCATACCATCTCTCTCTACCCATTCCCTCCTCTACCCCATCTCTATATCCGCCCTCTCATTCCACTCATTCCCTCCTCTACCTCTTCTCTATACCCACCCTCTCTCTCCACCCATTCCCTCTTCTACCCCTTCTCTATACCCACCCTCTCTCTCCACCCATTCCCTCCTCTCCCCCTTCTCTATACCCCCCTTTTTTCCACTCACGGTTTTTCTTACCTGTCAGTCTCTGGTTTGCAAACAGCACACAAACAGATTCCATGGGGCATGCAACTATACCATTGGTCAAATGCTCTCATGACATGTGACACCATCAGATTAGAAAGGCTATGTGTGCAGAGAAGGGGAGCATGGAAGCATGAAGAGGCGAGCAGAAAGTGACAGCCTCCCCCCAGCTTACTGCCACCCGGTGCCCTTCCCTGCATTCCCATCCGTAACCCTCTCTGTGTTCCAGATGACTCCATTTCCTTCAGCACGATGGGTTGTGACATACGTATTGACTCTACAGTTTAGGCTCATTTAAGGACTTCATTATTGTTCACACAGAGTCTTCTGTCAAACTCTCCCTTGGTTTTCCTCACTCCCTTCAGCATTCCCTCCCTCTAACATGCCTACAGTAAAGTGCCCCCACCTAGATGAAGATATATACGAAAACAGGCCAGCAGCGTGTCGCTGACTGATGGGCACGCACATTCTGGTTTTCTGTGACCTCATTCTCATGGCCTTTGCATTCCAGTTAGCCGTCAGTCACCTAAGCGAATACATTTTTTTCTCCTGACATATCAGCTGCGTTTTGGAAATTACGCTCTAGGAAATGGCAAATGGTGTTTATCACGCAAAAGGCCATCTGTTTTAGCTTAATGGAATTTGTCTAATTATTGTGTTTATACTGATCTTGCTGGGTTTCTCGGTTTTGTGGGAGAATGATGTCGTTCCCCCTGGGAATTACAGCTTCGCCTGGTGCGATTCCTTTACTGAGCCTCGACAGAGCCAGTGATGGAGTCAGGTAAATATGAGGTGGGATGATTGTGGGTTTGCTCACCTGTAAACCAGGGTCTCGTCAGCAGTGCAGTTGTACTGGATCTGGTACATCCACACCAGGTATGCGCCATTCTGGTCCCAGCGTACCTGCGCCGAGGTGGACGTCACTCCCTGGACCCCCACCCCTGGGTCTCCTCCTGCGGCACCCTCTCCTACGTCGTCCTCCGCACCCGTGGTGTCCCCGTCGACTGCCAGCGCCCCGCCGCTGCCACCCGCTCCCCCTCCACCCCCAGTTTTCCCAGTGGTGATGTCGGAGGAGCCAGGGTCCCGGCCGTTGACTAGCGGCACGGTGCTGTTGCCCCGGTGGGGCAAGGGGATGATCTTCAGGTCCACTGTGGCGGTGGCCTCACCAGCAGCATTGATGGCGATGCAGGTATAAGTGCCATCATCGCGAGCTCGCGTAACCAGCAGGTCCAGCGTGCCATTGCGGTATGATTGGCTGCGGCTGGTGTTGGCCACAATGCGGTCATCCGGGGACACCCAGTGGATGACCGGCTCAGGGTCGCCGATGGCACGGCACTTGAGGGTGGCCCGCTGGCCCTCCAGCACCCAGAGCTTGTGGGTGTGCCGGGTAATGAGTGGGGGCTCACAGATGAACTCCTCCTCGGGGATGGACCAGAAGTAGCGGCCGGCCAAGTGTGCAGGGGTGGCGCATGTCTCCATCTCGTCCGTCCGCACCAGCCGACGTAGCCACAATAGCTCACAGTTGCAGTGCAGTGGGTTCCCACCAAATGTCAGGCTGACCACGGCATTGTATGGGGTGGGACTTATCACGCCTGTCTGTGAGCGGGCGAACAGGGGGTCAGGGGGCAGAGTCTGCAACCGATTTGACGTCAAGTCCAGCCGGGCCAGCTTGTACATCTCCCCGAAGGAGCCCTCCATAATGTGGTTAATAAGGTTGTGGTCAAGGTGCAGCGTGTGCAGGCTGGCCATGTTCTGGATGGCTTCCCAGGGTACTTTGCGCAGATTGTTGTAGGACAGGTCCAGGTCCTCGAGTGTGGCCAGGAAGTCATCGAAGGCCTCGGGCGACACGTCGGTCAGCTGGTTGTTGTTGACGATGAGGTGCTGCAGGTTGAGTAGACCCGTCAGGTCGCGTGGGCCCACCAACATCAGCCGGTTGCCATCCAGGTGCAGCGAACGCAGGCTCTCCAGGTCAGCAAAGGCCAACGGCCGGATGGTGTGGATGGTATTTCGGGACAGGGTCAGATCCACCAAGCCCGTCATGTTGGCGAAGTCGTCGCCTCCCACCTCGCGGATGAAGTTGTCAGCCAGCCGGAGCTCCACAGTGCGCCGGTCGACGTTAGGCGGCACAAACAGGAGGCCCTTGTCAGCACACAGGGTGCTCAGCGACTCTGACAGGTTCCGGCACACGCAGTGGAAGGGGCAGGTGGACACCATGCCCCACGTCTCACCTGCCGACGCCCCCAGGCCCTTCCCCCACAGGGCCGGCAATAGACAGGTGCTGGTGACCAAGGCCAGCCAATGAAAGGGGAGCAGGGCGGAGCCACGCGTTGCTGGGGCGGAACAGATGTGGAGCTGGAACTTCACGAATGGCTGGAGAGTTCTGGTGGGACTCAGGAGCTTTGTGGAGGGATTTTGGGGAAGTGAGGCACTCGTTGGCTGGATGGCTGGAGGCAGCAGCTGAGTGAGGGACGGGCTCGGCTTACGGGATGGGTGCTGGGGTGAGATTTGTGGCATGGTAGATGGGGGTTACTCACAGACCTGCGGATGAGGAGAAGATGGCATTAGCTCACGTGAACACTAAGATTGTCCAGACTGGTTTGATTTCAGCATTGAAATCTGTGTTGTGCTTTATTTTGAAATCTGGGGTCTCTGTGGGCAGCATCTGTGTCCCAGGCTGTGGGCAGCGACTTTACCCCTGTGGTGCACTGTGTGGTTTTTGCTATGCACTGTACCCGCACAGTGTAAACACAGTGAGCCAGGCCTGTGCCATACTGGGGAGGATAGTGAAACAGAAGGTCATGTGTGGGTGGGGTGTGACTGGGCTGGGGAGGGACAGGGGGG
>JAAGVU020000002.1:24642669-24673589 GCA_011763525.2 Mormyrus iriodes
GGGGGGGTGTTGTGTTTCAATCAGAGGCACTGCACCAGCAAGCAGCCTGTCAGAGAAATGGCGGGGGATGGAGAGCGTGAGAAACAGAGAGAGGCAAAAGAGAAGGGGAAGCGGGACCGCGGCGGGCAGATTGAGATGGAGGGGATGGACAGGCCGGCGTTGCTGTGGGAGCAGATGGGGATGGACGTGGCGGATGGAGAGTGGCTCTGGGCGCTTGGATTGCTGGCGAGAGAGCGTCAGAGAGGCGGGCTGTGTGAATTGGTGTGAGAAGCTCCCACTGCGAAACGAGGACCCGGGGCTGATGTTAATCGTGGCCGTGGCTGGTCCTCCACCTCCTGCCGTCACTCGAGAAACTCTGGCGTGACCTGCTGTGCCATTACATCCACCTTTCCACTGCAATTCCCTGCCCCTCGACACCAGGATGCCCCTCTCCCCTTTCTCATCACGCCTGACTTTGCCCACTCCCTGGCTTTGCCCTCCACCTGCCACCGTTCTTCTCTCCTCCCTTCATCCCTGCGTCTCCTCTCTCTTTCCTCTCACTCCCAGCTACCCTTGAAACAACCTGGCGGTGATGTAACTCCAGTCATTGAGGCACCCCTCCCCCCCTCGCTCCCAGGCAGTGCCCTCATTTTATTCTGAAACCTGATACCACCCAGGGGTACGGAGCCAAAAACGAGTCTGTCTCCCTCTGTCATCAGTCCCAGCTGCCAAGCCTCCTATCTATCTTACCCTCCTGCATGTGCCAGCTTTGTGACCCCAGCTTTGCCCCCTTTACCAACCGACTCCACCCCCTTTGCCTGCTGACCCCACCCCTTCCCTGCTGGCCTCACATCCCACATGACCGTTTCCATACGTGTATGTATTTAGGCCTTATGCTACATCAGAGCCATAGACCAAATGATTTCATGATTCTTAGTCAGGGCTATATGCCCCTTCCCCATCATCAAGGTGTTATTGTGGGGGTCACATGAAATTGGAGCCCCTGCTCCTTCACATACAGGTTAAGAATATTCTAGGATATCTGTGTATTAGCCCAAAATGCGATACAGTTAAACCACAGGAGTCCAGACTTCAACAAGAGTCTTATGAGCTGTTCTCATCCTCCATCAGTACTCTCTGTTCTCTAGAAAGTTCTCATAGCTTCAGTTCTTTGCTGGTAATACCCTGGATATCAGATTTGCTGCTGCAGAATGAGAGGCTGAGAGTAATCAGTAGGGGAACACAGATCAGATTCGAGAGGACTACAGGAAAAAAAATTACAATCTCTCCCGTTGTTTGGAAATGTGAAAAGCAAGCTGGTAACTGTAGACCAGGGCGTTTTATGGCAACTTAATTTCGCTAAATCACTTCTGGGCACATTTTTTGCAGGCAACAAATGCTTCATTCAGGATACCGACAATAAAGGGAATTGGTGACTAATGATGTCTTTTACCGCGCATTAACTCCGCAAGTTTTTCATTTTCTTTGAACATGGTGGGAATGGATTGGCACCCGAGAGCTCAGCAATACCTCAGTCTGACCTCTGAACTTTGACCAGGCTTGTGCAAACACACACACACACACACACACACACAGACAATTCTCATTTTCACACATACACATGTGTACAGACCAGCACTCCAAAAGCAGTTACACACAAACGCATTTATTCACCAGCTCTTCTCTGTCTAAGTTTACCCCCGATTCAGAAACAGCCTATTTACGCCTATTTGTCTCTGTCAGGGCTGTTGGATTCTCCTGTCAGAGCTCAGTCAGTTAGCGATGAGTATGAGGATATCCTGGCAGGGCGGGAGGAAGGAATCAGAGTATCTGGGAACATTGACACGCTGCGTGCACACCGACATGCCGGATCTGAATGGGTGTATAAATGTGTAAAGGGATACATCTGGGACAGGATAGTGTCAGTTGGTGCTCTGTGGGGATGGGGTGGGGTGGGGTAGAATGGAAGACAGGCTCCCTGGTTGGATTCAGAACGTGTGAAGGACACCAGGAATAGACTGGAGTGCAGTCCTAAGGGGGAATGTGGGGATCTGGAGAGGTGGAAGGATTCTGGTCCATGACATTAGAAAAGATGGGGAGCGGCTGGGAGAGTGTAACCTAGAGATGAAGGCCAGGATGGAGTGTTTGGGGAGTGAGGGAGATGCTGTTTGCAGATGGAGGGATGCAGGCTGTGTTTGAATACTTTAATGAGTTTGGCACTTTAGCCAGATTGTAAAAATAGCCTCCCCGACTCCCCCCCAGAGCCCTGTTCTTCCTTCTGATCCAGCTTTCAGTCAGAGGGGATCATCCTGCCCCCCCCCCCCCCGGGTGCCTATTCCTAACAGCTGTAAGGGGGGGTCCCTCCCCAAGATTTGCAGGCGTCTGCTCCAACCTGGCAAGATTTCAGGCGTTTCGAGTTCAGCCTGGAGGCTGTCTGGCATCTGTTCTGCGGACGATGGAGCTGGAGCACGAGCCCCCGAAGGATACAGCTCCTGTGACAGCAGGGGCTTTGTGGGATGGGGGGCGCATCTGTGAAACCACATCAAGGGGGCGCTGCTCTGTCCTCAAGTAGCAGGATCTGAGACAGGGTAACAAATTCTCATGGGGGGGTTCCATCCAAAGGAGAACGCGATGCCGTGCGTTTCAGCCAGTGGCCGCATCGACCGCGTTATCGACCGGCACAGACCGGTTTGGCCAGGTGTGAGGAAGTGGTGGCCGGCCGCGGGAGGCTGGCTTTCTGCCAGGGATCAGCAGGGGGAACATTGAGCTCGTTTGACTAGAAGGCCTTTCTCGTCGGGTGCTGGAACGAAAGGCACCAAAGCTGCCGATCAGACCAGCGGCGCCACCGCGAGCAACTGGACCGGATCGCCGGGCATCTGGAGCCCCGGCACGGGGGTCCCGTTTGGACCCTACGCCACTGCGCTGTCTGGCCTCGCCATCACTGTCATTACGCACAATTACATGTTTCACGCTGAAGTGCTCTTTTGCTCAGGGCAGTGCTGGTGTGCGCCCATGTTTTTGTTGTTCGTTCCAGTCATCTGCAGTTGTGAATACCCTGCAGAGCTCGCTGGCAGGCCCCACAGGCCAGAACTGAAGTTGGGGGGGTGAGGGCTGGGAGGGTGACTCGGCAGAGCTGTGCAGTTATAATTATTAATTTGCCGGGGCTTGTTTTGTTTTTCAAAAGCTGGCACTAAATGAAGAAATTAATAATTAATGGTTAATAAACCAAGGGCCATTCTAAGGGCCATTATCGTCTTCATTGTTTAATAAACAGCACATCATTACTCCTCGTCCTCAGCTACTCTCTCCTTCTATTTTCATCCCCCTACACATCTTCCATGCCTCCATCCATCTTTTCTTTTCTTCACACCTTTCCTCTTTTCTCCCCCTGCGCCTCCCTCTTCCTCAGCACTCACGCTTGCTGCCCCTAAAGCCCTTCCACCAGGGGGAGCCGTCTCATGACATGGTGAGGGGCAGCCGCCACCTCTTTCCCTCTGAGAGGGCGATTAGCCTCATCTGCCATCATAGCTGAGGCAGTAACATGCTGGATGACAGTGTGGCCATATAATCAGGAGGCTGTTAGATCGAGTCCCCAAGGAGAGCGGTGCTGTCACCATGGGATGGTTCAGATCTAGCATGAGCAAATGACAGGGCCTCCCTCTACAGATGTCTCACTGATTGGTCACAGCCGACTGTTTTTAACACTGTGTGTGGCCAATTAGTAGGGTCTCTCACCAGATACACGAATTTAGGGTAACTTCAGACACAACACACTTGCACATACATACTCACTGCTCCTGTGTCCGCTCACATCTCTATAACAGCTGCACAGTTCATTCTCACGCATGCAGCACAACTCCTGCTTTCCTGGCAGTGGTGGGTCGGTGGAGCGTAATTAGCTTATCATCACATTTACATACTGCCAGGGGTGGGGGGCCAGGCAGGGGCACATGACAGAAGAGAGGTGCCACATCCCTGCATGGACAAACGCCTCGCCCTCTGATTTCTGCATCAGCCACCTGACACACACCCCAGAGTACCCAGAGAACAAGGACAAAGAGCAAAGCATGTTTCAGTCTCTCTGGTATATTCCTGAATGATTATTCTATTTGTTATTAGGATGAGTCTGTTTTCTGGATGTTCTCTTGTCTGTTTCCTCTCTTTTCCTGGATGTTTTCCTGCTTCCTGCCTGTTTTCCTGTTTGTCTTCCTGTCTTTTTCCCTGATGGTATACCCGCATACCCCTTGTCAGTTCCTGTCTCGGTCTGTGCTTGTTAGTGCCACCCCAGTGAGCGAATGGAAACGCTGTCCTATTCTGTCTGTGCTGCCCCTGTGCGACGCTCTTTCGTTTGTGTCTTTATGTAAGCACTCGTGCAACGCCTGCTCTTCTTGATGGCTGGTGAGGTTCTGTAGGAATGTGAATGTGCTTTCTAGGGGGGAGGGGGCAGCGGCAATGTGCCTGTATGTCTCCCTCTATGTCTGCGCCTTTCCAGCGAGTGTCTCTTAAGGAAATGCTTAGGTTGGTGTTTATCTGCAAGCGTGCCGCCTCTAAGACGTGTGTGTCTGTGTGTGCGTGTGTGTGCGGCACTCTACCTTTACTGTCTGTGTCAGCCGAGGGTTCAAATCAGCTCCGCATGCCAGGGGGTGCCCAGGGAGACCGTCGCTGGCAGGTCCGGGGGTTAGGGAGACCCTCCTCCTCTTCCAGGAACACATGGACGGCATGTAGGGGAGCCCTGGGTTTCAGGTTGGGATTTTGTATCCGTTTCAGTTCAGGAGAATCAGAATTTGACACCACACCCCTCCGTCCGCTGGCGCCTTTTCTGGTGTCAGCATGAGCTCAGCTTCTCCCTGGGGTACGAGGTTGTCAGAAACAGTGGGCAGCACGGCCAGGCCGCCATGCTCTTCAGTTCATGCCTCCTTCTGTGGACCCTGCGCACCCCCAAGTGTTTGTTGCCACTTCCCCTGGTCCGCTGTCAGTCATGTCATTCCACTCATTACATCCAAATTCTACTGTAATTTTTTTTTTTATTGTTGCCAGCATGCAGTTCTTCTCCTCACCAGTGGGGGGCAGTCTCACAGGGATGGGGATTCTGAGGGATGCCAGGCCGGGGCTGCCGCTCCAGCGGCATCTGCTCCAACTCCCCCCTTGGGAGCTGGGGCGGGGGCAGAGCAAAGTGGTGCACCTCTGGGCGCGTAAAAAAGAAGGAGGTGAAGAGGAGAGGAGAGGTAGCTAGGGGCAGAAAGCAAGGGCAGCCGCAGGGTGTGACGGGTGAGAAGTGGCTGGGAGAAGGGGCTCTCCTGCACGACAGAGGACAAGAAGGACCTTTAAGTATCAATGAACACGTCCAGCAGGTTGACACTGTCCTCTCCTCTCCTGTTATCCGTCCACCCGTCTGTCACTGACAGGCTTCTCTCCTTCCATCCACACCTTCACACATCTCCGCAGACCAGTGTCCTCGGACACGGAAGCACTGCTCTCTGCGTCCGACAGCCGGCGATCGCTCCCCGAATGGCCAGAGCGCCTGCTGAAGTTGTTGAGCTTGCCGCCTCCAGCAGCATGTCAGTCTCCTGTAAATGAAGATGTCCCTCAAACCTGCACCTTAAAACAAGTAGCTCGTTTACCTTTGTGTGTGTGGGCGTGTGTGTGGGGGAGGGGGGTGAGAGGCATGACAGGTTTCTGTTTTATGCATAGACGGACGCCTGTGTGATGTAGAAAAATATGACAGTTGTTTTTTTTTCCTATCGATTTTCCCTGGTTTTTAACCCCTAACTGGAAACACTGCTTGACTTTTTTTCTGTCTGTATTTTTCTCTCCCAGTTTATTTCTAAATATTGACACCTAGTTCCCCTTCACATCCCCCAGCAAGACAAGCACCCCACCCTTCTGTCAGCTGCCCTTCACAGAATAGACAGAACAGAGAGCAAAACCAAAAATGCACAAACCTAATATCCTCGCTTGAACACTCGCCCAGTCGTTTCCTCCTCTGAGACCGGCGATTCTTCCTCCCAAGAAAAGATGCTCTCCCCTCCTCTCTCCCTCCCTAACGCACTCTCTCTCTCCCGCTCTGGACCCCGACACTTCCTCTGCCAGACACTCTGCCCGTCCTGCCCGCTCTGTGTCAGGGGAGAATCCGCTCGCTTTCACTCCTTCTTCCTTTCTCCTGCTGCATCTCAGTGCTCTGGTGCCATTTCAGTCCCACACTCAGGTAATCTGGCTAAAAAGATGAGGTAAAGTGCCGATCTGCTCCCGGCCGCTTCTGCAGTTGTGCCCGTCCTCATCCAGACGCGCCTGCCTCTGCCGTCTGCCCCTTCATCTCTCTGTCCTGCCCTTTGCGCCCCTATTTTTTTTTCTTTTCTGTAGAGGGAGTCTGTGATTAGCGCCGTGTGCTGCAAAGAGAGAGCGCAGCTGTGGGACTGCGCCGGCTTCCTCCACTACGCTGACTGAGGCAGGGAGAGATGGGCAGGCGAGGGAGGGGGATAGAGAGAGAGAGAAAGAGAGAGAGCGATGGAGAGAGGGAGGTGTTAGAAAGCCTGAAGCAGCATTAGCTTGAGGGAACGAGAGAAGAAGTGAAAGAATGAGGGATGGAGGAGAAAATGAGATGGATATAACTGTCAAAGACGGAGAAATGAGGAGCACACTGGGCGGACTGGGCTTTGGGGCTGAGCCACACAGTGCTTGGTTGTTCGTTGGGCTGGATGGGAGTGTGTATGCTGATGCTGATGGCCGCTCCTGTCCTTGAGGTAACACGGACTGAGAGATTAACTTAGACAAGTTGCCTCTGAGCATAAGTTCATGCTGTAACCCGGTACTGAGAGAGAGACCTGGAAGGAGGGATTCAATTAAACGAGTAACTGGCCTCATCCAGGGGTTCTAATGCAGTTTGGGGTCTGCGTGTTTTCGGGTGAGAGGAGTGAGTCACTTTCCGCTTGCCAGACGCTGGAGCTATATTTAGATGGAAGCAACTGAGTCAACTGACACAGGGTGACACGTGTGGATGCGTGCTGACACGATTGCAGGCTCGCAGGAACGCGGGGGGCGCGTGGGGGGCGCAGAGATTTACGCACGTGCTCATCTGCGCTCAGCTAGACGTCCCTTCACGTGCTGGCAGTTACATGCTCAGGTATACACACACGCACAGTCACGCACTCTCCTCAGCCTCCAAATTCCCCATTAGAACAATTTCTGTTGAATAGCTGTACTGTGATTCTGAAGTTTTCCACTTCTGAGTGGAAGTGAGGATTTTGCAGGGATGCGGCTTTGGCACGTAAACACACGCCTGCATGCTGTGATCGGCCTCATTCCTCGCCTGGTCCTCTGACCTAAAAACTGCCTATCTGCGCTGGGCGGGACTGGAGATCCTGTTGGGAGCGAGCTCAGGGCCCTTGGAGCCAGTGTCGCTGTCTGCAGCCGGCTTTGGGATGGGGATGGTGACCTGGTGTGAACTGAGACGAGTCACTGGGATGGGGACAGAGTGCTACTGCTAAGGCAGTGTCATTGTTCCCCTGTCGTTGACCCTATAGATTGCATTGGAGTTGCTGTTTTTGGGATGAGAGGTCCGGTATTGACCTTGGAGAGTTAAACGTGGTCCTGAAACATTTGGGATGAGCGTGGGTGGCAGAAGGAGGGGTCTGTGGATGTGTAGCGAGTTCGGCTACTGGAAAATGACAGAGGGGAAATAGCCATGTGTACTGTAGGGGTATTGATGGAGTATTGAGCAGCGCTTGTGACCTAGCCGTTTGGGACACGTCGCCATAGCAGCGCAGTCCCATGGTTCCCATCTCCCTCTGTGGCTGGATGCCCTCTCGAGCCGCCTGCCCGCTGACTAGTGCTCAGTATTGTGTCCCTGCTCTTAGCCACAGCCCTATTCTGCCTGAGAGGGACATTTGGCTCTGAAAGCCGTCTGTAATTTTACCAAACCAATTTTGCTTTAGAACACTCGACATCAGATCTGGTGTGACAATGTCATCTCTGCCCCAGAGACCTGTGTATCCTCGGTTTAGACAGACCTCTTAACTTGTGTTAAAATGCTTTTCACATGTCTCTCTCATCGACCTGTCATGGCTCATCTTCGTCTTAGAGACTGGGCCAAATCTGTGCTCATCAATTTCTCCATCTATTTGTCTTTTCTCATTGCCTCATTTGGTCCCATCAACCAGGCTAGACAGATTCATCATTGTTGGGGGAGGACTTTCCCCCCTTCACAACAGTCTCTCCGTCAGCATCAGCTACACCGCTAGGTAGTTAGCACATTGGTTTGAAAGTCATTCAGGTGTTGCTTAAAGCTTTCCCTTGAACATAAAATCAGTCCCTCTCCCTGTGTCCCTTACAAAGGAAATCCCCCTCCCCCATATAATGGCATGAGGGTGTGCGTACTGTCAGGCGAGTGCATGGTGGTCATGTGACTCTCTTCTGCTGTCTCAGCCTCCCATTGTGGTGCGACGTGCAGTATTCTCAGGGCCACACAGGTGTGAAAACTGGGTCACCTGACTCAAGTATTTCATTATTCTGCAGTACTGGGAGGGGGCGGGTCACTCCTCAGCTCTGGCCACCATCCACCCCCTCATTGGGCGGCTGCTTTCCAGCAGCCAATAGGCTCTGAGTGTCAGGCTGTTTCACATGTACTGGTATTGCTTTGAGTTACACCAGAGTTTATGTCTGTGACTTATTTTATTGAGGTCAGTTTCTCCCAGATTACTTACTGTATTTGTGTGTTTTTTCCCTCCATTTCTAGCTAAGCTCATGGGGTTTTTTTTCAGCAAAAGCAGCTTTCTCTGCAGGGCCCTCGTCCCAGCAGCCATGTGGATTAATGTAGACCGGGCCCCGGATGTAGGCAGTTGGCAGCATTTAAGGTGCACTGACGGATCCAATGGCTGGATGAGGCTTTTGGAGGTTTTCAGCTGAGTCTTTACAGCGAGGTTGAACCTGTAAAAACAAAGAAAGAGACTTAAATAAATAGAAACCCCGGGTTTGTGTTGGGCTCGGCCGGCTAATCCCCTGATCCCCGGATTGTTACACGAGGCAGTGTGCAAATGCCAGCGGCGCCCCCAAACCCTCTGGTTCTGCTTCTTTGCACGTCACCGGGAAAAGGACTGCGGAGCCCAGTCCTTCCACGAGGCAGGAAGTCAATTTAGATGACGCCCGGTACACGGTCGGCCTCGGCACATTTCTTCACTCGCATCGATTTAGCGACATCGGACTTCATTTTCGAGAAGTTTATGTGAAGAAACCCTTGGAGACGTATTGATTTTATTGTCTTTGTGGAGTCGATATACGAGAGAGTGTTTGCGCTTTGTTACTCCCGCGTTACACGTTGGTTTCTGAGGTCGCCTGGGGGGGGAGTTTGCGGTGGACTTGGCTGGAGTTGCAGTGGCCTTCTGGAATACCAGCGTGACTAGACATTTTGTTCTCTGATAACACCCAGGATTCAGTAATACCGTTGTGCACTTTCCCCACGGTCCCCCTCACACAAAGGTCTTACTGGCTATGAGAGCTGGATATTCCTCTTTCTTCTGCATGGCAAGAATTGGGTTTTCGAAGTCTCAAGCCAGCTGGCTTTGGGCCCAAATATTTCTAGCTTTAAGCTTGGCTGTGTGGAAAATTCCTCATGGCTATTGGACAGATCAGTCTTCCCCCCATCCCTCTACCGTATGACCGCTCAGAATGACCTGGACACAAAACCACTTATCAGTCGGCAGGTAAAGTGCATCTTCGCCTCACTTTGGCCACAGGAGCTGTATGAGAAGTGGAGTGTGAACTTTCTAATTTCACACAAACCGCCTCAGACACATTGATTTTGTGCCACAGACGTCCCAAGGCCTGGGTGACTGTATGCATTGGTTCTTTTAAATTATTATGTTATTTTTGTTACTATTTTAGGGGCTGTTGCAATTGAGAACATTGCATGTGTATAATTGAATTTTTGTTTTTTATGTATTTTTTTTTGTTCAGATCGTTTTTAATTTATTGCTATCATGCACTGTTGAGAATTACCTCCTTTTTTCTCTCTTTCTCAAATATTAATGCAAATTTATTTTATTGGCACGGGACCCAGACTGATAAAGCACATCATTTAAAGGGTGGCCATTAACAGGACAATAGGAGTCACGTAAATGGCATGTAGGGAACATACTGTGTATTCAATGAGAGTACAATAAAACTGTGGATAGTAACACTGTCCCACAATGCATTGTTTTCCCTGCAATGAAACCTGCTGTTTGCCTTGACCTGTCCCGCTATGCCTCATAGAGCTAGGGTGACCACTTAATCCATGTCAGGGGGGACACTATGAGCTAGGAAAGGGTTTGTAAACTACCATTTCAATTAACAAGACCGGGATTTCACTTTAGTACTGAGTTCTTGCTGTGATTGGCCAGTCTCCTATGATCATGCGTCACTGTTAATGTGAAACAGCCAGATGAGTCTTTCAGTCATGGAAACAAACGAGTAAAAGCTGATGGATGGATGGATGGAGGGAGGGATGTGGTTTCTGTGGTTGTCTGGTTCTATCACAGATGCTGTTGACATGTTGAGAGATGTGGGGTGATTCTGGGACAAGTGCATCCTAGGTTCAATGTGCCACTGTCGTCCTGCTGAAGAGATAATGACTTATGTTTGCCTGCCAGTCCAGGAGGGGTGGGGGTTGGTATTATTATCGGGGCCACTGCTATGTATACCTGTCAGCAGATCCCTGTCACGCGTCCCCGTGATCGTGGCAATGTGACCACAGCTCATTATAAGCTATCATGTTGCATCCCCCGCTGGACGTGTTCGGCACAAATCGAAGCAGTTCAAGTTAATATCTGCTACGCTGTTTTCTGCCTCCATGCGATATTTATGAGCACATATTCAGAAGCATTGATAGATCTGGTTGATGCCCATCTCTGAGTATGAGACAGGAAAAGATCAATTTCTCCACTTTGATTACGAATCGCCCAGGTTCCGGTGGTGACACACAGCTCTTGCATTACTGTCCAACGGCCCATTCATGTTCTCGCTACTGTTTTCGCAGACGAACATCCCATTCCTGCAGAATGTGCTGAGCAATGACCAGTTTCTTCACGGCACGGTGGACACCCAGTTCATCGACGAGAACCAGGAGCTCTTCATTCTGAAACCTGTGCAGAACCGGGCCCAGAAGCTGCTGCACTACCTGGGTCAGTGCAACAGCTCACTCGCTCTGCCCTTGACGCTACAGGCCATTACTGCACCTGGCTGACTGCGTGTTTCCTCCTCAGGTCATGTGATGGTGAACGGCCCCGCCACGCCCATTCCAGTGAAGGCCAGGCCATCCTCCGTCGACCCTGTCGTCCCTCCTATTCCTCTAGGTAATCAGGAAAAGCTGGACCTGACTGCTGCCTTAAGTAGCTCATTATACAAGCAACAGCCCCAATTAAAAAAAAACCCGAAATACAAGGAATAGGTTCTTTGCGGGTTTTTTTTCAAATAGATGTGGTTGTTAAAATGCCTTTTTTTTTGCTAGTGTACCCACAAATTATTTTTTTCTTTTTAAGTTTTGATATTTTGCTTGGCATATTTTCTCACAATTTATCTTCACAAACGCAGGCAAATGTAAATGCACACACATTCTCATAGAGGTACCCAGATCCTACAGTCTGCATTAACACCAGCATCACGCACACACCCACACACACCCACATGTTAGTAATATTGTATTTTTGATTGCATTCACAGATAAATGTCCCCACAAGGTAAATAGTAACAGTTTTTATCGCATTGTGGGGACACTGGGTCCTCACACTGTAATAATGTACTGTAATAATAAAACTTTGAACATCACAAGCTAAAACCACTAAATTCAAAATCACAGTGGCAGGAAGATCCTTAGACCACAACCTGCATAAAATACTACTGGCATGTTAAATGAGGTATTTTTTAAAAGGGTTGACGACACATTAACTTTTTAACCCACAAAACACTAAATATGCTAAAATGAATACACAGTGTATATTTAATATTCAGTATATATGTATATACACATACAGATTATTTATGCTTCTATTAATAAAAGAATTAATTCAAATGAAAATGTGACAGTGGACTGACCCCCCCCCCCCACACACACACACATTTAAACACAACCCCTCACCACCAGCACATCAAAGAGAATCCCCCTCCCCCCATGGAATGATGAGATCTGTGCATGAGCTGAACACGCACCTAAATCCCTATAATGAGATTTCAGGGAAGCCTGTATCCCTTTCTCATTTGATAAAGGGATTGGGAGGAGGAGCAGATGACCCCCACCTTGTCACTCTGTTGTACGCCAGGCTGCTGGGTGGGGGGGGGGGGGGTGCTGGTAGAAAGAGGTGTGCTATGCTCACTCTTATCCAGATAAATAAACAGCTGTTTATATACCCGGTAAGCAATTTGATTCACTTTGGATAATGCTGGTTGCTAAGTAGCTAATTTTGTGGTATATAAGAAATTTAGCAGTTGCATCATCAGCATTGAAGCTGCAAGACGCTAGGCTTTGATAGCGGTGAGATGTGTAGCAGTGATAGCAGAAACCAGAGCGTGCTAACTAATGTGGTAAGCCAGGGTGCATCTGTGTGTTTGCATTACCTGTCTGGGGACAGTTTTTGAGAAAATGTAGCCATCAACATAATAAAGAATTGTACCTGCACAAAAACATCTGTTAAGTAAAAATCTATTTTAAATAGTGCCAACACAGTTTCTGATCGATATTCCTGTATTTCTGAGTTTTGTTGTTTTGTGAATTGGGGCTGTTAATTATATTAAAAGAGCCAAGGGGGAAAGTGTGTGTGTGTGTGCGCCCAGTTGTAAAAAGTGTTGATCTAAAACACTCTACACCAAGGGAAAACAGAATTTCTTAAAAATCAATTCTCGCTTGAATGTCTTTCAAATAAACATGTGTTTTTGCTGATGCTGGTGTTTATTCTGCTTGTTCCGGTGTATTTTGTGCCTTTTATACTGTATTTTTACAATTTAGTCTCCATGGACGAAAAATTGGTGACAGTCATTCCTTTATTTTCCCTTTTATCCTTTTTTAATCTCATTTTTTGTTTTGTGTGTTTTATCTCTTCTTTGTGGTGCATGTGTGTGCGTGTGTGTGTGCGTGTGTGTGTGTGTGTGTGTGCGTGCGTGCGCGTGTGTGTGTATGTGTGTGCACGTGTGTTTGTACTGGCAAATAATCCTGTCTTCTGTTCTGCAGGTGAGCCTCCTCTGGGCTTTCGGGACGTTCTCCTGCGAGAGGGTCCCGAGGGCTTCGCACGGGCGGTGCGGGCCCATGAGGGCCTGCTCCTCATGGACACCACTTTCCGCGATGCCCACCAGTCGCTACTGGCCACACGCGTGCGCACCCACGACCTCAAGAAGATTGCACCCTTCGTCGCCCACAACTTCAGCAACCTTTTTAGCGTGGAGAACTGGGGCGGTGAGTGGCCCGCGCCCCCTGCTTCTATCCGGCCCCGGGATGGAGGACTCCCTTGTCTCTCCCACGCTGCAGCACTCACGCCTCCAAATCGGCCCCGGAGGCACCGCTGTGGTCGAGTGCAGCTGCAGTTACGTTGCCATTAGCTGGCCCTCGTCGTGCTCTCTGACAGGGCCCCGCTGTGCCTCTCTCTTTAAAGGGCACCACTGAAAAAAATGTTCCTCAGTCCCGCAGCTGTCTGGAAGCAGCAGAGAGGTCAAAGTGTGTTCTGATTCAGGAGTGCTGTGTGGGTTCTCACAACCAAGGTGCATTCTGGGAAAATCCTGTGCAGCCCTCTTTCCTTTGAAGATGGGTGTTTTTTAATACCAAGAACGCAAACATTGTACTTGTGGTCTTAGCAAGACCAGTCTTGCTAACTTGCCTCCCGAGAACAACCTTGAGCCACAATGAATCATGGAACTGGTCTCGTTCGGCGAGGATGCAACCAATGTTTCCTTGATATATGGGGGGTGGCAAGAACGACATCCGGGGATTTTTACCATCCTCTGCACTTCTGTTCTTGAGTAATGGAACTGGTCTTTGGCGATGGAAGATGACGTAAAACGGGTAGGTGAGAACACAAGTATAGTCAAAGACGCATATTGAGAAACACCTGATGTCTCTGCTTACAGGAAGCCCTTCCCTGCCCTCTTTCTCTGTAACCCCAGCAAAGGGTTTTCTCTTTTTGGGACTCCCTAAAATGAGGGGGGGTGTTTTCCTCTCTGGTGGCCCTAGCATGAGGCTGGCTGGCAGGATACGGCAGTTGTTTTGAGGAACAATGCCTCCGCCCCTCTCTGACCTGACTTCCTGTCCCGCTCACAGGTGCCACCTTCGACGTGGCCATGCGCTTCCTGTGGGAGTGCCCATGGCGGCGGCTGCAGGAACTGCGGGCACTGCTGCCCAATGTGCCCTTCCAGATGCTGCTGCGGGGCGCCAACGCCGTGGGCTACACCAACTACCCCGACAACGCCGTCTTCAAGTCAGTGGCACACCAGCCAGGACACGGGCACAACCAGGGCTTCCCTACAGATTGAGTGATCCCAAAGGAAATTTAGGATTTTTAGATTTTGGGCCCCTTCAAAGCATATCTAATTTGGCCCCCAATCCAGACCAGTTATGTTCCAAATTTTTAAAGCCCCCTGTCACTCGGGGGGCGCTTGGAATTATCCTAACTCCCCCCTTTACAGCATCCCTGGGTACAACAGCTCCTAAAACAATTGCTTCTCATTAATGCATAAACACCCTACAGTCAACATGTAATTTAGAACATTGACAGCAATATAAATGCTCTGGCTTGCCTCATCTCCCTCCACGTCTCCTTTCTTCTCTTCTCTTCTCTTCTCTTCTCTTCTCTTCTCTTCTCTTCACACATTCTCTCTCTCTACTCTTCCTTCATCCCCATCAATGGCCTCCCCACCCATTGACCACCTGCCCACGTTCCTCCACTTCTCCAGGTTTTGCGAGGTGGCCAAGGAGAATGGCATGGACATCTTCAGGGTCTTCGACTCCCTCAATTACCTGCCCAACATGATCCTGGGCATGGAGGCGGCGGGGGCGGCGGGGGGCGTGGTGGAGGCGGCCATCTCCTACACGGGCGACGTGTCGGATCCCACGAGGCAGAAATACTCACTAGACTACTACCTGAAGCTGGCGGATGAGCTGGTCAAGGCCGGGACACACATCCTGGCAATTAAGGTGCGAGAGGGTGGTCGGGACTGAATGTGGATGGATGGATGGACGGATGGCAAGTTTGCAGACACGGTGATGGAGAGACGAGAGCAGCAAATTGGTTTACTGATGAGAAGGAGGGAAGGAGCTGGATTTACGGGATGGAGATAAATAACAGGCCCGCAGCTCCCAGGTACCGTTTCTCTATAAATTCCCTCTCATTTCATCCTCCATCCTCCCATCTCTTCCTCGCTCTGCTGTCCCCCCCCCCCATCCCCATTCTCTCGGCAGGACATGGCCGGGCTCCTGAAACCAGAGGCCAGCCGACTGCTGATCAGCTCCCTGCGTGACCGCTTTCCCGAGGTGCCCATCCACGTGCACACGCACGACACGGCAGGGGCTGGCGTTGCAGCCATGCTGGCGTGCGCTGAGTCCGGGGCAGACATTGTGGACGTTGCCGTGGACTCCATGGCAGGGATGACGTCGCAGCCCAGCATGGGGGCCATCGTGGCCTGCACCAAGGGCACAGAGCTCCACACAGGTGAGCCCCTCCCATCCCCCGCCCCCATCCATTTGCAAGGCATCAGGACAGCAAGGATAAAATAAAAACTCCTGCAGTGCATTCGACAGTGTCTGTGAAAGTAATATTTGGAAATCTAATATTTGTTCGCCCCTGACTGTAGAATTGGGTAATGACAATTGATTTGGGGAATGGAATGAAGTATAATCATTTGGTTAAAAAAAAGATGACTTTTTGATTTTCCATACAATAAACATGTGTTGAAAAATGTGTTCAGTATCAAAGCACACTCTCACAACACTCAAATCACTGTAATATTTCCGATTCAACCTGAAGCACATGGTTAATATATATTACAGGTTTGCTTTGTGGTTCATCCCTGTAAGGCTCTCTCGGTGATCGCGGTCTGCGTGTGAAACACCATTCCAGCATTTCCATGGCACTCAGCGTGCAGATTGCTGCACACCTCCGAACCACTTCAGCACAAATTTGATTCCAAAGCAGTCATTAGCATAATTTTCCAAAGCCCTGATTGGAAGCAGCTTCAGTTGTATGTTTGACACGGATTCCCTGGGAGCGACGTGCTTGGAGGAAATGACTGGTTTAAAGCTTTAAAATGGATTTTGTGATAGGACCTGTTGAATCGCGTGGGTTTGGACTGGCTCTGTGGTGTGCGGATGCCTCTGACCGCCTAGCGGTAGCTTTAGCCGCTTCTGGCGCCATCCGTCTCTGTGTGGTGCTGAAACTTATTGGATTTCATGATGGAGGTTGTCACCTTGCATCATTGGCCCTCGATTCATGTCTTTAAATATAAACACTGGCTCCACAGTTTTGCTCTCTGATTGGCTGAGAAGGGTTCAAATCCCCCAGTGGAGTTTGGTTATGATGGTGCATCCAGATTCCAGCGTACAGTAACAGGAGCTCACAGGACACGCTGAAATTCAGCCTCTCTGTTCAGTAATCTTTCCTCGAGGGCTTGCTTTTCTGCCTTTACTTCTTTCTCTGAGGTTTTCTCAGTAGCGCTTTCCCATGGCTAGGTCAGTGCGCTCCGGATAGCTGTGTAGCTAAGGAGAGCCAGGCCATTAATGGGCAGCAATGTATGATGGGTATTGAAATAGGAACCAGCCTAACTACAACTAATACATTAAGGTACAAAGAGATCATAAAAGTGTTAATTTCTGCTATTACTCATTGTATAAAGCTATTCTCACTCGTTACTGTGTACATCCAATAGAACACATCCTAGTGGACTTGAGATATGCTGTTTAATATACAACTTATTAAAAAATATTATACACTCATGATAAACTCCTACGCAGTGACCCAGTGGCCGTGTGAAGCATAAATAACTAGACTGCACCTTGTTTTGCCGCTTGTCTGTCTCCTCCAGCACACATAAGAACACCCACTTCTCCACCCAGCCAGTATCTCTTAGCACGCTATGTGTGCAGAGCCCAGATTGAAGAAACATCAGTCTTTCTGTCTTGCTTTCCCCTGCCACTGTCACAGTGGGTGTGCGGGGTGCACTACGTTCCCGTCCTATCCGCGGCACAACACAAATATCGATTCAGATTGACCAGTTTTTGATAGCTCGGTTGTAGCCTCGAGTGTGTCTGAGCACACGTGTGTGCTTGTGTGTGAGTCCTGTGGACTTGTATCCATCCTCTGCACTCGACCGCGTTGATGCAGGCACCTGCTGAAACACGGCACGGCCAGAGTGACGATGCCAGTGCATCATATGTGGAGATACCATAATTACCCATAATGCACTGCGCTCAAACGGCTACATCTTAATAGTTTGTCTATGTGTAAAGGGGCTCGCGGGCTTAGCTGAATTTGCCGCTTTGTTTCCGCTCTCCCTCTCTTTATTTTGACATGGGAGTGTTGCTTGACAGGTAAATTGAATTGTCTTGAGCTGTCAGTTTATCCAGGCGAACAGCTGTAGCTGACCGTGGCTGCCTCCCGTCTGACGGCACTGCTCTCATTAAGCCTGTCTGTACTGTATTCATTATCTGTTTATTGTGTGCCCCCCCCCGCTTTATCATTGCCCATTCAGCCGGCAGACAGGTCTCCCTTTATTCATTTCCCATCTCTTTCTCTCCTCCTCCTTTTCACATCTCCAGCTTCCCTAGGCTTCTGCTTCAGTCCTCCTATCACTCTCTTGCGTGTCTTTGCCGTGCGTTTCCACTTGCCTTTGCCGCTTGACAGACCAAACCGTGTTCTCCAGTTATGGCTGCTATCAGACTTCGTAATTTTATGTCTGCTGCTTCCTCTCTGCATTTTCATCCTTTCGTGTCTTATTTTAACTTCCCCTCTTTGCCTTTTCTTGCCAGCTCGCTGTCCCAGCCATTTTATCTTGCCGTGTCGTTAACGGTTAACGGCAGAAGAATCTCGCTCTGGTGTCCAGCTGCCAGCTGTGCCCAATCCAGGTTGATTAAAACGCAGGCAGGTCAGAACTATTCGATTTGGACCGGCTCTCTCCCCCAGCCGGGTGGGCTGTCGGGCAGGCGCTGGCTCTGCGTCTGCTCCGGCTCACCGCGTGGCGTGAGACGGGTCCTGACAGCTCTGTCTGGACGGGTAATCGGCATCATGGCTGAGAGCCAGGCCAGTAAACGATGCGCTGGGGTTAGCAGACGGGGGTCAGCCTGGAGCTGCTTGTGGGTGTTTATCTTTGTGTATTTATATATGTATGTGTTTTGCTATGTCCATGCAGCAGATGACAGGGAAAGTGTTAGGATGACAACAGCTGTACCATTAAGCTACTCATGCTGTTGGCTAATTAGATTACACTCTGACACAGAGCAACCCTTTGACTGATTGAGTGACGCATCACTGGAAGGGATCCAGTACCAAATTTTGTGGGACTGACCACATGATCCTCTAATTACACCCCTCGCAGCAGCGGCGCTGTTGAGCCGTCCTGCTCTTCTTTGCACCGGACTCGTCTACATGCTAGATCTACTTTAACCGTTCCTATTATTCCCTCATTAGCAGCTCTGCCTCTCCACCAGGTTCCCAGTAGGACCAGAAATGTTTTTTCTGAGACTGGGACACAGCTCCAGGTTCAGCTGGCTTAAAAAAATGAAACTCATCTGGTTGATGTTGGGCTATTGCTTTGTGTCTGCTAGGTTTAAATCTCACAAAATTATATTTTAACAAAACAACCATTTTTTATAAGCTGGCAATATTTAATATTGTATTATTACTTAACCTTTAGTTGCTCTATGGACTGTCCAAACTCATTTTTGATTGTGTGTCGCTTTTGGATAAAGGCATCTTCTGTACAAATTATCATTGCACAAAATATGACAGTGTTTCTCAACTGAGTCCTTGGCTGACCCCAAGACAGTCCACATTTTTGCTCCCTCCTACTTCCCAGCCAGTCAAGAACACACAATATCTGGTACAGGTGTGTCTCGATTGCCTGGGAGGTGAGAGGGAGCAAAAATGCAGACTGGCTGGGGAGTCCCCAAGGATTGGGTTGAAAATCGCTGACATAAGAGACTTACCCCTCAAATCTTCCCAAATGGCAGGCATTTCCCTGGAGAAGGTCTTTGACTACAGCGAGTACTGGGAGGTGGCCCGCGGCCTCTATGCCCCCTTTGACTGCACGGCCACCATGAAGTCGGGCAACGCCGACGTCTACGAGAACGAGATTCCCGGTGGCCAGTACACCAACTTGCACTTCCAGGCCCACAGCATGGGGCTTGGCCACAAGTTCAAGGAGGTGAAGAAGGCCTATGTGGAGGCGAACAAGCTGCTGGGCGACCTCATCAAGGTAGGAGGCTCCCCGCCCATGTCGGACACAGGAAGCTGCAGATGTAGTTCTGTCAGTTGCCAGTCCAGAGGCTCCTCATACACTCAAATGAATGGATGGGGCCAAATCTGGCACTGAACCCCCGATGCAGGTCGTGGCTTTCAATCTGGCCGGAGCCCTACCTGCAAGATGCTTTCACCTCTATTTGTAGCCACTGTGTGTGGTGACCCTTCTGGAATGTTCTCTTCCCTGCAGCCCATGCCTTCTTACTGGAAGAGCAGCTTTTAGAGATATGGGACAGGTTGGTTGACAGACTGCTAGACAATGATGAACGCTAGTGACACTTGCTATGGATCACCCTGATGCCCTGTACTGCTTATTTCTGACAATGTTTCTTTTTCAGCATTTTCCTGCAGTCTAGAAATGATTCCATCCCACCCTCGAATAGTGCTGTGAAACCTTGACATGCGCAGCACTTACCACACATCTGCCGCTGTGTCTCTCTGCCCTGCTCTCTTCTCTCATCCTCCCCATCTCTCGCTCCATCTCTCTTTAATCTCTTTCCCTTCTAATCTGTCTGTCACTCTGCCTTCGATTCATCTTATATCTCACAATGTGCTAAAATGTTTTAAAGCAGTGTTTCCCAATCCAGCCTTTAGGGACCCACAGACGGTCCACGTTTTTGCTCCCTCCTGGCACCCTTCCAGACACACATTTTTGTTCGGAAGCTGGGATGGAGCAAAAACATGGACCGTCTGCGGGTCCCTGAGAACCAGATTGGGAAACACTGTTTTTAAGGGGCATCAGAAAAACATCTTTGCCTAATTCTCTCCTAGCCTTTTTGGCCCAAAAATGGGTCAGTGGTGTGCTGTAAGTAAAGCACTCATCGGCTCCCTTTGGCACAATGGGCATTGGCTCAACAAATAATTGGTGCCTGCCTGGTTCCGCTTTGTTTCCTCTATTTTGCTTGGAAGAATTAAACTATCACCAATCAGCCAATCAGCTCCAATCCTGATGTTCCCTTTTCCCTTAGACAGCAAGTCAATTAGGCTGGTCCATGTTAAATACAGTTGTTATGTTCCTTGGAGCCGTTACTTCTGAGTCCAGTGCTGGTGCCAGGATGAATGTGATGCCCAAGATTTTCATGTAGGGGCACGTGGGATGGCAATGCACATAGGGCTGGACGATATGGACCAAAAACCATATACCTACAGGTGATACGTTCCAAGACCTACCACGGATAACTGAGACCGCAGATGCGGGGGTCCCACTGTGTGTGTGTGTGTGTGTGTGTGTGTGTGTATATATATATATATATATATATAAAACTAAAATCTAAATTTGAAACCTATTTGGCTCTAAAAACGGAATCAATCATTGAAAATGCACTTATTAATTGGAAAGACCCTCATTTTTAGTTATCACTCATCACCAAATTAAAACAAATATTGCAAATTATAAAATTTTTAACCTGTGAGCCATTTGTCAATGTTTCAAAATGAAATGAACCAAGTAACAATGATTTTTTGCTTTTTCTCTCCATGAGATGCCATGAATTGGTTTGATTTTAGCTGTGGATTCTGGGAGTTTGTGCAATGTCTCAATTGATGCTTCCGACCAAAGCAGGAAGGAAGACTATTGGTTTTTATTACATATATTTTAATTACACCCTCATTTTAACGTACAATAAAATTTATTGATATAAAGGGTATCATGTCATTCTGTATCTCATTTTGAAAATATATCGATATTACGTAAAAACCCGATATATCGCCCATCCCTAGGCGAAGGTTAAAGTTTTTGATGGGGGTCTGGTGAAGGGCTGGATAGGCAGATGATCTGTAGCCACGTCCCTGGGAGAGAGCCGCAAGTCCACTTATTTGTTTTAGGATGAATGTCTTTATTAAAGAGTAAAAGTTAAACAAAATAAAAGATGGTGTCCTTAGTGTATGTGTGTCTGTGCAAATGCCCCCCCAACTCTGTCAACTCTGTTTGGGTCACTATATTTTGGCTTTCTGCAAGCTTATGCTTAGCTATGTTTTGTCATGTTTTCCACTAGATCCCCCCCATGTATCTGTCCCATTCTCAGTGTGATATTGCACAGTGCCTTCAGTAATGTCCCTTAGATTCCTTTGTGCTTTAATGACATCACAGGCAAATGCAATTATTGCCACGGCATTTACAAAATGCACCCTACGTTAAGCAACATTGTGTGAACAGATAATGGTGATTTCATTACTTCAGCTCTCAATTCATGCTGCTTTACACACATAAATGTCTGTATCCTGATTTGCCTAATAATGGAAAGTCTTTTAATATACATTTTTTTCAGTTTCCCAATGTGCTTCATCCCTTATCTCAACCTTTTATCTCCCTAATTGTGCTCTTACTGTGTGATTACCCACAATCCCTTAGGCTGTTGAGCGCTATACATAATCTGTTGTTTGTTTGCACCCCCCCCTCCTCCAAAAGGATGACAATTTTTCATCTGCATAGCTTTTGAAATTATTGGCCCATTAAAATTTTAGCTAAATGCTTCCTCTATTTATTTTGGTTTAACGGGAATGGCTGTTTGTTTTCATTACTTAGATAATGGTTAGCCAGTCCTGGTCCTAGTGGGGTTTCTGTGTATAGTGCCTGAATTCTTAATTATTGAGGCTTGATCGAGCACGTAATTAAATTCCGCCCATAGCTTTACATGTGTGTCCTCCCAGAGGTGCTTGAATTGGTGACGCTGCCTCTCGCTCTTTTTTTTGTTCCCTTTAAGCGGAGCCATTAATCTATTAGTCACTTAGTTAATCTATCGATTCCTTAAATATTATTAACTTTGACTAATTTGCACACCTGTATTCTCATTGAATGGCTTTTACTCTTCGTAAACAAATGCTGCAAAATTTTTAAATAATATTAAACAGGCAGTCCCCAGGTTATAAGCCACGAGTTGTCCGTAAATCGGAATGTACTTAACCCGAAAACTGCCTGTACGTTGTAGCTATCAATCGCCATGACTGATAGACTGCTGTATTGCCTAAAGGCCTGACAAATTTTGAAGCTGGAAAGCAGAGCTGGCATGCATCACCCTAGACCAGAACGGTAGTTTTATGATTACTTCCCAGATTCAGCCTTGGATTCTTGTACTCTAGGGGGTCGTAGCTCTGAGTCTCGTTGGCTGCAGAATGTCCTGGCTTTCCCCCAGTGTCTGCTACTGATTGCTTTATTGATGTAATTAATTGGGTAGTAAGTCACATTAGAAGTGGAGCACTTGCTAATTAAAATGTATTCTGTAAGACCTGCAGGTTATAGTAGATTGACTCGGCCTTCCATCCAAGCGACGCTGCCCCATTCTCTCACTCCTTTGGCTCTTTATAAGCAGTTTGGACACAACCATCACGATCCCGAGGCACAAACCCATGTACATATCTGCAGATGGGAGAGGATTTTAAGAGCTCCGATATCCTCCCCTCCCCCCATCCTGTGTGCTCTCCAGGTGACACCATCTTCCAAGATCGTGGGAGACCTGGCCCAGTTCATGGTACAGAACTCCCTCACACGAGAGGAGGTGGAGAAGCAGGCCGATGAGCTGTCCTTCCCGCTGTCCGTGGTGGAGTTCCTGCAGGGCCACGTCGGCATCCCCTACGGAGGCTTCCCTGAGCCCTTCAGGTCCAAGGTGATTTATCACACCCCTTTCCTCACACCAGGAACACTCAAAGTGGATTTTTTTTGTCTGTCCGCTAAACCTAATTACTCAGATAAATGTATCCTGTGTGTCATGTGGCCAGCCCATGAGAAGTGCTCTGTCGGGTTGGATACGTCACACAGAGCTTTGCTTGTGGTTGTGAGCACTTCCGTTTACCTTCTCTTCATTACTGGGCATGACCAAAGGGTTTATCCCTCATCTGGTAGGCAGTTTGTGAATTCAGTCTCCAGTTGCTGGTGGTCCTAGGACTTGCCATGGATAATACATATCAGCAATTACACATGACCTGTTGATACAAGCTATTAGGTTAGGAAACGTATTACTTTGTTTTATTGACTGAATTCTATGTTCTAACAGAAGCAGCTTGACTTCGAATGTAAATATCAGTTACATGTGTAATTGTAAAACGGTAATGCACACCCACAGGTCTTACATCGGCATATCTTAATCGCTACACTAAGCTTCCGTAATTGTTTATGCATAATTCATAATGTTATAAAATGTTAATTCAAATATTGCACTTAATGCAAGTATAATATCTTTTCCATATGCATATAGTTTATCTTTTATGCATCCTGTATGTAGAGTGGTTATCATTAATATACAAGGATGAAGTTAATTTTATTGTTGTGAGTTCGACACGCCTCACCAGCTCTCTGTATTGGATGATGGACAGAAATGTTTAGTGACTTGAATTTCACCTGTGGATGTTCATTGGTGCAACTGTTTTTGATCCCGCGCTTGCCACAAGGAATTGTCGAGGCTGTCAGAAACTGAGAATAAGCTTGACATTTAAGGAATATACTCTGACTTTAAGAAGAAGCCCAAAAGAGTGACTTGGCGGTGGACTTAATAATAAAGAAGTATACTAATCCATTTGGGTGATGTGGAGAAGCTGAAGTACAATAGCAGAGGTGGCTCAGCAGGGGACGCTATAGAGCAGTGTTTACCAACTCGGTCTTAGGGGATTCCTAGACATTTTTGCTAACTCCTAGCTTCCTGCCAGAAATCCACATTTTTGCTGCCTCCCAGCTCCCTGCCAGACAGTCTACGTTTTGCTCCCTCCCAGCTCCCTGCCAGACAGTCTACGTTTTTGCTGCTGGAAGCTGGGAGGGAGCGAAAACGTGAACTGTCCGGGCGTTCCTGAGGACCGGGTTGACAAACACTGCTCAAGAGACCTTTCTCGTTGCCATCTACCAGTGCCGGTGTTACATTTTCAATGGCGCCATTCAGACACCCCTCTTCAATCTGCCATTGCACTTGAAAATATGGGCTAAGTGGACTAATGTCAGGAGGTCAGGAAGGGTAAATTATTCCATTTCTTCCACTAGTCCACAAGACTGGGCAATTCTGAATTTGTGCAACCATTAACCTCACTTTTATCAGGCCATTGAAAATCCAAATGTTTTTTAATTGGGACAAATTATTCTTTTAACAGATACAATGCAAAGAAACTCCCTCTTAAGAAAGTTCATTTGCCAGAAAAGTATAGTTGCAAATAGGATTTTTGGACATTAAAGGTTACTCTTTATATTCCATTCATGAAGATTGTATTGATTCATAATAGACCTCACTCAGCCTTTCTATTTTAGATTAACTTCAATGAAATGAGTCACAGCGACCATCACCATTGGCTACTGGATTACTGTTGATGCAGATAGCTTTCCAAACATGTCTTATCTTTACTATAGTATTTATCAATGTCATTAATAAATTAACACTGACTTTACCTCTAGTCAGGTGAAGTGAACACGACTTCATTGTAATGTCTTGAAAAAAAAACAGCTACATTAGTAATCCCATATCCACAGGTGATACGTACCAAGACCTACCGCAGATAGCCAAAACTGTAGATAATAGTGAACCATCCGCAGACCCCATATATGCGTAATTTTCGTATAGGCTACTTACATATGGTAATTGATAAATTACACACAGTAAGACATTACCAACATTAAATACAGTAACATAAAGTACACGGTATATTATTATACAGCATTGTACAATTGTACTCTTTCGAACGAACAAACAAAGGAAATTCTGGTGTTTTAGCCTAATTAAGTGATGACAGAACAATGAAGAATATCATGTTTCAAGGGATGATGGAGCAATGAGAATCATGCTTTTTATACCCCTCAAAGGACAAAAGGAACCCTGAGAAAACAGACTTTAAAGCAAAGATAACTGAAAGTGCAGATATGGGGGGACTACTGTGTACTTCAACCTTCTAATCAACTCAAAGCTCCATTTCAGGGCATATGACTGCACTACAGAAAAATCTGTATCCATGAAGAACTGGGTGTTCAGCTGAGTCTTTCAGCTTGGAAATTCTCGTTACGGAAGAAAAAACTGCATTAAAACTTTATTTGACTGCTTTAGCCTGCTAGTATTACTCCTACAGCAGTGATAGATCTTTCCTGGTAAGTGATTTATACACATCTCAAATGTGCATTGGCTGAACCACAATAAGTAACCCAAGGGGGCTTTTCTGTTGCTTGAGCTAATCATTGAGAGAAATGCAGCCTATGTTCCTGGTTAAGGGGGTGATGATGGCCCCTTTTGGAAGATATGGACTTCACCCGCAGCAGACAAAGAATCACACTGGTTTCTGGTGCAATGCTACCAAATAGCACTTCATAGGATTCCATTCAAACCTTCAGAATTCAGATTACTTCAATTGATATTAAATCAATAAACAGTGATTTAAAATATGTCTTTGCAAATACTGCAGACTGAATGATTTCCAATCTAATTTTGTATTGGTGTACAGAGATAATTGGCCTGGCTAAGATAAAGAGTAACAACAGCCTTCTTAAGAATGCTGATGTCAATGGCCTGCTGTTTCTCCACATTTCATACACAATTGCAGACCTAATGGCTACGGGTGTTTTTTTTAGCAAATGAGGTAAAATATCTTCCTTGAAGGTGGAGGAGTAGCTTGAGCTTGCCCCACTCAGGTCAGTCGTGAACAGTCCATTCCAGCCATCCACACGAAGATCACATCTGCACCACACTTCTGCAGTTGCTTGCGTAGACACTCCAGATGTTGACATAGCTACAATCTGCCCACTGGCCTCAGAGCTACTTGCAAAGCCACCAGGAAGGTGATTTATTAAAATGCTGTGAAAGTTATATGGCAACCGTTTGTCAGGCTCAATGTCTTATTGATTGGGCTATTTATAAGCCCAGTCCTTGGGCATGCCTCTTGGTTTGTAGACGAAGGCAAGTCAGATCGTAGGGGCTCACTTTGTCAGTCTTATATGGTGACATCAACCCGAGGGCCTGAGGGGGACGGTAGGGGTAAGAGCTCTTGTTTTCTGACCTGCCGGATAGGAGCAAACAAATAGCTTCCCCCAATGGAATTAAATTCACTATATATAGATACCTGTGATTCATTCAATGGAGAAACTTCTGTGAAAGATCCATTAAGAGACAAAGACTTCTGAAGAATTGCAGGAGCAGGTGAAGGCTAACGTGAGACCAAGTGGTGGCGTTTGGAAATCAATTTTTTTTTTCCAGTCAAGTAGTCTTCATGTATTTATCTATATAGTACAAAACAAAACAAAAAAAAACATTTACACTCAAGGGGAAGTTCCGGTACGAGAAAGTTCCGTGGCTGTTTCTGTGTTTCACTGGTTGATTTTTCCACACTGCTGCCTTTGGCTCATCCAGGGACAGAACCTCATGTTTAAATTATCACTTTTGTATTTTTTGTATTTGGAGTCTTGTTGAAATACTGTCTCACCTCATCAGTCCTGTTAGCCCATTTCAATGGACTTTGATTTGCTACACAAATTGTTCCCACGATGTATCGGGACCTTAACATATTCTAGTAATGTTCTTATATTCCACGTTTCGCATAAATATATCTGTGGGATTGTTTATTTGTATTTATACTTATTAGATTTGCCTAAATTCTTGTATTGTGCATATCTGAGCCATATTTTTTTCACATGCTTGGCCAGTGTAGTCACAAAAATCCTACCGGAATCCTGCCCCACTGGTACCCATCTGCCCCCCCCCCCCCCATTGGCCAGGTGTTGAAGTCCCTCCCACGTATGGAAGGCCGCCCTGGTGCCTCTCTGCCACCCATGGATTTTACAGCCCTAGAGAAACAGCTGAAGGTGGCACATGGTGATGACATCACCCCAGAGGACGTGATGTCGGCAGCCATGTACCCCAAAGTCTTCCAGGAGTTCAAGGAGTTCACCTCCAACTTTGGCCCCGTCGACTGCCTCAACACTCGCCTCTTCTTGGACGGGCCCAAGATCGCCGAGGAGTTCGAGGTACCTTGCTTCCCGTCTATGACTCCGGTGCCTTTGTAGAATCTAAATGTTAATGTGTCACGTGCTTAATAACAGTTTAAATGAATTATTCATTTGCCGCATCTATACAATTAATCAGGGCTCAGCAGCCACCTACCAACAGGCCGTAGATATTAGCATGATTGCATCTGTGCGATTAATCAGCGTTCACAGGGAGCTATGGGTTCCAGTTGGGTTATAGCCTTGTTTCACTGAGCTTTGTAAGATGTTGAGTTGGGAAGATGGGCTTTTTATTTTTAACCCTGTCACCTTGACAATGGCTTAATTAGGCACAGCAGTCTCCTTGAAATCCCATCCAGGAGAACAGCAGCATCCGCTGACTTTTGATCCAGACATCATGCTGCCTACTTCCACTAGTATTTACCATCATTAATCCACTGTCTCCCCATCTCCCTTGTCTGCTTGGACTACAGCACCATCCTTCTGCTGTAGCTAATAGCCAGGGGACTGGGCCTGAGCGTGCAGGCATACGTGGGGAGTCTGCCCATCCTTGTGTCAGTGTTTTTACACAGATATGAGGACAAAGCTGAGGAAGTCGCGAAGCACACTGGTTAAGCTTTCCTCAATCCCCCCCCCCTCAGGTGGAGCTAGAACGAGGGAAGACCCTTCACATCAAAGCCCTGGCCCTGGGGGATCTGAATAAGGCTGGTCAGAGGGAGGTGTTCTTCGAGCTCAATGGCCAGCTGCGATCCGTCCTGGTCAAAGATGCCGTGGCCATGAAGGTACCATTGCCTGAGCCTGCAAACTGGTAACGACTAACCATAACCTTACCTACACGCTGAAATCAGTATATATACAGCAGCCGGGGTGTTTAGCTTCTGTAATTTAAGGACCAATCTCAGAAGGAGCATCTTTAATTTGCATGTGAAAATGGTTTGATGGCCAGTCACTGGCATTTTACATCAGTGTTTCTCAACCTTTCCAAACATACCGCCCACACATTCATCATCTGTCATGTCGGCAGCCCAGGGGAAATTTCGATAATTTGATAATTTAATAATTCATACAAAAAAAAACTGTTGTGTGTCAGACTTAGAACTGCAGGAAATACCGCCACAGAAGCGACATCTTTTTACTTTGTAAGTATCTCCAAAATAAAGGTTGTTGTGGCTGCTGAGCTCTCGCCTTCCTCACTGACATTTGAAGCTTCCTCTGAGGGAGCGCACATGCCTTACATGATATTACCAAAACAGTAGCATGCCTGTTCCACTAACTCAACCAACATTGCTGTGTGTAGCTTGTCCATTCATAAAAGACTACCATATGATTTGCTGGAATTACGTTAGTTTCTGTGATGTGATAGGCTGGTATGTGCTGTCAAGCACAAGTAAGAAAGTTTCTCACTTTATTGTTTAAATTTTATATGACGATAAGTCAATATGTCGTTTATATCGCCCAGTCCTTTCCCACAAGTAAATTTCGCTGACTGGGGGTTTGCATTTGTGCAGCAACCTCCAAACTACCACTTTTCCGTGGCCCACTTTAGAAACCCTTGATTAAATTGACCAATATTCTAGCCTTGACCTGTGTGCCCAATGTCCCCAAAATCCCTATAGACCAATTATTTGATATTCCTATCAGTATGTGGACCAACCCAGTGTGGACTATGACATGGGTGCACATGGTGACTTACAACAGAACAGTCAGAACTGTAAAAATATTCATAAATAGGTGATTTACACTATTATATTGCATATGTTTGGTTTGTAACGCATGAAAAATTTTGATAGTGAGTAGGTGAAATATGGACTGCAGGTAGGTAATTTCTGTAAATCTTGAGTGGGGGGAATGTCCCAGACATTTTGCACCCTGCCATTCACCGTGGACTGCTCCAGACCAGGAGAGCCTCAGCCCACATTATCTCCAGACTGTTGCCTGAAATGGGCAGGGTGCAGTCATTGAAGTAGGATCCCCAGCCTGGCTAATTGATTGCACTGCTCTGTTACCCACTGAGCTGTCTATCACTCTCGGGTCCCCCAGGCATCCACTGGCCCTGTAGTGCAGGTGGATCTGCTAGCATTAGTGGCAGAAGTTAAGCCGACTGCTCCTTTCACTGTGGTCCCTGGGGGGCTCTCTGTGGGAGTTTGTTTAGGGGTGGATTGATGATTCGCCTTAAAGTGGTTGTGTATTGTTAATCTTATTAGTGCCACATGCACCGGCTGGCTTGTCGAGTGACACTGGCACTCAGGGTTACAGCTCTGCCCTCTCCCAGCAACCACCAAAGCCTGGATAATATTTAATGCTTACCTTCACTATGGGGGTGCATGTTCTCAGTTGACGGATGCTGCGTGGATGCATCTTTCCTTACTTTGTCCTTTTGGACAGTCTCACCGTGATGCTGCAGGGCATAGAGGAGATTCTGACTGCAAATATTGGTTTGCAAATATGCATTTTTTTGGCTAGTGTCATTGGAATCAATACAGCCTTATACCATGGCGCAGTTGAATTCTTAAATCTGATTGGTCAGAAGGGTGTTGATTCATTTTCTATGCCTGCACATGTAGTACCAGCCAGGCGAATCATAGTTGTAAATCAATGACACTGCAATAATCATATAGTTTTCACTGTAGATGTTTTATTATATAGAAGCATTTTACACTTCTCATTTAGTTGGATTCAGTAGATCACTTAAGGGTACAACAGTATTTGCCGGAAATGGAACGGGGAAGCTTTTGGTCTCACATCAACAGAGGTGTAATGTTCATACCCAGTAGGTACAAATCCAGACTAATGTTTTGTTTCAACTAACCAGTTGAGTACTCTCTGGTTGACTCTTTATACTCAGCTGATTTGTTGAAACAAAACCTTGGTGTGGATTTGTACCTATGATTTGACCAGTTGACACAATGGTGCTCACTGTCGCTCCCAACCCCAGGAGATGCATTTCCACCCGAAGGCCCTGAAGGACGTACGGGGCCAGGTCGGCGCACCCATGCCGGGGAAGGTGGTGGAGGTGAAGGTGAAGGCCGGCCAGAAGGTGGAGAAGGGCCAGCCACTCTGCGTGCTCAGCGCCATGAAGATGGAGACAGTGGTCAACTCTCCCCTCACTGGCACCATTGCCAAGATATATGTGACGCCTGACAGCAGTCTGGAGGGTGATGATCTCATCTTAGAGATCACGGAGTAGGCTTGGAAGCAGCCAGTGGGCTGTAGATATAGAATTACTAGAAGTGCTTTCTGTCCATTCACTGTAATGGTCCTAATGTATGAGTTTTGGGTAATGGATATAAAATCTAAAATCTTAGTGTAAATTCAATTATATGTCTATATCTAGGACGGTCTATGTCTTTGTTCATGAGAAAATCTGATATGATTGTAGGACTTATGCAGCTATTTATACCTCACAACTTGCTATTCCCAGCATATGCATCTAACCAGATATTTAATGAGGACATGAACAATGAAAACAAATATGGCACAGAAAGTGGAACCCATCTAGAAATTCTGTATCTACAACAAGGACTTTGCTATTATATATATATATATATATATATATATATATATATATATATATATATATATAA
>JAAGVU020000002.1:24682479-24697076 GCA_011763525.2 Mormyrus iriodes
GTGCTGGTTAGTGCTGGTTTGGTGCTGGTGGAGCTGGTGGACCAGCATAGCTGTGAAGGTCTACCTGCACATGAAGCAGGTCCACCAGAAATATTTCATTAATGATGCTGGTCCACCAGCACAAAAACACAGCATATACCGGTATAACCACATGCATTTTGCTGGTCTATGCTGGGGTTTTCAGCAGGGATAGTGCAGGAGACGTGCATAAGGAGAAGGAACAGGACAGAGAAAGGAGACCAAAGAGGGGGGTTCGCAGTCTTTGATCCCTTCCTGGAAAAGCGACCTTTTACAGACTCGTACTCGCATCTCAGTCACGGCGGCCGTAAATGGAATCATGGCCACAGGATAATCAAACGGTGGCCACAATGGCTTTCATCTGCAGCGAGGCGAGGCGAGGCGAGGCGAGGCGAGCTGGCCGCCCGCTCTAACAGCTTCTCCATGGGCTTGGGGAGCAGCCTTCATGTTTGCTGGCATATCTTCAGAGCTCCTGAAATGCTCACCTGCCTTTAAAGCTGTGTGTCTGTTATTCATGCTGTGCACAATTCTTCAGCTGTTAGAGAAAATGATGTTTAAATGCTCTTCGTATTGGTGTAAACCTTTTCACGTCAGTCAAAGTGTGTCAGCTTAGCAGATTCAGAGCCCCCCTCAGAGGGTGGGGTGGTGTTCCATGTTTTTTCAGGCATCTGAGCCCCCTAAGAGTCAAATTCTAGAATCGCTCATGTCCAGTGGAGAAGTTCGAGAATAGAAGCGATGTTCTTCTAGCCATCCAACAAGATATGAGTAACATTTTTTCAATTCTTGAAAATTTTATTGTTACTGCTCATTTGCATACATTCTAACATTAAATTGTTTTTTCTGGACAAATATACACTAACTACCCAGAAAATTCCATCCATCCATTTTCCAAACCCACTCGTCTTATGTAGGGTTCAGATTTGTAGTATGTATGGTTAGTATGTAAGTATGGTTTTTTTGACACCGCTGTTTGTATTTATCTGCTGCGTATAGATATACAGGAGTTTCAAATGTGCATGTGTGCGTGTGGGGGCGGGGGGGCATTTACGTCCATTCGTCTTGTTGTGGGTGTTGGTTGTCCCTGGGGAGGCCACATGTCAGAATGGCAGTTGTGCATGTGGTCTAGTGTCTAAAGCTGTCCAAATTTAGCTCTGCCATCTGGATGAAGTGATCCATGGACTGGAAGAGAAAGCAGGAAAGCGGGGGGGGGTGAAGTGAATATCGGGTAAGGATGCACTTGGGCGCCAATTGATAATTCTGATTTCGTCATTGGTGATGTAAATAACCTCTCTAAATATTGGGACATTATCTTCAGTGTGAGAGTGACAAGATGGAGGATACTATTTAAAAAGCCTGAGGAAATGTGAGTGATATGTTTCATTTTTTTTGTTCAAATTATCACTTCAGCGAAAAAGTAGGAGAGAAGAGTTGAGTTTGTGGACTGGTGTGACTTTGTTTCTTCAAAGGGTTTTAGTGTAGAAAGTCAGATAGCGGCAATGAAGATGCATGAGAATGGGGAGGGAATAGGCAGCTCCTACTGGAGAATTAGCCCACTTGATGATGAGGGATAATGATAAGTGAAGCAGCAGCAACCACAGTGAAGACAATGAAGGATGGATGAGTGTGAACATCTAACAGATACATACGCTTTTTTTAATGAGTGGTGTCACTCGCTGGTTATTTATAGCTTGCTGCACAATGGCTGCATGGGAGCCCAAAGCCGCAGAACGACACGAGCACAGAGCCCTCTGGAATCGCTTGCAGCCTTGATCAACATGACCAGAGGAGCCTTTGAAAAAAAATGTCTTTATTGTTCATTAGTTTGATCTTACCCTCATATTATGAGAAAACTCTAACCTTTCACTGAAATAAATGTATTCAATGGAGGGGGAAAAAAGTTCTCAAAGCACAGGTGTCACAACAAAATTCTCAGAAGCGGAATCTAATTAGCATATATACACATTCGCATTTTGCCTTTTATAAACGTGCCTGAATTTTTAGGAACGAAGTGGTGATGCATGACTTGCTGTTCTACTGGAGTATAAATATGAGGAAACAAAGGCCAAAGCCCTTTATTCAGCCATCAACATGGGTAAGACCAGGTAATACACAAATGAACAAAAGGTTGACGAACTACATAAATCAGGCAATGGCTATAAACCAAGGATTCTCTTTAAAATGCCTATTTGTACTATCAGAGCAGTAACTTAGAAATCTGAAACAACTGGAGCTGTGATAACCCTGAAACAGGAAATAAGGCTGGTTAGCCTATGTGCAATGGGCGGGGGGGGGGTGGTTTGAGAGGTAAAATCTTCTCCAAGGATCACAGTTGGACGATTGAAGCTGTCGATTGCATCTTGGGGTTACCAAGTCTCCAAAACTACAATTAGATGCCATCTCCATGCCAGCAAACAATTTGGCAGGCTTTGCAGAAGAAAGCTTCTGCTGACATCAAACCACAAGCGTAAGCGCCTGGAGCTTCTAAACGCTGCAGGAATTTTGATTGGAAGTAGGTTTTGCTGTCAGATGAAACAAAAATAGAGATTTTTTTGCAACAAACACCAAAGATGGGTTTGGTGCGAAGTAAGTCAAGGTCATGAAAAACTGAACTGGTAACACTTGACTATACAGGGCACAAATAATATAGTATTATGCTATTACGTATGTATTAATTAACCCCAAACTAAGTTTTAGTTAGTTTTACTCTCATGTTAATTCATCATTAATGACTTGTGACGCATGTTTTATCTCAAGCAGTTACTATATTTGTTACTGTATCTGTTAATTCTGTAAACATTGCTGAACTACTTAAGGAGCTACTGAAGGAACTACTGAATGAAAAACCAATGAATAACACAAGTGACATATTGATCTCATGTTTGTTCATCATTAATGAATCATGACATCATTTATCTCAAGTAGCGACTATGTTCATTATTTGTACTTCAGTAGGAACTGCGTTATTACTAAATATTTGTGCCCCCACAAGTAAAGTGTTACCAATGAAGCTAATCCCCACTGTGAAGCATGGTGATGGATCTGTGATGTTTTGGGGCCTCTGTTTCCTCATCTTTATACCCTAGTGGAACAGCAAGTCATACATCATCACTTCATTACTAAAAATTCAGACGTTTTAAAAGGCCTTGAGAAACTTGTTAGGATGCATGCCATCCTGGGCTCCATCAAATATAAAGAGATTTTCAATCAAAATCTGGCTGCCTTTGCCAGAAGGTTAAGGTTGTATCATGGTTGGGTTTTCCAGCAAGATGATAATTCAAAGCAAACCACCAAATCCACATAGAAATGGCTCAGTGACCACTGGATCAAGCTTTTGCAGTGACCATACAAGTCTGCTGACCTAAACTCCATTGAAACCTTGTTGGATGAGCTGAAGAGGAGAATCTACAAGAGAGGTCAAAGGACTTTGAAGGATCTGGAGAGATTATGTGTAGAAGAATGGTCTACTGTCCCTTTAAATATGCTCCCCTATCTCATCCAGCATTATAAGGAAAGACTTAATGCTGTTGTCATGGCAAAAGGAGGGCACACAAAGTACTAAATGCATGGCTGCCAATAATTGTGAGATGTGCCTTTTGTGGGAAAAAAAAGTCTTTTTTTGGTATTCTTTAAATAAATTTACCTCAGTGAAAGGTTAGGTTTCTCATAATTTGAGTGTAAGATCAATCTAATGAAGAATAAAGGAGTTTTTTCACAGCCGTTTTTGGTCATTAATTCCGGAGGGCACTGCAGGTCTGAGCTGAAGAAACTAGGTCAAAATGCTGAAAAATGATTGTTCTGCCTTTGCCAAAGTTCATCCATTGAAATTTCGATTTCAGCTCAAAACGTAGCACAGTGAGCCCATGTCAGTGCAAATTTGTAAGTTATCAAAGGGTTTGAAGAACTGTACGAATTTATCAAAGCTCTCCAGCCTCCCACAGTGTAGAGACTTCTTAAAGTAACAGAATCGTTCCCAACAATGCAATACTTCCCAACATGACCCATTTAGATTACCCATCACGAGTAATAGTTGGTCCATTTATTGTTTCCATTTCTCTTAAATGATTGCAGAGTGTTTTAACATCATTATATTAATGCTTAAGTTTAAACATTGTTACATAAAGACAGAGTACAGTGACTGTGTTTCCTGGAATTGATTCCAGATCACTGCAATCCTGAACGTAAGCAAACATAAGCATTATGGAGGGATGTGTGTATGGAGATCATTCTTTTGGTCAAGTTGAACCACCCGCATGTTGTTTTTATAACAACAACACATACATGAAACACAGGCAATTTTACTTTTGAGATTAAAAATCACCCTAAATGTTATTAGGCAGTGGTGGCCTAATGGTTAGGGATGTGCACTAGTGATTAAAAGGTTGCTGATGCAAATTCCCGACCAGCAAGGTACTGCCCCCATGCACTGCTCCCTGGGTGTTAAATGGTAGCTGCCCACTGCTGTGTCACATATGGGTTAAATGCAGAGGACACATTCAGCTGTTGTGTGCTGTGGTGTGTCAACAATGACAATTAATCACTTTCACTTCATTTGTTTACATGTGAACCTTAACCTGTTACAAATACACTGAAAATAGTGTTGTGTTCTGGTAATCATGCGTTAACGATATAACACCTCGGCAACTGCTCTCCATGTTTCCCAAAGTTTTGAAATCCATCATGTTATTTTAAGACACTATGCGACGTATATTATCATTGTTAATATAACAGTTACGCTTGGTCTAAATTTAACAGCCGGACACTTAAAATAAGTGTAACAGAATATAACCGCTTTACAATGTGAATCACAAGTGAGTGTTTGGTTTGTAGGGAATGAAATATGAACATCAAATTGACCAGGAGAATCCTGAGCTGAAGATTGTCTTCGGGTCGAAATGGAATGCAGAATTTGGGTGCAACTGGGATGGTGGTCTCCAATAACAGTAGAGGACCTACTGATGCAGGTCAGATTGAAAAACTGGCCAACTCCAATCCAATGTCCCATTAAAGTTAGATAACACTGTTCTGTATCTATTTTATTCACAGTTTTATTTTGAAGTATGTCCTGTACTAAAAAATAGCAAACATATTTCAAGAAATTACACAATAACAATTCTACTGAATTCTGCATCAATCCAATGTCAGAATTCCCACAGCTAAAATTCCTGGTGAATCCACATATTTTCTTGTTCAATATATGTGTTTCCTTAGCGGCTGGAGTTACTGACGGTAACTCGGAAGCCGCTGCAGTCAAAAACAAAATGAACAGTCAATGCCCCATTGCCCGTGGTTCGCTGACATTCATCTCCTTGTGCAAGTGCTTCGAATGAAATGTTCACCACAGCCACGGAACAAGGGCTTGTTAAAGAAAATGGTTCATAGTGTGACTTTTCTCTCAAAGAGCCAGAGCTGCAAATAATAGGGGCCTTACACGGCTTGAGCTGAACTATGTGGCCGTCCTTAAATTTGAGCTGAAAATAGTTATGACCGAACATTTCTGCAGGTAAAAGGCCTCATTTCACTGCGCAAATGCACTGACTAATGCCACTCCGCGCACACATCCAAAAAACATAACCGCGAGTTCTTTCTTTGAACATGTATCCCTGGTATCCTTTTCATAACCCATCACTGATGAGTCATTCACAGATTTTCTCTCTCTAAAAAGACACAAGCTCCACCTGGTGTACAATCTCTACTACTACACCGCCACTGCATTATCATTGTTGTTTCTCTGCGCACATGCTTTTCAACCTAACACACAGGAAAACACGCACAAGAAGGTTTTCATTAAACATTGTCAGTTATATTATTTCAATTATAAATATATGATGATTTAAATAGCCTGTTAAAAGCACAAATTTCTTCCAGTTTAGAGTTTAACAAAAATATAAATAAGATTACAGCGCAATATTGTAGTAGTACTTATTTAAGTGCATTTTGGTTAGATACAGAGGCAGTGCTCTGAGTGAAGCTCCGCCCCCTCCCCACCCTCCTCAGGCCTTGCTGATAGTGTATTTGCCTTTCTGGAGCTGCGAAACATAAATCTTGGTCTTGCTTCCATCCGTTCTCCTCAGCCAGACTTCGCCGGAGCTCACTGCCGTGATTACTGCCCTGAGGGAGAGACGGGGATGAATTTTGACTGACACTGCGGGTCAAGTCTAATTGCAGCCGTTCGGCACATATCTGGCATCTTCTCCCTCCTGCTCACACACCAATGTCAAACACAGACACACACATGCCTACTGCACTCCAATCCCAAAACCCATCTCTCACTCCATTACTGAGGAAGTCGCCCATTCGGCATTCAAATCACTTTACGCATGAGGTCTGGAAAACACATGCTGCCATGAGTGTTTCTTTGCTGCTCTTCCACTGCATACAGGTTTGAGATGAAGATGATTCAAAATTACTTCCTCCAAACCTATGGCTAATTACTAATTATTAATATTAGAATCTGTAATGGTGATCATAAATCCAGGCTTTTTCAAACCTAGAGCCATGGGCTGGCCGAAGAGTCATTCAGGGGGCTGCCAGCCAAAAACATATTATTGCACATTCGTAATTCTGTAACCAAAATCTTTTATTGCACATTCCTGTCTATTCAGCTCATTGTCCATTCGCACAAGTGGATTTCTAATACCATTTTAAAACCGTACAGTTAATTGCATTTTCAGTGAGTTTATATCCTTTGTCCAAGTCTCAGTATATCATGTTTAAATTTTTAGTTTGTCAGTGTGACCAATGAGATCGTAATTATGAATGATTCTACCCATCCACTCCAGGGGGCGCTATATTGGAGCACATTCAGCCACTGGCTCATTCCACCACAGTGTCCTAAAAAGCTACCATCAGACACCATGTCATCTCCTGACATGCCACTCCCCGTCCACAGCCATATCATATTCAGGAAGCACCCTGTCCTGTTATAATGCAATCCGGTGCTTGCTGTTGTAACTGCACATAATTTAATGTATAATTATATATAAATAACATAATTATTCTTATTTTTAAAATTTCATTTATGTACTGCATACTTCTTACTTTGTTTTCACTGTTTCCTTTGTTTGCACTATGTGTACTGTACACCTTGTCTGTTTGGCACTACATGTATGTTCTTGTTGCTAGATGCATCATAATTTCCCCCTGGGATCAATAAAGTCAATTGTAATTTCATCACAGCATGTGACCCACGGATCAGATAGCTGAAGATGGCAATAAAGGTATTTTGACTTTTGACTTATCCAGGTTATTAAGGTCAGAGGTCGATGTGCTGGTCACACACTACTTGCACAGGTCTTTAAACCGATCAGGACGCATTTCCTGTTTCCCAAGGACGCCCCTGCTAAAATGAGGCCACAGAACCAATATGCATGAGCGTGGCACCTCCAGCGTCCGGAAAGCCAGCATCAGCTGCTCTACAAATTTCCGCCATGTTCATATTGTCTGGGACAGCCAGAGAACAAACCTTGGTGTCATTCAGTTTGAATCAGGCCGCAGGAGAGATGATGATGTGCCAACAGGGAGCAGAAGAGAGGAGCGGGGAAGGAGAAGGGCAGAGCGACAGAGAGACACGGAGAGAGAGCGGGACTGACTGTGAGGTGCTGTCTTCCTTGACGTGCAGGAGGATCGTGTTCCCTTTGCAGAAACGCTCCCCCTCGTAGTACAGCGTCCCCCCCTGGCAGCGTGCACCATACTGCTGTCTGTCTGAAAGGCCACAGGGGAGGGGGGCCAACACATCACATCAGACACCCGTGGGAGCAGAACGAGGCAGAACGAGTTTCCCCAAGGGAAACTCCCCCCCTCAGGCCTGTGTATACGCTGTAAAACAGCTCACACCGTAAAATGCCTCCTCCTATCAATTTATACTGCACTGCACACTCATCCACCATTCTTAAAGGTAGTGAACGACAAGGACATTCAATAACACAGCTCTTTCCAAACCCACAATAATAACGTACGGCCAGCACAGAGATACAGGTTAACGTGGCACTATCCTAACTGGGAGTGATTTAATAAACAATGTTTCTTAAGTCTTATGTGACTGTGAATAGTTTATAATTGTTTGTCAGAGCACAATCAGGAACCTTTACTGAAACGGCAAGCTCCATGGAGACTGCAGCAGCAGTCTGTCATTAAGTAAATGTACCCATGGCCTACAATAATCATAGGGCCGTTAAAAGCGGAAAATGTCCCCACTTTATTTTTGCAGTCACTCTATAAAGGAGCTTTTGGAGCTGACATGTAGCGGGGGGGGGGGGTACTGACAGATGGACAGATGGCCTGACAGAAGGGCTGTACGAGAAAGAGAGAAGGCGAGAGAGAGCGCCAAACGTACTTTCTGATTTCTTCTTCAAGGGCAACACAGCTGCTTTAGCCTGTAATACAGTAGCACAATGGTCTCTGTATGGCACGTCCAGTTATTTCTACAGTAAACAATGACGTTAAAACAAATGTAGCGGGGACTGAAAGAGAGATGGCAGAATAGCGACTGCAGTGTACTCCAGCCACGCATTTCACTTTGTAGTAATGAAATAGCAACTTTTACAAAATTAAGTCTCCTTCATAGCAACACTCTAGATCTAGATTTTAAAAGTTTGCAACACATCCATATACAATCTACACTCTAACATCTATGATTAGTGTATGTAATACCTACATTATTATTATTGTTGTTGCTGTTGTTGTTGTTGACTTCAATATACATTTTCTCTGGACATGGTATGAATACAGATTATTTACTAAACAATCAAATAGATCCCAGCCTACATGTGCTATGGAGATTAATGAAATATATATCAAAACAGCCATTGTAGCATGATAACACAAGGACAAGGACAGGATGTCACTTTCACAGACAGAGGCACCGTTGCCCCTTGTGGTAGACAAGTACCTTCTTAATGGCTGTCCAGTCTTCCAATATGTCGACGTCCTTCAGCATATAGACTATGTAGGGCCCTTACAAGAAGGACAAGACGAGGGAAATGAGCAGTGAGAGTTGGACAGGAGAAGAACGGTAAGCCACTGATGTCAACAAAATCAATATGGAGGCAGCAGTTGGAGAGAGGTTACCAGACACAAGGGTTGCTTTCTTCCTTCGCTCTGGCCGTGCCATGTGGCTCCTCCGTTTACACTTCTTCCCTTTCAGTTCGTCACTCCACCATTCTGAAAGTGACACACACCAGGACACATTGCACCATGCAGACCAGTGTTTCCCAACACGGTCTTCGGGGATCCCCAGTCTATGTTTTAGTTCAGGAAGCTGAAAAGGTAGCAAAAATGGTGACTGTCTGGGAGTCCCTGAAACCCAGGTTGAGAAACAATAATGTAGACTAACCACCCACTGTCTTGATCACTGCTCTACCTGCCCCAGGAACCGGGACCCAGCACAGATCCTCCATACAACTGGTGACTCTTCCCTGACCCGGCTCACATGATTATTGAACTAACCTGGAATGCATTTCCCAATTCCCTTAAACAGCAGCTTTAGCCAACACTGGCAGAGTTTTCACCAGACTGAGCATTTCCTTTGCAGCCTGATAGTTCCATGTTTACTGACCCTTTGCCTGATTCTCCAAATACATTTCTGGATTGTGATTTTTCATGTTGTTCTGTCCTGTTATGGTTATTTGACTTTCCACCTGTTCTGTGTACACAAGCGTAGATTTGGTTTTTGGTTTTGTGAATAAACGGCTATGGATCGGTCTGCCATATGATCTGCAGATGATTCGTTAGACCCACAGCGCACTAACATACTGACAATACTGTAATATCGCAATACTCAATATAAAGCATATGAACATGAAGAGCGGTTGTGAAACCTGATGAGCACCTTCTCATTACCCTCTGATCATCCTCCTGTTACCACTTCACGCATATGCAAGGTGGATTGAGATATCACACTTTATAGATTAACACTACATCACTCCAGCGTTAATAGGCACAGTCTATATGGGATAATTCTGTATACAGAAATACAATAGAAAGTATCCNNNNTTCGAAACCATTTACAGAAACATAAAACCAATTTTGTTATTCAGTAAACATATCTTGAAATAATTTTATATGAATATTTCATGCAGGTTCCAAGTCACGTTAGCAGTAAAAACATTTCAAAACATGTTCAGATGTTTATGCTTGAATGTGACAAGAGTGCACAGATTTAACTCATCAATCTAAAAGGATCTGAATGGCCTCCAATTATTCTGCCACGGCAGCATTAATACCATGACTGGACGGGAATAGCACATTTTAATAACGACAGCAGCTTCATAGTGTTCTAATTTGGGCTTTATATATTCATAACCATCTTGTTAGCTTGTTAACCAGCGGAAACCATGTTCCCATGTTCTCTCAATGGAATTCAGGAAAGCTGACAGCACCTGTCTACTCAAACTTGTATAATATTCATAAGGCTGCAGAGCTCTGAACAATCCCTTCAGAGCCTCGATCAGTCCCCCAGAGCCTCAATCAATCCCTTCAGAGCCTCGATCAATCCCTTCAGAGGCCAAATTCTGGCTGTGTATGGTTTTAGTGGTTTACTGGTTTTAGATGTGAATGACATGAAGCGCTAACACAAACTGGTGCCGATTGTCAGTGTCTGTTAGGACGTGATACCAGACGTGTCACAAGCCTGGGGCATTCGGGTCTGAAGATTTGTTTAGCCCAGATGTCTTAACACCCCTACTTGACAGGTCTTTTAAGATACTGTGCCCTCAGGGATAAATTGTGGGGGTACACAATTTTGTTTATTGCCAATTTTAATTCATCTTTTAGCATTGCAGGAATGGAATTAATTACATTTAAAAAGAGAGTCAAGTCACTGGGAAGTGTGGGCATGCATGTGCGAGCGGGCAGATACCTGAACTGATGTCCCTGCTCTGCCTCTCTTCCTCCAGCCTATGGATCCGATCCAACAGCTCCGTCTTCATGGTGTCGAACAGCAGTGAGCGCTCACTCTGAGGACACAGCGATCACACCTTAGCACACCTCCCACACCCAATCACACAGTCTCGGTGCATAAAGGGCGGGCCTGTTACCTCCAGGTGCTGCTGGGCCCCCTGCAGCTCACAGTCATACTTGTGCTTGATCACCTGCAAACACAGCTCTTTGTAGACCCCTGCCAAACAATAAGCAGACTGATTCAGGCACTATAGTAACTACAGGTAATTAAACTAAAAAACTAAAAATCCCCTTTTCATGTCCTTAGTAGGGCAATTATCAGCTAAGCAAGGTACACAACAGTAAATAGCCAAAAGTATTCGGACATTCCTATTAATTGGTGGAATTGCCCAATTAATCCACACCCATCACTGACAGCAAAGGTGGAAAGTTCACGTTCTGAAAGTACAAGTCCAGACCAAGGTTTTGTTTCAACCAACCAGTTGAGTATAAAAAGTGACAGTCACAGGGTACTCACTTGGTTGGCTAAAATAAAACCTTGTTCTGGATTTGTACTTTCAGGACCTGAACTATCCACCTCTGTCTGACAGAGGTGTATATAATTAAGCACACAGTCACACAATGTCCTGTGGCAAACACAGCAGCAGAGTGGTTGTGCAGGAGAAGTTAGTGACTTCCCATTTGACACCATCACAGGATGCCATCTTTCCAACAAGTCAGTTCGCCACATTCCTGCCCAGCTAGAGCTGCCCTGGTCAGCCATAGGTGAAGTGACTGTGAAGGTCAAAGCGTCTGGAAGCAAGTTCAGCTGCGAAGTGGTCGGTCACGCAAGCTCACAGAAAGGAACCAGATCACCCAACATCAACACCCAGCCTGAATGGCAGAAAATCCCAAAAGCAATGTACCAACATCTAATGAAAAGTCCTACCAGAGGATCAGAGGCTAATACAGCAACAATGAGTAGAATATTTTCAACTAATACCTTTGGCTTCAGAATGAGATGTTAGGCAAGCTGTGTCTGCATACTTTTGGCTATATAGTATACTTAAGAAATATACTATATTAAAATATTAGTGTAAAACCTGAGTGAGCAAAATGAACCAAACAATATAAGTTAGTACATAAAGTGAAGGAGTACATAAGGAGACTATTGTGCTTTATTATGATCATCTTACTATATATAGCAAAACAGCATGGTAGGTCTGTGTAATGACCTCTCACATTCTGTTACTTAACCGTAGCCCTAATGTTCTCTGAACGATGCACTGTGACGTGAGAACTCAGTGTCATTGGTTGTGTCATTGGTGCTGCCCGGCCCAGCATCCCGCGTGTGTCCGTCCAATCAGACGCACCGGCGACCTCTGTGCGCAGCTGCATGTTCCGCTGCAAGACGGCCAATGGCTCTTTGTACTCCCCTGCACGGCCTGCCAACACCTCTTCCAGCTTCAGCTTCACCTGGCTTAACCTCTCCCGGAACAGCCTGTTCAAAGAGAGGTCTGATGTTGAAACCCAGGGATAGGTCTCAGTTGGACAATTTGCTTTACAGCTGATTGCAGATGATTACCAAGATTACAGTCATTTTAGGTGCCAAATAGGAAAACGTTCTTTGCCTCTGCAGCCTGCTAAATGTCACAATGCCATGACAAGAGTTTGGCAAAATATACCCTGCCTGAAACAACCATTCGGACTCTTTGAAAAGAACCTATGGTTATAAGTCTATGTTGCTGTGCTTATGATCAGAAGGTCGCTGGTTCAAGACCAGCCTGGCACATCCGCGGGTTCTTGAGCAAGGCCCTTAACCCCCAGCTCCCTGGGCGCCACAACAGGTGGCTGCCCTTCACGGCCAGCTTGCTCTCACCTACAGTGAGTAAGTTGGGGGAGGCATAAAGAGAATTAGCAGAGGTGCTAAAGAACCTTTTTTTTTTTTAAATCTAAATACTTGATAAACATGACTTGGGTTTGGAAAGATGGGCATGGAGCGGAGTAAGTGTTTTTTGTTAAACACAAGACTTTGCCCTACCTCTCTGTCCTGCTTACTTTTCTTTAAGCTCCATGAATTGCTTCTCCAGATCCGACATCTCATCCAGGCACTCCAGTTTCCTTCTCTCGTAGTCCTCATCGTCCATCTCTGGAAGATAAAGGACATTCCTACTGTTATCGTTTGCATTTTTCGACTCTGTATTTCATACGACACAAACTATGGGATGCATCTGAAAGTGGGAGTGGGGGGGGGGGGGAGGGGGGGGCATGAGGCAGGCATGAAGTAATGCCCACTTGTCTGTCTGCTTTTGAAAAACCTTTTGCCTCTGTATTTTTTTCTATATCGTGGAAGCCTGCTCACCTCAAAATACATTTTTGCCTTGTGATGCATGTTGACATATGCTATAATATAATATAATGCCACCAATAACGTAACATTAAATATACAGTGTAAAAACACAGCTGATTGGTAGATTTCAAATTGCACCCCCCAGTAAGTAACAAACCTCTTTTGCCTCACGAAAAAAAAACATTGATACAAGTCAGGCTTTTATAAATAAAGTGTTATTGGTTTGCGTTACATCATTTGTAGATCTATTTTTTGTGATTGTTCATCAGTGCATCATTAATGATGCTCCGAAAGTTACCCTGGCAGCCCCTTGGTTGCAGTAAGTAAGTCAGTAATTTTATTTACAAAGCACATTTCAAGAACACTTCATGTTCTTGTACTGCACAATTCATACAATCAAAACAAACAGATAAAATAAATAAAAAATAGAACTGGTCCTAAATAAGAGATAAACACCCCAAAGGGAAACATCTGCACTCCAGAGGGACTAAGCGAATTGCCTTTATCAGATGTACTCTCTCAAAGGCCTGAGTAAAAAAATGTTTTAAGCCTTTTTTTAAAGACTGGGACAGATGAAAAAAAATCTAGTATCTGCTGGCAAGGAGTTCCATAGTCTGAATGCAATAGTTGCTAAGGGCCTGTCACCCTCCAGGTCCAAACGCTCAGCATTTCCATACCTAAAAATGCAAGCCACCTGAAATACTCCACACACTCAGTACCTGAGCTCTCTTCCTCCTCCTCCTCCTCCTCCTCCTCCTCCTCCTCTTCGGCTTCGCTGTCCTCGGAGTGGCTCCCCCCCTCGCTCTCCCTGTCCTCACCGCTCTCCTCCATCGTCTCCTCCTCCCCTTCTCCCCCTTCACGCTCCCGCTCCTCGTCCAGCTCCCCGTTGGCCTCTGGCACCTCCGGCTCTAGTTCCATCTCCTCCTCAGGCTCCCTCGGGACAGGCTGTGCCGGCATTGCAGCACAGCTACAGGCAGGAAACAGAGGGCAAACGGGGCGTCCAGCCATCAGCACACCACACAGACAGCAGCAGAGATTCAAGTGAAGACTCTTTGGCACCATTAAAACCACGATATCCAACGCTCCAAGATTTTCAGATGTGTATCTGTTCTTTTCTCTTGGGTAAAGTTATAATCAATTGCATTTGTTTTATTTAGGAAGATAAAATTCAATTATAAAATGCTATAACTGCACAGTTGTTGGGCAACTTTGTTGCACCACCCCTCCATCCCGCTCACCTGCCTGCCCAGACATCAGCATCCATAACTCCACTGGACCTTCCGCATTTATACCTGGACTATGCACAATCTTGTTTATAAACTGAGACTTTGTTATTTTAGACTTCCCCTGCCAG
>JAAGVU020000002.1:24700022-24718499 GCA_011763525.2 Mormyrus iriodes
AGTGTCCCTTTCGCCACCTACTGGTGTAATGGGATAGAGACGACTGAAAGGTCCCTTTCGCCACCTACTGGTGTAATTGGGTAGAGACGTCTGAAAGAGTCCGCACGGTAAAAACAGTAAATTAACTTACTGTAACTTAATGTACACAATTTGATGACATATAAATTACGTGAAATATATTGCATTTTGAACTATATATAAATACATAGTCTAAGTAAACTGAAATGTAATAGATTCGTTTAATTAAATTAAAATCTCTCACTTTTAACGGAGAAATATCCAAGCGGAACCCCTAAACACTGGCGAACGGAAGCGAATGAGTAGTTGAACGATCTCAACGGAATCGATTCACTCAACAGGATCAATATTTCCCTCCCTATTACTAATAGCTTACGGTCTTTCTGTGTTGTTTTCAAAATAAAAGTCTTTCATAGCCCATCGTAGCTGTCATACTAAATAAACCAGCAAGTAGCATTTTAGAGTGCTGCTGTATTTTAGAAATTCTGGCCTAGGTATCCATCAAATTAAAAGCTGTCACTATTAAAAGAGGATCTATGTTTCATTTGCATGGTAAATTGTCCTCTCTCATTTGTCCAAAAATATATAATAGTGGTATAAATTTGAAAAAGAGAAGTTACTATGGGTTCAGTATTAAATGTTCCTCCATTTTGAGAAGCTCGTGTTGAGTTAAAGTGCTAGTCATAGTTTACCTGGTCTGACCTTCCAGGCTTAGGAAGAATAAGGGGCCTGGAGCCTATTCCAGGCAGTACAGGACACAATGCTGGGGTATATCCAGGATAGGATGGCCACATACACAACACACTCACACACAAATTATGCATAAAGAAATCAATTTATCCAATTGCCTCAGCACTGGACAGTATCCCACCAATAATGTTTTAAACTTTATGAACTTCATTCAAAGTGTCTGCTGTATGTGTGCAGTTTCTCCAGGTCATTATCTGGCACTGGGTAAGAAAAAAAAAGAACATTACTCCATCAAGTTCAGTATGTAACACAGAGTAACAAACAGCATTAGAAGTAGCCAGGATGCAAAACTTTAGTGGCTGACCAACCATGAGCGAGAAAGGAATAGAGAAATGAAGCATATGTTGTGTATTGGTGTTTCATTAATGAAAAATTGCAGGTGGACCAGCTTCATGTGCAGGTAGATCAGCACAACTATGCTGGTCCACTAGCTCCATCAGCACCAAACCAGCACTAACCAGCATGGAAATCATGTTGGTCTGTACTGTTTCCTTTAGCAGGGGTAGATCTTTACTGAGAGCTGCTGTACAGCCAAAGTCTTTTATTACTAATTCTGCAGTATGCAAATAATGTGCCAATGATGTAAAATTTCATGGCCTAAATTTCAGAGAGGACACTTCTTAATGATAAAAGCCTGCTTCCATTCTCATTTACATCCCTATGAACTACAGCAGTGTTCTTGTTACTCAGGTACAAGTGGAGTGTTCAAAATGATGCATGTACCAACAGCAGCATAGCCGGTGTTGTCAAGGCAGTAAATCTGACAACTCATTGATTTTTTACCTGTGTGAGTTATGCTTTTCTTTTTCCTGTCAGATATGCGGTGCTCACAGAAAGTCTTGGGATGCTTGCTTAATTCAGTAAAAATATTGGAAATGTATTGGTTGTATAACAATAAGCCTTGCTTTCAGTTCCCTGCACTGGCTTCCTGTTAGGTTCAGTACTGACTTCAAAGTTCTCCTACTTACATGTAAAGCACTTAATGGTCTGGCACCTGCCTACCTGTCAGAATTACTTCAAGTTGAGAAACTGCAATGTCCACTCAGATCACAGAACACTGGTTTCCTTGTTGTTCCACCTATAAATAAAGTGACAGTTAGCGGTAAAGAATTCTGCTACAGGGCCTGTATATTCTGGAAAAGTTTGCCAGCCTATGTTGGGGATGCTGAATCAGTCTCAGTCTTTAAATCTCGACTGAACACCTATTATTTCAGTTTAGCTTGCCTGCAACTTAACACATAACACAACACCTCGGCAATAACATAAAACACCAAACATTTGTGTTCAGTATTCCTTTGGGAGCCAGTGACTACAACTGCAATTAATAGCAAAATGGCAAGAACAGAACTAAATCAGCCAGTCAAAAAAAATTTGAAAAAAAATATGTTAAACATTGTTTGTCAATGGACTTTTATTATGAAACCAATACATTTGCAACATTTTTTTCAGAATTAAGCCTAGACATTCTATGTCTGGAATACTGTATTTCTACTGCATCCTGTTTCCCTCATACAGTAGTTCTGCTATATTCAGAACTCTATCTGTGTACAGTATACACTGGAGATGCTTGTTAAGCATTGTTTTTTAATTCATTTGTACCTGGGCGGAAGCTGTGCTGAGAGATGGGACCTGGATAGACAACTTTTTCTAGCTTATTAATTGTATTGGCCCATATTGTTCAAGCCCTACTTTACAAGCCTGAACCATTGACTGACAGACATGGAGAGACCATGCAGAGATGCAGTAGCCACAGGTATTTCCTAGAATTTGGACTGTAAGTACTGCATTCACAGGGTGCAAAATGCAATAAGACACCTGTCTGCCTGACAAATAGAAAGAAGTAACGTTCAATTCTTTGTGGAAGCTCTTTTTTCAGTACAGTCTATATGAAAAATATAACACTTTATAGTATAGCAGTTGTTTAAATTATGTTGTTTAATAGTTACTGTTGACATTTCACCATATATTGTTGTCATAAAATTTTGAATCAATGTGCCTCTCAGTTTATTTACGTTGTTGGAGTTAAACAGGAAATGACACTCTTAAAAGCACTTCTTGACGTACACTACTCAGTGTTTATAAGCTGTGCTATTTTTTATTTACAGTCGTTAATGCATTTTCTGAAATATTGCAATTGCTGTTTTTTGTCTCTCCTGCAGGTGGTGCCATACTCATTTTCAAACAGTGGCGCTGAAGTTAAAGAAAACGGGCTCCAATAGTTAAGTTTTTTATTTTTAGTTTGGGGTGCAGCTATTTCTCAGTTGTACTAAATTAAATAATCTATTTTTTATAAAATGTTTCTATAAATTTATTTCGTATTTACTTTTATTTAATTCCACACAATGCTTAATGTGGAAACCTGTCAAACTGTGTAAAGTTTAAAGCAGAAGTTTGAAGCAGAACTTGGTAATGGCTTCTAAACTACATCATTATATTAATCTTGATGAAACTTTGTTTAACGCAATAATTATTTATATTTTAATTTAAACAGGGATAGACAGTTTCTCAAATCCAATCAAGCATGCATTATAAAATATTTTTAACTTGGAATTGATTTTTTGGCCTTTATTGTTATCATGTTATTGACTTTATTCAGCTCAAATGTCATGTTTCATTTGTGACAACCGTTGAAGGCATTGATTCATAGGGAAATTGGTGAGGTGGTGTTTTGTAAGCCATGGTTATTATCAATACTGGTCACATGGCAATCAAATGAAAATCTCATTTTCAGTACTGGCTGAACATGCCAGCTGGAATCAGAAGTTACAGAACTTTATATTTTATGACAAAGCTGAATTGAGGTGGCTTAGTAGATGAGAGGGAGGGAAGCTTGATAAAGAGGCTTTGAACCTCCCAAATGCCTTTTATTCACTGTTGTCTTACAAGAGGCAGCACGTAGCTAATTAAGACCCCATATGTGCGGGGTCAGTAACAACCCCAGCACATCGTTAATGCAGCCAGACAGTCGCTGGAGTGTTTGTCAGATTATGGTGTCCATTTTGGTGTTGTGTGACAGTTATTTGTATCACTTGTCATTTCTTCCTCAAAGCTGGTCTATGATGGTTTTTTTTTAATCTTCAGCAGGGTTTGTGCCACATTCATTGTGGCAAAAATTTATCTCAGAAACATTTTCCACATCATTTTTTCACCCGGTAGGCACTAGATCAGTGTTTCTCAACCCGGACCTCGGAGACCCACAGACGGTCCACGTTTTTGCTCCTTCCCAGCTCCCTGCCAGACAGTCCACCTGAGGACTGGTTTGAGAAACACTGTACTGGACTGCACTCGTATTACACTCTGGCAGTTTGTTGGAATTTTGATTAAAATGAGGATCTCAAATGCTGTCAAATGCTGTGACAGCAGCAGCCAGCCACCAAAACCGATTTTTCTTACCACATTAGCTTAAAATGAGAGACAATAACAATAGCTAGAGTTCAGCATCTTTTTTTATTAAAGTTGCATAAAATCGTAACAAAACTGGGAAACAGGACAGTAAATTTTGCTACATGAATATTTTTTTTCAAACACAACCCTAGACAGCAGTGCTAATTTTTTTGTTTTGTTTTTGAAGTACAATAAAAAAAATATGACAGCACTATTTGGAAAACACTGGAAAAACTGATCAATTCATATAAATTGTGAACAATTGCACCTAACATAAACTGTAAAGAGATCTAATCTCTATCCATTCTCCTAAAAATGTAAAGGTTGTCACAAGCATTGGTAACAATGGTGACAATTGTTTTCCGAAGCTTCCGCAATACCGTTTATGCCTCTTGTTTATTACATTTTATATATGAATGTCTTGCTCCTTTTGGTTTCCGTAACATAAATAAAACCAGTAGAAACTAAGGCAACATCTGTTTAAGAGTGCTAGAACAAGAGCGAGGCCAAAGATGAAGAGAAAGGGCAGGTATGGCCAGTGGGAGGAGCGATAGGGGTAAGTCCTGATAAATTTTCCAACTATGCTATTGAGATGGCTCCTCTGCTCATTACTCTATTCAGTGGCACTGATATCTGCTTCAGGATTCAGCTGGTCCCCTACTTAGTCACAAAGCACCAGTTAGACATCAGTATCTCTGATTAGGGGAGGTTGAAGCCCTTTGGGAAGGTGCCAGCATGTGTGGAGTTTACAGTCCCTCAGTATCACCATGGAGAACCCTTTCAGTTCTGTTCATGGGTTGGGTTCCGTTAGGGCGTATTGGCTGAGATTAGGCCGGAGGGCTGTAGAGGTGTAACACTGGTACACTGCTTTTCTTGTTACTATTAATGCATGTGTTCATCTCTGATTGGCTCAAGCATATATAACAGGAAACGAGTACAAAATAGCAGATTTGCTAATTGCAAATTAAAAAGAATTGGGATTAATGGGATGGGGATTTATGTGTGCGAGAGAGAGCGGGCGGGTGTCGGCAAACACAAGAACCCTCAAAGACCCTGAGTGTTTAGAAGTATGCGATCTTTCACATGTACCTCCAAAACCATACCCTGAAGCCATTGGAAGATTTAGCACAGCTGACTCTCGTAAACAGAGCCAATGGAACAGGCCAGTTACAAAGCAGAATAACTGGAGGTGAATAAACAATGGATTTGTTTATCAGTGGCACTATTGAACAGACGCCACGGTACATACTTTCAGCATTAAACATATAGCAGCTCTCAGTGCTCTGAAGATGCTACTTCATCTGGCAGTTTATGTTTGCAATTTATGAACAATACTGTTCTCAAAGGGGCCTGATACCACAAACAGCTGAAACATGTCCACACCAAAAGAGAGGCACAGCAAGTTTATGACGACTCCAAATTGCCTTAACTACTCTTAAATACAGATTTACAATTCTTCCGTTGGATAATGGTTTACTTACACTGCCATAACAAACCCTTACACCACAGACACTCTTTTAAAGGAAAGAAAGTAAAATCATTGAATTAGAACAAAGAAATTAAAATACTGTCTTGTCTTTAAAATGCCAAATAACGTAATAATGAAATCAGAAAAGAACAAACCACTCAGTAAAAAAATATGCAATAATTTAGATTATACCATTTGTCCTAATTCCTTGTTTTCAAACCAAATGTGTTAAAAATAACAACATTTACAGCAAGCTTAAAAGCTACAGAGAAATCACACATTGACCACTATAATATTTCAGAACCGTAATGTGAACACAGCGTCTGTGGTCATAACTGCCCCCTTATTAATATCACTGTCATGTTTGTCCACCCTCTATGCACATCCCTTTGTAAAAATATGAAATAAAAAATGTAAGGATTGTATTTGAAACATATGCAAAATATGTGCAATTCAACACAAATTTCTGTTATTGCTTCCTCGATGAATGTAGCTTAATGCATGTATTGTATATTGAATTGCATGAATAATAAAGCATATATTTGTTATATTGGACCACTATTTTGAATATACTCCTTAAGTTGTATTTCATATTAGTACAGTGAATATGTGATGGAATTTGTGAGTTCTGGGTGAGTCCTGGGTGCTTTAGCAAACTCAGTCTGATCGTGTTCTGGAACCTGAGACTGCATGTGCTGGCACCAGAGCTCCTCTATAGCTCAAGTGCGTTTCTATACCTCTTTAGTACCTTTAGTGTGGCCCCATGTACAGCTTTAGCATTTCGCCTTTAGCATTTAACTCAGCTGAACAAAATAGCTGACTTGTGGAATGTACATCACGGCCTCATTTGGCTAGAACTCTGGTACCATGACTGCTGTGGCACCTGAACCCCTTTAAACCCATCCAGCAAAAGTGGAACTGAGAACCTTGGCCTGGTAAGGTGGTGGTGCTCAGACTGAGTTTGCAGGTGCACACTTGTTAGTGTCCCTCCTGAATATAAAGCGGCAGTGGACCGTACAGCCTTCAGCCATGGTCAATGTAACAACAGCCCATGATGAGGGAGAAGTCACATCTCCACACCAATCCCTCCCGCCTCCCACCTGCTACACACAAACCTCCATCCAGAAATTCATCAGTCTACTAATAAGCACATCACCATGTCTTAAAGGAGCCCTTTGCTGCATGCAATTAAAAAAATAACAAAGATGAATAAATCAAGGCCACAACACTTGATCCCTCAGTTTAACTGTGTGATTTTAGCACACTGATCATGGCTGCTGGGTCTAGCTGATGGGACTGCAAATTGTACAGTACTGTATGAATTATGGATCAAAACCAGTTCTTTGCCCATTGAAACACTTCAATCTTTTATGTCAGCATTCTATAAAAATCTATATGTATATACATCCATACATAGACGTATAGTATATAGATATATAAGGATAGAGATAGATATCAAAACACACCGTAATCCCTCAAACAAACAAAAATGAGACAAGGTAACATTAAAAAAAACCCTGCTCAAAAGATCTGAATGGCTGGATTCCTCACTTGACTCCTCCCACTCAGTACAGGGGGTTGAGGGAACCGTCACAGCACCCGGCCGCCCGCCCATCCTCCCACTGGCTCCCCCCCGCATAGGAACGATGCTGTGGAGCCACAGGGAGTAAGGGAGACCGAGGGACAGGCATTCACTTCTTCTGAGGGGTGCTGAGCTTCTGCATGCCTCGGATCTTGTCCAGCAGCTCAGTCACAAAGTCCTGTGGGATTGGAGGAGGGAGGGGGAGGCAGGCAGCAGAGAGAAGGCCATCAGCCTCAAAGGCCTGAAGGTTACATGCCCTTTATGATGATTCAGTGCATTTTGGACGCTTCCCATGATGCTACTCTACTATTTTTAAGCTAAATTAGATCCTTTCTCTTTGGATAATCTGAATCTTGTAGAGTGCAAATGAGCAGAATAGACATTAAAAGGTGAATATTGGCTTTGAACTCACATCAGTAGGTTTGTAACAGTCTACCAGCAAGTCCTAAAAAACAACAGAAAAGCACAATAATGTTATTCGGTTATTCAGCTGTCATCTTTATTTTTATCCAAAAAAGTTCTACCACCTTCAGTAAGAGCTGCACGATTTTGTAACTGTGGTAATTGCCATTAATATGGCTTCACTTTAAGACAATGCGCCCTAAGCATCTGCTTTTAAGGAAATTTCCCAAAAAAAAAAACAATTCATATAGAGGCCTTTCAGAAACCAAAATGCTCATTGTCACAAGACACCTATTCAGACAGGATGATCTACCACAGGGGAACAGATCAGATTTCAGTGCCACCGCTGGAATTCCCAAAATCCCAGGGTGAGGACTGTACCTTGACCCTGGAAGCCCGATCACCGTCACTGGGCAAGTCCAGCAGCTCGTCGACGTCGATCTCCAGCTCTGGGATAGCTTCCTCCTGGAGGACACATGAATGTAAGGAAGGAGTGAGTAAAAAAGACTGCCCGTTTCCTATTGGAGAGAAAACCATTGGTTTTGTCTTATCTGTTCGCTTGTCTTTCTTCTGCAGAACAATGGTATCTCTGTGGCCCAAAGTCAAGTCTCCAATACAAATTCTGGAATGAAGTGAATCCCAGTGCTGACACTTTATGGATCAAATACCATATCTAATACACACAGTTATGGACTCTACCTCAAATAGCTGTCAAGTAAATTTCTCTCATCCTTAATTGCTTTTGTGACACTTAAACAGTGAAGTTCATTTTCTTCTAAGAGTTCTCCTTGCTTTTACTATCTCATTACAGGAATTTCAAACTTATAAAGCAACACGAGTCAAATCGATGACAATACAGGCATCATCCGTCAAGTAACACAGGTATTTGCTCTTATTAGACCTTTTAATTCCCTAGTTGAACTGGTGAACTCCACAACACAGCAGCTGCAAACTCTGCAGCCCAGAATCACTAGGACCCCTAACGCAAACACTATTTTATTCATTTGCAAGACCACGTTTGGACAGTGTCCAGTAAACAGTTTCATATTTCAGGTAAGTAACTACTCCTGGGAATGCTGATATCATACGCCCAAGGATTAGTAGTGCCGTCAGCTGTATTAAAGCAGGTTCAATCAAAATAAAAATAACCACCTCAACTGAATTTTACATAGAACTGTGTAACTTCCCTTTTTAGAAGCAGTACAGAATGATTCATTTTTGTGGCCCATTAGGTTTGAAGCGTAGAGCTTGCCTTGAGATTTAAACACTTATAAAGGGTACCAATACCCAGAGACAGGACTCTCAAACATTTTCAATGAACATAAATAACAACTTCAAGCTGTTAACAGTGGCGTTTCAGCTCAGTAACTCTATTCTATTTTTACTGCGTATTTCCACTTCACGCGCAGTAAGTGTTCAGTCACTGGCATGCCAGCATCAGAATTACTCAGTTTCTCTACCAGCCTCCTGTATTTTTATCCTTTTCGTCTTTCCTCTTGCTGCTGGACATTTCTCTCCTTCTCTTCTTGTTCCTCTCCCCAGAGTTAAAAATACCAAAGTGCATTTGGCTCTTGAAGCCTCTAATTACCCAGGCTGCAAAGGCTGACCTCTTTTCCCCCTTCTCCCCCATTTTTGGTCACTCTCTTTCTGTCATTACTTTCCATATACAGCAAAATTGGCATTTTCAATATTAGCTGGCTTAAAGTCATTCTGTTCCCCCTCCCCCTATCTATCAACACGATAGGCTGGACCATCTCCCACTCTCTCTCTCTCTCTCTCTCTCTCTCTCTCTCTCTCTCTCTCTCTCTGTCGATGACGGCAGTCTTTCTGGCTAGCCCCCAAACCTCTCTGTAACACACAAACACACAGCCTTTTATGTTAGACTTCCTATTGACTCATTTTTTGATGTATATACTGCATAAGTGAAAACCAGTGCTTAAAATCTTACACACCAACAAACTGAAACATTCTTTGATATACAAGATGTGTCAGCCACCGCTCAATCAATATACTTCAATGAACAAAACATTAATATCGTTTATTCACTCATTTTTATGAGATATCTACGGCCCCTTTCCTTCGCTCTTCCATTCCCGCCCCTCGCTTTCTGCCCCTCTACCCTATCGCCCACCCCTCCCCCCAGCTAATGGCGGGCCCCGGCAGCTGTCAGGGCACCTGGCCCTTCCACTAGCCCGCTTCCACACACCCCAAACAAACAGGCTCAGAAACATGCCAGCACAGCGCCTCACACACTCACACACACACACACTGGCATAAGCTCCTTTCAGCAGCCTGACTATGCCAGTGCAGGCGATTATGGAGCAAATGGGGAGCGGCAGTTGAACCCTGAGTCAGTGAGGACTCCCTTAAAGAAGCTCAAAGCCAGGAAGGGTGGATGGGGGTGAAGCAGGACCCTGGCAGAAGTGAGAGGATAAGAAACTGAAATATTCCTGGAATTAAGTGTACCATGTAAAGTTCTGTTTGTGTGTGTGTGTGTGTGTGTGTGTGTGTGCCTGAGTGAGTCATGTGTGTGTTACATCATGGGGACCAAATGTCCATACAATATGATAAAAACCTGTTATTTTGACATTGTGGAGACCACTTTTTCAGTCCCCAAATCTGTGAATGCAATCAAAAAACCAAAAGTGCCATAAATCTTGGTTACTTAGGGGTAAAATTAGGGGGGCTGGGTAGGGGTTAAGGTGGTCATTGTTGGAATCAGGGTTTTTCCCTATATAAATGAATGGACAGTCCCCACAAGGATACGAATACAAGCATGTGTGTGTGTGAGCAAGCCGGAGTGACCAGTGTGTGCTACTTGAAGGGGGGGGGGGCTACAGAGTCATGGAGAAAGTTCTGTAGGACATGTGGACACCATGTGCTACCGGTCTGTGGGGGGGGGGGGGCAAGGGACACATACACAGGAAGGCTGGAACAAAAATGACAGAGGTAGAGAAGTGCGATCATGAAGAAGACAAGCACACTGACACTCGTGTGCTCTGCTTGCAAAAGCGTGACGGCACAGGGACAGCCTCCATCACATTGGATAGCTGTCTGGACTCCGGCTGCAGGTTTCCTTGCAGTTTGGTATGTGTGTTTTTGTTTCCTGAAGCAGCAAAGTCACAAGTTTCAACCCCCACCCCCCATCCCCCAAGGTATGCCCTTGCTTCCTTTGGCCTGTAATGCTAAACAAAACAGCAGTCAACCAGGACACAAATCACGACAGGAAACTGAGAATCAGCAGGCTGAACAACGAGATAATGCTTCAGGGAGCAAAGCCGAACCCAACTGACGAAGCAGTGAGAAACGCAGCAGCTGCATCGCATCATTTAATGAAATGCAGCGCGACCGCACACATGGAGAGCAAACCGGCGCAGGCCCAGCGGCAGGCAGGCGAGCAGGCGGGCGACAGCACGCAATGGAAATCTCAACAACACTGCAGTTTCAGCATCAGTGGAAAGCCAGCCCCTCTCCGTCCTTGCTCTCAGTACCCCCACACTGAGGTGGGGGCATATTAGCATGAGCTAATTAGAATATACAGTGATGCCTCGTCTATCGCGGGGGTTGCGTTCCAGAACCTCCCGTGAAAAGTGAAAATCCGCAAAGTAAAAACCATATGTTTATATGGTTATTTTTCTATATTTTTAGCCCTTATAAACCCTTAATGTTCTCTTAGATATTAAGTAAGATTCGTTTTGTATGTAATTATGTATGTAAACACACTGTTTATATACTACGCACAAATATACGTATCGTATATCATTGAAGGGTTTTATTTAATATGTAAAACGTACTGTAGTTGTAAACACATTGTAATACATATTTTAACAAAAATAATTTTATACTTAGTATAATATACAGTAATGCACTCGTGTTACTTACGTACCCAGTTATATTAGATATAATAATGATTATTCCTTTAACATTAGTATCATAATTCTAAAATACAAACACTGCAGTCATGAGCCATTTGCGTTCTGGTAATGTTTACATTCTCAGCTGATTTCAGTCGGTGAAATCAACAATCAACCAACTGAGACAGCATGTACCAGAAATAAAAAGACCCACCGTCCGCAGAAATCCGCAAACCAGCGAAAAATCCACAATATATATTTAGATATGATTGCTTATAAAATCCGTGATACAATGAAGCCGCGAATGTCGAAGCGCAATATAGCGAGGAATCACTGTAAAGGGATTAGCTACAGGAACAAGGGATGAGCACGTGTGGGTACAGGGGAATAAGCACAACAGTGTGAGAGGGTGAAAGAGTGGGAGTGAGGCAACCAAAGTGAGCATAAGGGAAGCAGCCAATCAGCCAGGAAGTGTTGATGTGCAAGAAGGAGACAGTGAGCATATAAGGCAGCATCTTCAAGTCATAGAAAAAGATGTTAGGGAGCATCCACAAGTCACAGAATGACATGTTAGGAAGCATCCACAAGTCACAGAATAACATGTTAGGGAGCATCCACAAGTCACAGAATAACATGTTAGGGAGCATCCACAAGTCACAGAATAACATGTTAGGAAGCATCCACAAGTCACAGAATAACATGTTAGGAAGCATCCACAAGTCACAGAATAACATGTTAGGGAGCATCCACAAGTCACAGAATAAGATGTGAAGGAGCGTCCACAAATCACATAATAAGATGTGAGGGAGCGTCCACAAGTCACAGAATACGGTGTAAGGGAGACAGTGTCTATGTTAATATGCATGTTTGTGTGTCTAGCGTAGACTGAATGAATAACAGCACCTGGAATTTAACTCAAAGTCAACTGGGGTGGCTTTCATCATATTCACATTACAGAACAGTAGTGCTCAACACAATAATGCAAGAAAAATTTTTGCTTTTGTTGTGTACCTGAAGGATTACAGGATCTAGTCCAGGCATTACACTCGTTTAATGACATTGTCAGTTACTAGGTTGAGGTAACTGTAAGGCAAAGAAAAGAACAATTTGCTTGTATTGACATTAAAATTTATTTACTTAACTGATGATTTTATCCAAAGCAGCATATATTTTTTTTAGACAGCAGGTTCAGCCAGTCCCTGGAGCAATAGGGAGTTAAGGGCCTTTACCAGGGAAACAATGGTGAAATCACTCTGCCAGCCCTGAGATTTAAATCGGCAACCTTCCGATCACAAGTACAGTGTCCAAACCTGCTGAGGCACACACCTATGTCAGTTTAAGCTATAAGCAAACAAAGAAAATGATTAAGGCAGCATGACTGAGGTGGGGGCATGTGATTGCTTAACAAAGGCTGTTGGGTATTCAGATTACTTTATCTAATGCATGACTATGGAGGAGGAACTGATTAACAAAGAGGGGTGTGTGGGATAGGTGGGGGATGGGGGTACAGACAGGAACTATGATAGAAACGGAGAAGTAGAGGATAAACATTCATCAGAAATACACAATCTTGACATCTTTACATCACCGGGGTTAAAAAAAGAGTGAGAGGCTATGTAAACTGGCTAGCTTGTCTGAGTCTGCTTGGTTTCCATTGTGATTAACCATGACAGTATGCTTACGGTCTTTATGAGAAGGGAAACAGGAACCGTGATTCACAGAACCACCCCCGCTCCCCCCTCAAAAAAAAACAAATATGGAGCAATCTTCACAACTCTTGATTTAACAGGCCTAAGATGAACTCTCCTGTGCTCCAGGCTACACGTGAAATATCACTAGGCTCTCTCTCCCTTCTCGGTCGCGCTTTGCTATTCCAAGGGAGCGTCATCAAAGTGACAAATACATAGTGCAAAGGCATTTACGGTCACAGCTATCATTTACAAGCAGTTAATGTAAGAGCTACACTAACTGAAATTCTCAGTCACAGAACGTTGTGACATTTCGTGCAAAAATTTCAACAACAATGAAGATATCGCCTCCATCTGCTTATGTGGAATGTTTGCCTAATTTACTCTTGGACACCTTTTTAGGTGTCCTTCTTTGTATGTATGTGATATTTTTAGTTTAAAATTCCATCCCACACCATTCCAAATGAGAAGTGCACTTGCAAAGCTCGACGTAATCCAGTTTGTCCGGACCAAGTACTGATTGTTATGCTGTGCCTTTCGACAAAAGGAGATCCACAGGTATCCCCCAAAAACAAACAAGCTGAAGCTGAGCTTCCCCTCATGGGAAGAGCCAGGGGGAAGAGGAAGGACAAGGGAAGGGCGCTTTGTACTCTAATTCACATCCTCATGCTGAAAAGCATCCACATCTCACTGGTACGTTTGGCCATTTTGATTCTGAAGCTTTAGCTATGCACATCTGCCAGACAAGGCTGAATTATAGACACCACAAGGCCTTCAACAGACAATTACAGGTAAATTCACACTGAGCTGCCGAGGGTTAATCTTCAAACTTTTTTATCAACTTCCTTTTGACCCATGTGACTCAGAAAGATGGGGGATGGAGGCCTGTGGGAGTCCCTGGGAGGGAAGAGGATGTAAGGAGAGAAGGGGCCTACACAACACAGCTAAAGATGTCATTACGAAAATTGGCACTAAGTCTGCATAATGAAATGTACTGTGATTTACAGCCCAATCCTATTGAACCTTAATCAATAATCAATTTCTATAAATACATTTATACAAATCATACTGCCCAGTTAGCTTATTTATTCACTGAGACTACATTCGCATATTTTCATGAGTGCTTTCTTCTCGAGTGGGACCTATGCAAACACTGGTGTTAAAATAGTGGCAGCCAGGCCCAGTTCTACAGGACAGGGCAGATTGTCTTTCAGTAGAGTCACCCTATCCCCATGCAAGCAAACTATTTCTTTCCTGGAGTGCCAAGGACTTTCCACAATCCTAAAAAGAACAAAGCTGAAATATCCTCCACTCTGCCCTCAACAGTGATTCAACAGCCACTGCCATATTAGCCATAATGGACCGAATTAAAGAATCACTCTTCATAGGAAGTGACCCAACCATGCAGAGAATTAAAATGTCTTGCCAATACACAAAAAACATAGCTGTCTACACATAATAATAATAATAATAATAGGTGTTTAGGTCAATTTATTTTTTAGGTCTATTTATGTTGAAGCCTGCCACCCCACCTACCTGTCTTTGTTATCTGACATTCCCAGCTCAGCTATACAAGCAATCAATAATTGAATTAGTCAGTCTAGACAAGTTGTGTGATGTGGGGTCTGCAGAGATTGGCTGTCATTGGCCCTCACACTCTGCCCTCCTAGCAGCACACACCTGAAATGCTCAGTTAATGTTTTGCACAAAGGCCTTTGAGGATTCTTCTTCGAGACTATAGCTATGTCAGGTTGCTCATCGCCTGTAGTTATTTGTGAATCTAGTCTTTTCCATTGTGGAGTCCTTGCTGTTTTTGTGCACGCAGTCTCCAATAATTCAATGTGGCCTAGAGACCACAGCTCCAGAGTGTATCAGTTTCATTTCATACACTAGTACCTGGACTTAGTCATGTTCAACAAAAGAGAAGCCATTGTTTATGGATTGTATTGTCCTGAATGGTAAGTGTAAGGAATACTAACCATTATTCATCTTCCAAGGTTAAATGTGTACTGTACAACAATGCCCTGAGATAAAAAGATAAAACAAGAGTGGTATGATGCGGTGGGGTGCAACATTTAGATTTCAAGACTATTGCCACAGCTTTTTAAACAGCGATAGCCCTGTAGACATGTTTCAGTAAGGTAAGCATTATATATGTAAGAAACAGAGTCCAACCTGGTACTCTGCAACTATGCTTGAAAAGGAAAGCTTTTTTAAATATGACTGAAAATGCAAGTTATCAGGACATAATTTTTACAATAGCATAAACAATATACAGTTCATCATTAACATTATTTGTTTCATTTAGAAGATTTCAGGTTCCTATTGGGACATAAATATGTAGCATTTATATTCACAGATCACATCCTTAACCACCATGGAGCTTGTTTCTACTAATTAGAGACTCAGGAGTGTTTCCTGCCAGACATACTGAGGTGTGGGGGCAAAGACTTTCAGACCAATTTAAACACTTAAAGTGTTTAAATTCATAGCATGTTTATTGATCACCCACAAGATTAGCCAGAAAGTTCATTACTTTAAAAATATCAACTTTATCAAAATAATTTACTTCAGTTTGGCAGTTTAAGTAGTTTGGTTGCAAATGAAAAGTAACACAGGAAATTATAAGAGTGAAGCGATATTAGGGTAGTGAGCTTTGAAAAGATGGAAATGGATAAGTCTGTGCATTAAAAAAAAAACGCGTGATCTTGTAGTGGGGTGGGTATCTATTCCAAAATCATAAAGTCACACCATAGCTCTCAGCTTCTGACACGGTCCACTACCAAATATGTTCAAACAGATCCAAATCCACGTTTTGTTCTTTTTGATTTTTTTTTATCATATCAAGTTTCACAGTTCAACCCAAGAACTCGTTTCAATTCTTTTTATCTTGACGATATTTTTAAGCTGTAATTCAGTATAATTTAACACCACTATAATTTCATAATACAATTCTTGACAATTACCCTCCTTCATTTGTCTCTCCGCAAATTCTTTTTTTGTTTTTTCATTTATATTTACTAAAAAGACACTTCATTAAATGGAAAACTGGATACTGATCCAATTAACGCTTCTAGTATTATTGTGCAGAACACGTGTATCCACGTGTACTCCTCCCTTTAACATCCCACACCTCATGCCCGTCCGTTTTTTTTTCTTTCTTGCTTGCATTTTCCGCTCTATTTTCCGCCCTCTCTACATTCCCTCGTTCCCTCCCCTGTTGCTGACCACGTCTCATTCCGCCCAGTAGGCGCAAACTCGCGTCTGCCGGACAGTGAGGTCCGGGCCGTACTCTGCCCACGCCTCGCCTTTTTAACGCGTCCCTGCCAGTCTAGCTCAGAATATGCTCGGGCTCTCACATGCAATCCCAAACAAAATTAAACCGCTTTTTAAATATGTACCTTTCCCCTGTTTCCTAAAGCCACCATTGCAAACAACCTACATCCCTGCCCGCACAATAACTGATTTAATAATTACAGCATTATTATATGAACATTTCGACAATGACCAGGCCGGTTATTGTCATTAAATGTCGAGGTACTCTCCCTATTGTTAACCTGGGGCTTTGGGTAAGGGTAAACGCGTGAACCTGGTAAATGGCTTAAACTGACTGATGGAAATGAAGGGCTAAATAGAAGGTGAGCTGTGCACTGTACAATACTGCACCGAGATAAAACGAGAGGGGGAGGGAGAAAACGCCTCGCCACATGTTCTTTTCTTTCTTTTGTCACACAGCTACCGGTCTTTAGCTCCCTGCTAATCTGATCATAGCATATCTGATTTTATTAATCGATTTACCATCTGTGGGTTTGATAATTAGCCGCAGTCATGTGTTTCCTGCAATTTATCATTGCATTATTTTCCATTTTTAATGCATTTATGGTTACCATTCGCTCCTGTTCCAAAATGAGACAGTTTTTTGGTTCAATTAACGCAAATCAATTAAGGTGACTTATTAATTCATAGCTCGTTTAGTGCTCAAGGCGAATTTGCCTTTTTCGTTGATCTTTGCAGTTTATTTTTTCCTATTGTTTTAACGCCGACTCCACTGTGCGGCTGTAAGGCAAATACAGTATTTGGTCACCCTGAATGTTACACTGCTCAAGTCCAAACACAAGGACCAGAATGTAGGTCAATTCATGAATACACCACCCATTCCCCTTGACATTTTACATACGATGGCGTCAATCGAATCCTGATCATGACTATAAACAAACTGTCACCGGTACACCACAATACTGCCTATCATAGGAATAAAGCCCATATATTTCAAAGATGGCACTCCGAAATCAGTTTGCCATAAAGTAACAATAATATAATAGACATGAACAATTATAGAAAAAGAAACCACTTTATATGTACGAAATGATTCAATTGGCTATGTGTAGACGTCTTATTATTGTAATCATTTGATTGATAATACTGAGACTGCATAAAGGCTAGGTGTATTACCTCACAGTCGTATAGATCAGTTAGCTGGTCGATAATCCATTCTTCCAGATTGAGTCTTTTTCTCAGTTCTTTTCGATCGTATTTCACGGTGACACGTCCTTGTTTCCGAACCGGAACTTCGGTTTCATCGGTGCCGGGTGGCGTCTGGAAATACACGCGAGGCTGTGGGCTCGATTCCGGGCTAGTTATTGCGGCCATAGTCCACTGATATCCACAAGGAGCTCCGGGAGAGAATTGGGATACACGCTTGTCTTCCCCGTCTTTGAGATCTTTCTAAACGTATTTAAAACCTAATAGCACAATCTGTTATTGTTCCTCTGCCACTGCTTTGCATGGCATTTGGCAACTTTGAAATTTCAATAATTTATAATTGTAACCTTACAAAATAGCTGTTCAGATATTTACAAAGTCCTGATGTTTCGTTTTTTATATAAAAATATATTAGTAAAAATTTTACACAAAAGCTGTTGATTTGTATGCTTTCTTCCTCTTCCAGTAATCTTCTTGCTTATCTAAAATTAAAAAAGTGACCGGTCTTAAGCCTTTCTTTTTCAGGTTGTAGAAATGGCCTACGGCGCTTGGTTAGTCTTCGGAATTAAGTAATTTCTAAAAATGAGCAACTACGATAATACAAAATTTGTATCTAACAAGCTATGGTACACTTCAATGTAATATAAAAACTAAATTAGCCAGCTTTAAAATCTCTCTCGTCCCGTCTTTTTTCTTCTCTCTCTTCTCCTCCCTTCCTTCCTTAGTTCCCTATCAAACGCTACTCTCTGAATAACTCCCCTTCTTTCTGTAAATTCGGACGTCGCTCTCTCTCTCTCCCCCCCCCCCCCCCCCCCCCCCCCACCCCCCCCCCCCCCCCCCCCCCCCCCC
>JAAGVU020000002.1:24724113-24767494 GCA_011763525.2 Mormyrus iriodes
ACTGGGCACACTCACGCATACCTACGGGCAATTTGGCAACTCCAATCAGCCTCAGCATGTTTTTGGACTGTGGGGGGGAAACTGGAGTACCCAGAGAAAACCCCACGACGACATGGGGAGAACATGCAAACGCCACACACATGGAACCCGGGCGGGGACGTGAACCCTGATCCCAGAGGTGTAAGGCAACAGTGCTAACCACTGCACCACCATGCCACCCCGAAATGAAATCAATGAAAGGAAAAAATGAAAGGTTTTGTGATTGGCTGAACATTTCTTGGAAGGGCACAAGGGAAATCTAACCTAACCCTAACCCTCAACCCCCCCACCCCCCAGGAACCCAGGACATGCTGGAGAAGTTTATCTAGTGACTGCATAGATGATGAAATACAGTGCATAAGAGTGGAGTGTGCTTTAGCATATTAAATACCTTTTACTTGATAACTGTGAGATGCGGGCGTGTCTGCAGCCACCTAAATGCTAAAAGTGAGACTGAGTGTGTATAAAATATGTTTTCTGTGGGTGTTAGTTTAGTTAAGTGTGAGGGTTTCTGTCAGCACAGAACACAGAGTTTGTCTGAGTGTAGAGGAACGCAAGCCATGTGGCACAACTGAGAGAGAGAGAGACATCACGGCCCTTCAGTGCAGGCTTACTTAAGCTAATCCCTTCTTCAGAGTATCTCCCTGTGGGACCCACTTGATTGATGCCAGGAAAAGGTTCATCACTACCAAGGAGAGATGTCCAGCAAAGAAGTCAAGCAGCACGTGATAAAAAATGAAGATAGCATCTTTAACTACATTGGACTCATTGCTCATACTGAAAATTAGAAACATCTAAGCAGAGTTCAGAATGCTTTATCTCAAACGTTTGTGCCAGGGAACAGTGCTGGACTATGGCAACCTTAAAGTGCGCTGCTAGTGCAGCTAAGTTTATTACAGTGTTGCTAATAAAGGATAAAAATAGAATAAAGATTTCCGTAAATAATGTCAGAGAGTGTTCTTAGATTTTGCCTAATACACATGAATCAAACATTTGGATAGGGCATGGGGTGAGAGCTGAGGAGCTTGAGTTGAAATTATACCAACTCATTTATATGACATTTTTATTCAAAGCAACTTACAATAAAAGAAAAGGTTCTAAATTAGGTGTATTTGCTGGGATTTAAACCCACAACCTTTGGGTTGTTAGTGCAAAACTTGTGCTACAGCCTAAACACCATTCCCACAAGTACAGGTACAGTGGAATGCTTCTTTTCAGAAATCCCATCTTGCTCTCCTTTGAGAGAGAGACACATACATGGTACCAGTCAAAAGTTTAGACACCTACACATAGAAAAGTTATTCTGTACTATTATCTACATTTTAGAATAATTATAAAGACATCGGATATGGAATTTTGTATTGACCAAAAAAATATTAAATAAAAAATAATAATAATAATAATTAGTTGGGGGAGTGGGAGCTCTGTGGGTTAGGACTCAGAAGGTTGCCAGTTCAAATCCCCGGGGCAGCAGAATTATCCCACCACTGAGCCCTTGAGAAAGGCCATTAACCCCAATCACTCCACTGACTAGCAGACCCTACTTTCTCCTCTACATCAGTTTCATGAGGTGGCCTCCTGAGATGCTTTTCTAGCTGTCCTGAAGTATATCCCACATACATGCTGGGCACTCACTGGCCACTTTTCCTTCACTCTTTGGCCAAACTCCTCTAAAAACATTTGTATTGTGTCTAGGTCAGGTGCCCAGGTCATGTGATGTGGCACTCTATAATTCTCCTTTTTAGGTGGCCAAACTTTTGACTAGTACTGTATATGCTATTGAGCTTTGGGTCCAAGCACAGGGTCAACCATTTATCCAGTGCCCCTGGAGCATTTTGAGGGGCAGAACCGTGAATATTCTGCCAAGTTTATGAACTGGGTGCTGGAGTCAGCAAACTGGACATGAATACAATGTGTTGACATTTAAATTCCAAAAACAGGCAATGGTGCATTTTCAAAAGTGCAATTTAGGGAAGGCCAGCATTTGACAGATTACATCTCAGGCAGGATTCTTGTCTGTAACCAAACCACAATGCCCTGCTTTTACTACTTGCAAAATAGAAGTTTACATCATTTCATATCATATTTTGAAAGAGGAGCTCTTGAATTTCATATAACAACATGGTTGTCAAACCCACTTCCAACTATTTTTTTTAAAGGCTGAAGTAGTTACATTGCATCCCTTTTCTGAAACCAGTTATCCCATTCAGGGTTGCAGGGGGTCCAGAGACTATGGGCACGAGGCTGGAAAAAACCCAGGATGGGGCACCAACGCAACACTTGCACCGATAGGGAATTTGGCACCTCCAACGAACCTTAGTATGTTTTGGAGTGTGGGGGGAACTAGAGTGCATCCCACAACAACATGGGGAGAACATATGAATTGGACACATGGAGCCCAGGCAGAGGCTCAAAGCCTGGTCCCAGAGATAGGAGGTAACAGTGCTAACCACCGCACCACCCATGCAGTTATACAAGTTACATGAATTTTTTCACAATACTTAAGTTAAACTTAAGTTAAATTTAAAGTTAAGTTAAAGGCAACAATAATGCATAAGCATGTTTTGATGCATAGAATAACATAATAAATGTGTGCCCTATATTGGTCCAAAAATTAGGTTGTTATGGGTTATCGTGGATAATAAGGTCTTTGAAGCAAATTAGTAAGGACATCTCAAAGGTTGTCCACCTTTAACTGGACCAGTTTTCTACCACGTTGAGGAGAAAGGGGATCATTTGTGTGTGAAATTCAAATGCATGGCAAGTGTTTGCCCCCTCGTTTTCTGTATGTGCCAACAATTGTAGTGGCATGTTCAGAGGCGTAGCAACAGGACAGGCAGGAGATGCAATTGCCTGGGGCCCCAAGCTGGGAGGGGGCCCCTAAAGGGCGGGCGATTACATAGAAACGTTTCCAGTTCCTTTCCTTGGGGACCCACAGACAGCCCACACTTTTGCTCCCTCCCAGCTCCCAGGGACTTTTTGGGAGGGAACTTAGTGGGAGCAAAAACATGGACCGACTGTCAGTTCCCAAGATCCAGATTGGGAAACACTGACGTAGTACATCGCAATAACAAATATGGTTTATTTGAGTGTTTTGTTTTTCACTGAAGTAAAAATAAAGGACTTAAGTTTATTAAATTCTCTTTAGTGATATCATTAATTTAAACTGTATGCTAAAATAATTGTAGTGCATTTGACCATGCTGGGGAGGGTGGAGTGTCCCCACAGTCCCTAGAATCGCCTCTAAAAATGTTTACAACAATGTTATATAGTCAGAAAAGTGCCGTAAGAAAAATATATCAATGTTTATGTGTTTAAAACCAAGGGCCGAATTTAGTGGGGTTGGGGGCCCACCTACAACATAAAAAGCTGCTGTAACAAAAAGAAAAACAAATTTGGGGGGGCCTGCAATTCAGCACCCTGTGCCTGTGCATTAGTCCTGCTTTTAATATAACTACCATTCCTAATGTATGGAACACAATGACAGAAATAAACACAGTGAACTTCCATCCTTCCACCCATTTTCTGTAACTGCTTATCCTATTCAGGGTCGCAGGGGTGAGGGGCAGAGAACAACCCAAGATGGGGTACCAACCCATCATGTGAGGCAACAGTGTTAACCACTGCTCTACTGTGCCACCCCACAGTGAAGGTGATATACTTATTTTTACCCAGTGTGTAATATTCTATGTTTGACTTTAATTTTTAAGCTGTATTTGCTTTCACATATATAATGAGAAAACAATCTTTTTGTATTCATTTTATCTTGATCAAACGGGACAAGTCATTTGTCAGACTGATTAAAAATGACCTTTTCAAAACACACCATCTAACCATTAAATCTGAAACTAAATTTTAATTCTATATTCCAGAGCAGTCAAGAAAAACCCTGTTTTCCTTTTCACACAATGGGTTATGTGCCACCTGAACCCAAACCACACGTGATCATATCACATTGTGCATTTCGGTCAAAGCGTCTTTATTATTTTAATAGCAGTTTAAGATGTTTCTGCCCACTCTGGGTGTGCCTGCCTGCAGGCCAGATTCTGGCCTGTTTAAGGGTTCGACGTCTCCATTGCATTAAAGCCCCCTGTTTCCCATTTCCTGGTTCAGGTCCTCTAACCACCCTCTAAGAAAACAAAGGGCCTGACTGTTTCATTTGAGTGCTCATCGAGTCTGCCCCTCATCAGGTTATAGCGGAATGTTGGCAGGGACTCCTGCGAGCCCACGGGCTGTCCGATGAGGCCAGAGGGTCCCAGCATTAGCGGGTTAGCACAGCAGCCCATGGGAGAACACTGCTGCCCACTGCTTGGAATGAAATTCTACTGCAAACACCACGTCCCGGATCCCTCGACTCCCAGTGAGTGTAATTAATCTGGAAGAAAAGTGACAGAATGTTCACCTGCCCACAAATCTAGTATAAGCCCCACCCACGTCAATGCTGCAGACGCTATAAAGTGTACCTCAAAATGACAGGAAAAAATAATCACACTTACGATTATATATTGCAGTATTGCCGGTCTGCGAATGTCATAGTCTTTATCGTTTTCTTATATTAGTTTGAACTTGGAAGCATTAACTACCAGTGACAAATGATCTGTCTTCATGTGTGTGTGCATCAGACAATCTTCATCAAGAGTATAATGGCCCAAAATTATTGTTATGTTTCTTTATAACCTTTAGAACAGTGTAGTGTAGTACACTAAATTGCACCCTCCTCCTCTTTTACAACGCTAAGGGCCATATAATCCCTTCTCCAATTTCCTTGGATCAATTAAGTTTCTATCTACCTATCTATCTATCTATCTATCTATCTATCTAGGTCTAGATAATCACTGACATTGAACATCTCTGCTTCCTCTCTCATAAAGTATAAAAAGAACCATTTCATCTTTAGGGGGTCATTCAAAATAACTCCATAGTACCCTGATTAAATCTATGAATCACATCTGAACTGAAAGACAATGAAAGTTACATCTTAAATGGGTCAACAAGTTTTTTTTCTGATGTTATAGAATATAAGTTTTGCCTGACGTCAAACTCAATGGATGTCATTCTAATGGGAAAAAAACATTTAAATTCATCAGTTTAATTATAGCACTTCACAATAATTCTCGATTGCTGCTCCAGAAAGAGAGCACCAGGAAACTTCACTCGGCCGAACAATACTGGTTTTAGGTCAGAATTGCTTGATGACAGATACCAGTTCCGAGTGATCGTACCTAATAATGGCTTACTGTCCAATCCAGAGACCCAAAGAAACTAACTTTTAAGGTCTCCTTGCCAGATGATGCAGTTGGCCGAGTACTGGTGCGGATGCAGTGCCACTAGATGGCAGTCCGACACTTTGTTACTTCAAAGTCATCCGAATGCTTTTACAATAGAATACCTACCAGTCTTACTAGTTCTAATACATTTTAATTTGATCAAGTCGTAGCTAAATCCGATTGCACGGGTCATGGCTTCCACGGCATTTTTGTGCTTTTCAGTGTCTAACTTTACAGATTCGCACAATAAAGCGACATATTTAGCCGTACGTGTGGATGCTCTATTAATCGTTTTATTATAGTTGTGCTGCTACTTGTCTCACGCTTAAAACAGCTCATCAAAGCACATTTTACTTTAGAAACATTCAGGTTTTACTTTGGAGATGTTCAGCAGCAGGTGCAAGTAACCGGTCACGGATATATTGACTGATATGTGTGACTGTAACGATGGCTGTGTTCAGTGATACAATGCGTCTTTGTGAGGCCTTGGCGGCCGGTCAGAAATCCTTCAATGTCCCTCTGTACTTTGGTGGCGTGTTTCTTCTGGGTTTTCTTCCACATGGGCATATCGGGGGAGAGAAACGACTCCTTATCCATATGACTTTAGTTGTTTATCTCGGATGCCCCCTTACTTGCTGCTAAACCATGCCTTCATTATATCCCACATTATGCGTTGAAACACTGACCACCCTTTTTTTGGACCTGCTTCCCCGAATGTCTTACTGCGCTATATATCGGTGACCTTCACCCTGTAAGAGCTGTAAAACAGCGTGAACAAACATACGTGCCACTGCTGTGTTTGTCAGTCCTTTTAGCATGCTCGTCTGCCAGCCTTTAATTTAATTACGACTTAAATCGTGGAGAAGCATTTTGGTTGCATCAGATGTAAGCACGTCATACACAGTGTGAATTCATACAGATTTCATCCGGCAACTGAGCACCTCTTCCCAGGAGCGAGAAGCGAATACATAGGCACCCTATATGCTACGTGCCACCAGCGTAGATGGGTCACTTAAAACCAAATGTCAGCCTGGGCCCGTGCCTGAGTAACTTTTGGGGCATTATTAAGAATGCAGTAATGAACAATCACGAATACGTTAATAAGAGTCACAATTATATCAGTGTCTTTTTTAATGAAGGCTATATCTGATGTTTTAAAAAAATAAAGTAGGAATGATTATTAGCCCACCCCCACCGTCACGTTGCATTCCACGGATCCTGCTTCAGACAATCACAACATTTTCCCGTGTAGACCTAAATCCGCAAACCATGGGCGCTGCAACCAACTGACATATTTTAAAAAAAATCATAAATCATGTTGATGAAGAACAGTACAAAATGAATGGCTCTGTAAACTTAGGTACAACCGGCGTATCATATCCATGCACATATCCTTCACTCTGCAACTGTGGCAATTGGATTTCACTGTGTTCCCCGAACACGTTACAATAAAAGCTGAAACTTAAAAAAAATATTAAAATTCTTTAGGGAATTCTGTATACTTCCCTTCCATGACTTCGATCCGCAGCAGATGACTTAATTGTAACGATGCTCAAGTGCCACATTGCACTGTGGATCCACCATACTTGCACTGCCTTATTGTCTTTTGCACAGTGTATTTTATTTAGCTTATTTTAATTTTTGAAACTTGTATCCGTCTTGCTTGTCGTTGTTAGGTCTTAGAGTAACGTAATTTCAATCCTCCTTGTGTCCTGTACATATAGCAGAATTGACAGTAAAGACTTTTGATGTGCATTGTTTGTTTACGATTTTATTTAAATTAAACATCTCTGAAATTTTCACTATGACACTAACCAACTGTTAAAATGGTAAAAAAAAACTGCTTACTTTGGAATTTCTAAACCTCTGCAGTGTTAAACAAATGGCAGCCTGTTGTTTGAACTGTAAAGTAGCTCCACCGATTGCGTGCTCTGTACTGTAAAGCATCAGGTTCCCAACTGATGAACAAAAACTGCACCTTTAAGACATTTTAAGAAATTAATTTGTAACTGGGGTATTTGTCAATCACCCTGTGTGACTTCACTGCACTTTCACGCATTGCCCCTGTTCTGTCTCGTCGTATTATGTAGTATTAGATCCTGAAATATACACATGCATGAGGAACACGCCTCTTAAAGAACTGGAATGACAGCGCAAAACGCCTGTCGGAAAAGACTGAGAAAAGAAAAAAAAAGCACTCCCCCGTCTGCTCGTTTTTTTTCCCCTTGGCTTCCTCGATTCCCTCCCCTGCCTTGTCTTAGCTCGATCATTCTTTTCTAGAAAACATGAAGGAAAGAGAAGTCAAGTTTGCTCGGAGGACGAATGTCAAGTGAAAGTTTGAAAGAAGCTTCTGAGCGAGAGAGGCGAGGGAAAAAAGTAAGAACGGGGAGGAAGGTGGACGGACGGACGGAAGGAAGGAAGGAAGGAAGAATTAAGACTTGCGACGCGATGAAGGGATAACTCTATTAGTCTATTAAAAGGCAAAGTCAACCATACGGCGCCATGAGCGTACAGCCGATTATAAACCAACCCATGCGTTACTTTTAAAGAGTTAACCACTTGTTTACTATCAGCTTCGTGCGTTGCTTTAGTTTATTATAGGAAGAGTCGCGGAAAGTGACTGACTCCCCGGAAAGAGCCGGAGCTCAAGGACCTGCAAGCCAAGTCGGGCCGGTGGCTGGAGCCGGAGGAGAGGCGTTGCCATCCACTGTTATTTAAGAAATGGCAGGGGCAAAGCCGGGAGTCCACGCTTTACAACTTAAACCGGTGTCCGTTCACGAGACCCTGAAGAAGGGAAGCAAATTCATCAAATGGGACGAGGTGGGTAGCGAAATCGGATCAATCGGGCTTTCGTGTGGTCTGGAAGAGGGTGTATCTGGGGCGGTGGGGTGTGGGGGGTTAAAACGAGTTAAGCCGTAATATATAATACCATATCGCCAGTTACAGGAGAGTAAAATCGGTTAAGCTTTCTGTGCCAGTGCCAGCCGTGGGCCTAAATTGTTAAAGAGTAGCTACCGCCCTTTGTTTAGTTGCGAGTCCTGTCAAGCCAGTTTTCCCGCACGAACTGATTTTAAGAATCCTTAAGTCAGCACAACTTTTCCGTGTTGTCCTTAAATTTATTTTCTTGAGTGAGCTTGGCTGCTGTTGGGAGGGCTCGATATGTGGCATAATGTTTACGATCTGGAAGCTTCTGTTTTGAATGGGTGTTTGACCGCGTCTAGAAATAGTTTTCCAAGCCGATCTCTCGGTTCGGTTTGCCGCAGTCGTGATTTTCTTTGCAGTGTGCACCGCTGCTGAAGGCAGGCAAACAAATGTGTTTCTATAACAAATGGATCAACTCTTGATCGCTTCCGCGTACTGACGTTAGTGTTTGCCAATTCTATCTGTCGAGTAAACTGTAATGTGTCCCGAAAACACGTGCGTCGTCTTAATATTTAATGCATGTTAATGTCAAATAGAGCATGGGCAAACATTAAATATTATATTCATGACGTCGCTTTTTCTCTCATTTTTTTCATTTCACTGACTTGACTGACTTCCTAGACGAGCAAAACCATAATTTCAAACCATATAATACATAACCTGCATGCCCCAAACCGAATAATAGCAACGCTATCGCTCGACCCATTAGTGTGTGTGTGTGGCAGTGCCTCTTGAGAAAGACATTTCATTAATAATTAACTTAGATTTTAGTTTTATGAAGACGCTTCGGTCTCCAAAATTGGGCTTTTAAAATTCATTTCAGCCACGAAAAGCCACACGCAACTCTCACCAGTCAGTAACCAAGGTTATAATAACGAATCCCTGGTTTTATCCCTCACTCTTGAAATTATGTGAAGCTGCAGTTAGATCAATGTCCATAAATTATTGCGAAATATCTAGGCATTCAAATACGCCCTGCTTCTCGTGTGCTACACTTTGTTTTAAGGAGATCTCTTCGCCTGTATTCCTTCACTCTTGCTACGAGCCTACATATACATTATGCTGCTTACATATTACGTATAATTGTGTCGATTGATCCTCTTAACATACTTTTATATATTCTGAGTTGTGTTATTGCTGGCATGTAGTCATTATTATGCTTGTTACGAGGACCAGCTTGTCATTGAACTCGTTTTCCCACAAATTAAGCTGGCCCTAGTCCATTCTCCACCTCCCCGGTGCTTTGATGTCCTCCTGTTTTCCATAAAGTCTTACAAGTTGTCTCTAAATCAACAATTCCTCGCATAAATACATTTATGTACGCTGTTTTGCAGATCAAAGCAGTTGTATTCAGGGTAGAGCGCATACACACTGTTCTGCTGTTGTATTAGATCATTTTGATGGAGTGACAGTCCCTGGGAGTGAGTGTTTAAAAGGTCGGGTTTTTGGGGAAAACCTGCAATCCCTTGAAAGTTTCACGGTATTGACACAGTTCTGTGCTTTCTGTTGGACCCCTTTTGCTGGAACTGGATATGCTCTTCCAGAGACAGATGGTGCCCCTCACCCTGGGTAAAGCTCCCACTCCACTGAAAGATGCACTCCATGCTCATCATTTTTCCCACATCGTAGCTTTTCTGTATTTCTCTTCCTCTCTCCTCCCCCTGGGATTCCTAGGATGTAGTTATGACCCTGACTTTCTGGGTGAGCAGCAAGAAACAACATGCAAGCTCCCCCCATCCCCCCTATTCTTTGTCATTTGGAACGGAGGAGTGGAATACAAAGCAGAAAGCGGGGAGAGAATATTATTGGTTGGGAAAGAGAAAGAGGGAGAAATGTATCATATACAGAAACCAAATATGGAGATATCGCCTTGGAAGGTGCGGTGGAGTTGCCGTGGATGTTGCGGGTGATGGACTGCCGTGTCCCCGGTTACCATTGGCTGGGTGACTCGCCTGTCACAGACTGGCCCCCAACCCCCACTTCTCAGCATGCCCTCTCAGCCCCTCCTGGACAATTATTTGTCCTTCTATTCTATGGAAATGGCAGTGTTGGCTGTATACCATACACTTTCAGAAACAAGGGTGCCAGTTTTTACCTTTGCTTGTCACTGGGGCTGTACCTTCATGGGTCTGCCAGTTGTACTCTTAGCTGTAAGTAATTGTACCTTTTTAAGGTACATAAATGGACTCTGAGGAACATCCTCAAGGTACAAACAACATTGATGTACCCCCAATGGTACAAAAATGTTCCTTAGATTCCATTTCAAGCAAAGGTACACATTGATACCCATTTTTCTGGGCGTGTACAGACCTTTTGTCTTTTCTGTGTTCCCTTCTGAATGTTCTTTTCCTAGGGCTGTGCCGGCAGCTTCTAAGTTAAATGGGAATGTAAAGGGAGAGGTAATAATAGGTAATATGTGCATTTGGTCCAAGGACGAAGCAGGAGGCGGATGACTTTTGCGATTGCCTGAATGGCCAATGATATGCGTTTATCACATCGGGACGGTTGTATTCTTTCATGTATGTGGAATATTTAAAGTATGGACCTTCAGATGATTGTTCCAAAGTGCCGTTGCAGGTCTTTGTCTTTTTGCATTTATGAATAATTAAAAGTGTGTGGTGCTCAAATGTTGTTGGGAAATCGTCTTTAGCTGTGTTTGTGCTCAAAGAGAAGCTATTTTGAAGTTGTCTTGTTCTGAGGGCGTGCTTCTTTTTGAATTACTTCCTGTTCCACTGAGGTTGTCTCTGGAGTCAAAACATTTTCTCTCCCCTGTCTTCACTCCTTCTCTCTCTTCCCCCCGCCCTTGGTTCAGTTGAAATTAATACCCTTTTTTTTTCCCCTACTCCAGTTGAGTTTCATTCTTCTCGGCCTTCCTGCGTTCGGCCTTTCCGCAGAGCTTAAAGGTCATGCTGGCTCAGGTATAGCTCTGCGGGCAGCCGCTCTAATATGAGGTATCCTGGATACTGCATCATCATTCTCCTCGTTGGCATAATGCCTGCATTTCTGTCCATTGGGGCACGGAAGATGGACTTCCGTACATTTTTCTCCAGGCTGTGTTCTTTCTATACTAAGTTTTGCCACCATGCATTCTCTTCTGTCTTAATCCTACACTCTTCATAATTCCCCCCATCTGTGTCTTTTCAGCCTCTATTTAGATAAATGTTTCCCAATCCAGTCCTTGGGGACTCACAGACGGTCTTTGTTTTTGCTCCCTCCCAGCTCCCTGCCAGACAGTCCACATCTTTACTTAGGGAGCTGGGAGGAAGCAAAAATGTACACTGTATGTTGGTCCCCGTGGACCGGATTGGAAAATACTCATTCAGACCCTTTTCCTGCTGTCTTCTACACGCCTCTCCCTCTTTGACCAGAGTGCTCTGAGACGCTCTCCTCTCCTCCTCCCCAGCCAGCCAAGCCCCATTTTCACGCTCTCCTCTTCTCCTCACGCTCCTTTTGTTCTCCGCTTACTACAGTCAGACATTTGTGCGAGCGCAGATTTGTTTACATCATCCCTAAGTATCACACGCAAACATCCTGTTTATGAGCTTACAGGCTTGCTCGCCCACCCTCTGCTGATGCCGCATTTCTGAGTGAAGCACGGCCAGCAGTTTGTACCCCCTCCTTCAGTCACAAACATGCACAGATGTTAGCGCGTGGCTTCATACGCAAAGCGGTCACATAAAGCAATATGCATGGGCACATGTTTACATGCAGACATCTACTGACCAATGCCAGACCGACACATAAGTGCATTTCCCTCTCCTTTTAATGCTTCCATAGATATGACGCACTAATGTAATGCAGGAAAGCCTTTACACTGATTTTTTTTTTTAAGTGTTAGATTTATTGCATTCCTCCTCTGGAGTAACATGACTCACTGTGTCGCATTTTCCCATGTGCTGCTCGGAATGGGCATGTCTGGTCTAGTTGCTGTGTACCATCCAGGTTGCACCATCTCGCGAAACATGTAGCTGCACCTTCACAGTGGGGTGGGAATTCCCCCCCACACCCCAGGGGAAAGGAAGATGAAGGCTAGTAGAGCGTGCCCGGCCCCCAATGCAAGAGCTCACCATTAACTCCAGCACCTCAGCACCCTAACCAACCAGAGAGCCCATCATTAGCACCAGCAAGCCGGCACCCCAACGCGAGAGCTCACCATTAGCACCAGCGCGCCAGCACCCCCAACGCGAGAGCTCACCATTAGCACCAGCGCGCCGGCACCCCAATACGTGAGCTCACCATTAGCACAAGCACGCCGGCACCCCAACGCGAGAGCTCACCATTAACACCAGCACGCCGGCACGCCCAACGCGAGAGCTCACCATTAGCACCAGCGCGCCAGCACCCCAACATTCTCTCTAAGACTCCTACCTTGGCCGTCCTTAGTTCACACTTCTGCACTGCTCATTCCCCAGTCCTTTTTTCATGTATTGCATTATCACATTAGCAGATGATATTATCCAGGCTGGCGTGCACAGCCTGCTCTTAATTTAATTTCTATTTATCTCTGGCATGCAGCTAAATATTTACTGGAGTGATTAAGGTTGGGGATAAATAATCAGGGATTTTTTTGATCAGTTTTCTAACTGATGCATGCTGGCCTGATAATCATGTTAAACATTTAAAATACAAAATGATGTCCACCAAATGTGCTGGGATCCTCGACACTCTTAATCCCCCCCCCCATGCACCTTGAGGCTTGGGGGAGGCCGAACCACTTCCTGTGAGCTAGCTCTGTCCTTGCAAACGTACCTGGATATTGCTTTTAGTTTAAACAAAAAGGATGGCAGGGGGAAGAGGGACTCTGGAGCCATTTCTTGTCATCTCCGTGTGTTTAGGAAAAGGACACGTGAACTTTAATGGACGCTTGTCAGGTCTGCTGTTCAGATTTTAAGACCCAGATGCCTGCCATCACTCCCCATGCACTTTTTGAGTAGGAATGAGGAGGCGGAGACAGTCCGGAAGAAACCAGGAGAGTTTCATTTTTCTGAAAGGCTATATGATGTATCGAGGGCATATCTAAATACTTTTGTTGGGCCCTTGAGCGAGGCCCTTAACCCTCAATTGCTCCAAGGACTGTCTGACCCTGCTTTCACAATTACACTTCACTTTGGATAAAAGCGCCTGCTAGATACATGTTATGTAATGTAATGTAATGTACTGCCATTGTTGTGCTCCAAAGGGAGAGTGAGTTTGCCTATGCAGTAGGGGAGAGAATGTAATTGCTGCTGAGTGGCCTTAGGGTAGCTGCCGACATCCCAGGAGGCTGAACGGGTTGGTCACGGTCGTCCATGGTTACAGCAGCGCAACAGCTACAGCGTCCTGGCCTATTGTGCGTGGAGGCAGCGGCTCTGAACAGTGTCACCTGTTTGTAAAACAGGGAGTTCCCAGGTTCCAAATAAGATCCATTCCCAGGCTATAGAAGCAGGAACAGGAAACATAAGGAACACCAGTGAGAGTCACTGGTATCACTCTGAAATGAAACTTTCGAATGAAGCAGAAATTTGTTGGTTTTCCCCCATAATCCATCTTGCTGCTCTGTGAGACACAAAGACGAAAACGAAACTTGGGGTCAGAGCTCAGAGTCAGCTCACGGCAGAATGTAACTAACTTGCACTGTTTCAAATAAATGTATGCAGAAAGGGGTTTCCCTCCCCCTCTCTGCCAGCTTCTCCAGACGGCCCATGCGTCTCCCCCCCCGGGAGCCCCACTCTCACCGCCGACTCGGGTGGTGTCAGGAGCCCGTCTTAATTATCCAGCTCCAGGCTGGCAATGCTCAAATGGCTGCTCTCAGTGGCGGAAAGCCTCTCATTGTGATGGAGGACTCGGAGATGAGCTGATGAATGCCCCGCTGATTGGAATCAAATGACACTGTCGTGATGTGCCTTTCATTAGGGCTCCGTGTCTGTCTCGGGTAATGGGGGGGGAGCATGCCGTGGTCTTGGATGCCTCACTTCATCTTAAAACTAGTTGCGATTTGAACGTGGAGCATCATGTTTCGATGGAAGTGATTCACAATAGTAGGTCAGACATGGCCTCTGATTGCTACAGATGCATGATGGGTAGCGAGCTACATGCAGAAGCCTTGGTAAATGTTTTATCAAGACTGTCCTCCTGTCACCTCTGCTCATTTCCCATGTGATCAAATGTTTATTTCATTACTTCGTGCTTTGGAGAATGGAAAATATTCACAATTTTGTGAATTAATCTGCGTTTAATTCAGGCGAGCATTTGTCTGAAGAATGTTTGATTTGATAGGCGCTCAGATGTATTCGGAAGCCGCGAGATCGTGTGTAGCGTGGCACAGACATTTTGAAAGCGTGGTGTTCATGTGCAAAGCACCGTTTCATCTGGTGTTTTGATTTGAAAATCAATGTCTGATGCCTCAGACCACATCCTGGGATGGAATGCTGCAGGCACATTGCATGCATTTGGCCATGTTCAGCTTTCAGATGGTCTAATAGGAGTTTATCTTCTAATTGCTATAAGAGCCCTTTTGCTGGACAGGCTTTTGGGCCCTATTCTATGTTCCAGTCACTGGGTCCAGCTTTTGGGCTCTGTCTCCCTGCTCATGGGGGTCTAACTTTTGGATTCTATCTCCTAGGGTACGGATTCGGCTATTGAGTTCTGTCTCCCGGGTCTTGGGGTTTGGCTTTTGGGTTCTGCCTTCCAGGTTGCAGGTCCCGCATTTGGGCTCTGCCTCCCAGCTTTCAGTGCACAGCTCTGACCCTGCTCATACCAATAGTAGGATGTTCTAATAGCACTGAATCCTGATCTGTGTGTACAGTGTGTCGTAGTGATCCAGTGTCCTTCATTCTTTGAATTCAGTGTTGGAGCTTCACTGTTTACTTATGCCCTTTCCCCAGTGCTTCACTCTATCTGTACTTCTCTGGCTTATATTTTTCAGTACTCTTTGTTCTGTGTAATGCCCTGTATGTGTGAGGACATGTACGTTAGTGTCCGCTGTTGTAACGCCTTGTATGTGTGAAGCCATGTACGTTAGTGTCCACTGTTGTAACGCCTTGTATGTGTGAAGCCATGTACGTTAGTGTCCACTGTTGTAATGCCTTGTATGTGTGAGGACATGTACGTTAGTGTCCACTGTTGTAACGCCTTGTATGTTTGAGGACATGTGCCTTGGTGCCCGCTGTTGTAATGCCTTTCCTTTTGCTTTCCAGGAGCTGAACAGCACCACCCTGGTGACCCTGAAAGTGGATTCCAATGGCTTCTTCCTCTACTGGACGGCCGCCAACATGGTCAGTGCTGGTCATTGTCCCTGGCTGTTCCTGTCCCTAGCTGTCTATATCCTCATCTTTCTCTCTCTCCCCCTCTCTCCAGGCTTTCGTCAGCCTCTCACACCATGTCCTGTGTTCAGCTTGTTTAATCTCTCCTTCCCCTCTCACATTTTTATTCCCAATCATAGTCTTTTCATTTGTCTGCATCTCTCTCTATCTGTCTCTCATTCTCTCTTGCTGTTTCTGTTATGCTTTCCCCTCTATCCTGTCCCCCCTGCCAATTAGTCAGGCAGGGCCGTCATGTGAAGCCTCATGAATCGAATCAAATTTCAGGGCCTGAAATTAAATCAGCTCTTCTGTCACCCTCCCCCTGCACCTCCCTGCCTGTTCACACCCCCCTGGTATCTTTTCTGTCTTGTATGTATTTGCCCTAACAGCTTATGTGGTATGCTCACTGTTAAATGATGGTGTGCATTAGCTGGGGGGGGCAGTCTTTTGGTGGGGTTTCATGTCATTGTGTCGGTGTCTGTAGGTGTGTGTGTGTCTGGGGGGGGGGGCTCTATTAGCACACTAGGCCACTCAGCGCCTGAGGAAAGGCAGTGACACTGTTTTGTGTTGCCAGATTGCAGAGCCCTTTGCGGAGTTTATAGTAAAGAGGACATCTCTCTAGTAACCACAATTTTTTCTATTACAGATAAAGATTCTAAAATTATATTTAGTATTGCTATTAATGTATCTCTCATTACTTTCGTTTTACTGCTCTCTGTCAATGACTTTTATATAAAAGCATGTTAGAGGTCATTAGAGGTCAAGCGCCTGCAAATTTTTCTCCGTCTTTGTCCCTCGTTTTTCTTTTTGTCACACCTTCCCGGCGCGTCTTCAAACCTCCCATTTATTTCGCTCCTATCTGCTCTGTGCCCATTATGTCAGAACATAGTGACTCTGGGTAACTCCAGTCTGCACTGCAGATATTAATTACACAGGTTTATCTGTGCCTGATCGCGAGGGCGATATACAGTAGGTGCGTAAAAGAATAGAAGAGGTCAGTTAAAACATGAAACAAAAATAATTCCAAAGGTTATGGCATCAGCTTAATTGTTTGAAGTTGAATCAAGGCGGGGGAAGCTGTATAGGAGGCAAATATCTGAGTAGGTTTCAGAAGCTAACCTCAATGGCTGGAAACACCTTTTGTCTGGAAATGAAGGCACGCCCATGCCGCGTTGCTCACTGCGGCCCAGTGCCAGGGTGTAACCATACGAGTCAACTGAGCTCTTATTCACACAGTTGAGCCTCCATGCCTGCGGGGGGCACTGTCCCTGCGTGATCTGCTGACTGAACACACTCAGAGCATCAAGCGCAATGAATATATTCTATATTAGCTGGGCACCCTCAGTACTGACAGTCATGATGTAGCACTGTCAGTAAAGTGCAGTACCGTGTTTTTGTAATGCTGGGACGTCAGTTTGACAGATCTGCTGTGCGCTGACAAGAGAAGAGGCGTTTCAAATCAAATGAGCCTATTGGCTGAGTATCATTCACTACATATTCTTGAGGGATTAATAATCACTGTCTATGCACAAGCCGTGCCACAGAACATCCAATGAAATCCTGAGCAGTTTGTCCTGTGGAAGTGAGTTCTGTATGGAACTCCAGGTCATGAGAAATGTACTGATCAAAATCATGATCATGTGACAACCCCCCCCCCCCCACCAAGACAGTGTATAATTCTATAACCCCCCCAGGGTCCTGTTTATGTCGAGCACTGTCCAGTGCCCTCCCCCTTTCCTCTCCTTTCAGGCTCTGCATCTGCATCGAGCCAGCTGGTTATCATCAGCTGAAAGTAGACATATAAACTGAGGGATGACAATTCCTCTCACTGTTCTCCATCTCTCTCCCTCTCTCTCACTTTTTCCCGCCCATGCTCCCCTTAATTTGTGTGACTTAGCGTGGGAAAGTGGGCAGGAAGCTGTTCAGACCAGAAGCGTCCTCTGCAAGCAGAAGGAGCTCCTGTCCTTTCTCGTCTGCCTCTTCCATCCTCATTCTTCCACTTCTCTCCTCTTCCTCTGCCTCCTTCTCTCCCATCCTTCATTTCTCTGCTTCTCTTTCTTTTTGTTTCCTTGGCACTCTGGTGAACCGAGGGACGCTGAGGTTTAGGGGTACTTTCCAATAAACGCGGCCTAAACCTGCCTCCACTTCCCAGAACGCCCAGTGTCTCGCCACATAGACGTCCCGCTCAAGGCTAGGCCTGGCTGAAAATAGGAAGAGGCCCAAATGTACATGCTGCTGGTTGGGGGGCGGGGAATGGGGCGTCTGTGGTAGGCAGCCGTTACATAGTGTTGAGTATGAGCGCCCCCCTCCCCCCCCCCCCCCCCCACAAAAGGTCCTGCATCCCCCCTCCCATGACAAATGCGTGCTCACAAAGGTCTACTGAGGCAATGAGAGAGAGAAGTGAGAAAATAACAGAGCGAAGAAAAAGAAAGTGGGAATGAAGGAGGGCTGTGTCACTTCACGTTTGACCCCCCCCCGAAAGCAGCTACCCAACTGACACAGCACTGTGCTGTGTTCATCACTATCATTTATTGCTCTTGGTTATATTGGTAATTAACAACATGCGCTAATCTGCTCCTCATGAACACACACTTGCACGCACACACACATACACACAGTCACACTTAACACACGCCAGAGGGGAAGTGACTTTGCTGCCAGATAATGTAACTGTTTCCTCTAAATGTCTCAGACATTTTCTTGCCATTTAAGTGTCACCCCTCGCAAGCGCACGCACACATGCACACACCCACATACGTGCGCAGGTACACACACTCTCGGTCCACATATTCTTATCTTTGTGAGGCCTTGCCATTAATTTCTATGGGCATAACCCTAACCCCTACTCTGGTCCCCACAATGTAATAATTACAAAAAACCACACGCATTCACACACACACACACACACACACACACACACACACCCCAGGGGGTGCAGAAGCACTGAACCTGCCTACTCTTACTCTTCCGTGCATGCATATTTGTGCACACCCACGCATTACACCCCTTACCTGTTCCACATTTGCGCTCGTTGACTAATGAATCTTGCTCACACACACAGTAAACGCAAGCATGCCTGTACTTATTGTGTAACACAGACACTGCTACCACTGATACCTCATGTATGATGCTTTCCCCCACCCACCCACATACACACACAAACACACACGATTGCTCATCCATGCAGGTGCCCCAGGTGGGACTTTCCCACCTGGAATCCAAAACCCCGTTTAACTTGTCAACCCGCCGTCATACGGGCAAGACGAACATCCAGGAAGGAACGACTTATTAAGGTCAAGAAATGCAGGCATCTCGCAGCATTTCTGAATACCTTTTATTATTATTTTTTTTTACACCCCCCCTCATCACGGGCAGAGCTGTGGGGGGTCGATGGGGGCCTTGAGTCTCAGCTGGCGAGGTTCGCCGCCAGATTGAAACGGCCTTCCGAGTAGCGCAGCCAGGCCTGTGGCCCCGTCGAGGTACCTTGACTTTGAATAAGTCTGTGCAGTAGATTTGTTAGGATCATCCTGATAAAATATATGTGCAGGTTTCAGGTCCACTTTCAACTTTTATAAACGGGCACAGTCAGACGGAAGTGATCCTGGAAGATGGGCCCCAGGCAACATGACACAAAGAGAGACACAGTATCGATGCGATCAATGTTAAGGCAGTTCCCTTTACATTCAGTTGGTTGGGGGGAGGGTGGTTGGAGATGGAAGGAAGGTGGCTGAAGATCCTGGCCGCTTAAGGCGGGAGAAGCCAGACATCAGACTGCAGCGGCACCGAAGCCTGTAATTAGCCATCGGCTGCTCACCAAACCTGCTTCACCAGCCGAAACTTTAGCAGCTCTGAGAATAAACAATAAACAGCGCATTCCAGGGTCAACTGCCTCTTGAGTCCTTGGTTTAATGCAAGTGCTGCCCGGTCCCCTGTCCTCCGCCTCCTTTGGCATCCTGCTCGACTGCATTTCATCGCCTGTCGCACCTGCAGATCCCGGCTTTCTGATTTCCTCTCCCCTCCCCCATTCCAGTCTCCGCCCCCTCATTACGTCTTCCAGGGAAGAGTCGGCCAATGGAATGTTCGTCTGCGTTGCAGGTCGCGTAGGGCGGTCTCGGAGAGCGTAGAGTCTAATACCACGCTGACAAACTTCTTGTTTTTTATTTTGTAAGGCCGCCTCCTGTCATGTGACCCAAGCAGAAGACAGCCGCAGTGCTCCCTGTGACAGCATGTGCACATATCATCGCTGTACGTTGAAAAATTCTCTGAAACCATAGAATATATATATAGAACAATGTAATGAATCACCCTTAGCACCACAAATAGGGACCAGTCTTTTCTACAGCCATCAATCAGTTAATGGTTTATTTTATTAAATGAACTTAGGTTGATCATTATCAACAAGCTACAAACTAAACTAAGTTTATATTCACAAAACAATGTCACTTGTGTAGCTATCAACATTGAGTTATTAAAATGAGCGATATAAAGTAATCCATTTGAACAGCCATCCTGAATATAAATGTTAACTAGTTCAAACATAAATACTAATTAAATAGAGGACTTCCTGAAACATCTTTTCACTGGTCAGTTAGATGTCAAACGCTGTCAGCAGACAGAGGAGAATGGGCGTATTCTATCTATAGTAAAAAGTCACAATTGTCAAAAGCTGGACATGTGCAATTCTCGTCGGACGTTGACGATGTGTTCTGGGTGCCAGCTGTATCTGATGGAAGTTCAATGGAAGGGTCACATACAGAACAATTCCCCCCGAGCAGAATGCCAACAGTTCAGCGTTACCGCCATTTCCCAACACACACAATACCAACAAGAAGTTCATTTCAGTAGACTTCCTAAATTTCAGGCTTATTGACACTTTCTATGGCTTTGAGTTTAGAGACATTAGGGAGTATGGGTGTGGGGGCGGGGAGGCAGGGGTTCACAGGGATGTAAAGTATCCAGAGCATTACCTGCCATAAGTCTTTTGCCCCCTGCAGTTCATTTCTCTCGTACGCATTGAGTTATGTTGGGCTTGTTTGAGGGGAGAGGATCACAGGGCCATGAGTTTTTCAAGGAAGTCAATTAGTGATGTTATAGAAGGAAGTCAATTAGTGATATTAGATGTGTACCACCAGGCAGCGAGGGCAGATCATGCAGGCGTGAACCTACTTCGAAAGAGAACTTTTTCTAATTCACATGGTGGTTTGGTACTGGAAGTAATGAAGTGAAAAAATGAATCAGGCCCTGAGGCACAGGAAAAGATTTGTGCCCCTCCCACCCCTGGGACCTGATGATCCCCCCCCACCCCCTCAGCTCACGTTTTTTTCCCCTCCCCCAAGGCCAGTCCCAAGAATGCTTAAAACATCTCGATGTAGGCTAAATAGGTTGGCTTGAGGCAGGTCAGGAACTTCCTGGAGGAGAGGTGGCGGCAGCAGTGGGAGGGGGGGATTCAGCAAGTATTTGAGTTCTAAAAAAACTAGAGAAGCCAAGTCTGGGGTGCAGTCCTAAACCACAGTGACAGGGGTTACTCACCCTTTATCTTTGGGTACAATGACTGCCTCTCACGGAAAACACAGCTGAATAATAATAGGACGTAAGATAACGATGCAGTCTGTTGTCAGACACAGGCCCTGTGTGTCTGCCAATAGTGTTGCCTATTCGTTGTGCTTTCTAATATAAATAACAATATGATGATGATTGATACTTTATTGATCCCCGTGGCAAAATTCTCTTGTATACTTCCCCCTGACGTGCTCTCTGTAGGTGAGCACAAGCTGGCCACAAAAGGAAACCACCTATAGCAGCATCCAGGGAGCTGGGGGTTAAGGGCCTCGGATCCGCAGATGTGCCAAGGCCGAGTTCGAACCAGCGACCTTCTGATCGCAGACACAATGGTTTAGCTCACTGAGCCACATGTTGCCCATGCGAAAGTTGGGTTCCTGGGCCAGCTGGGCCATTATCTATAGCCCTGTTTCAATGTGTGGACCATGGATCGGGGCTCCAGGCATATAGCACACAGACTGATTTATTTATCTTGTCACCCATGAAAAGCCATCTGAATCGTGAAGTTCAAGGTATGTATCCATTGCAGCCCATTTTAAGAGTCCTGCCTCATCACAGCTGATTTCTATGTTATAGCTGTGTCTCATCTGATCTTTAATATTGCTCAGTAGCTGCTCTTCTCTGACTTCCTGTCCTGGTCCATCATGGGTACTTGGGTGTCTGATGGCCAGAATAGTCTTGCAAAAAAAGTATGGATCTGGAATTGAGTGCTTAGACTGATGAATGAATCTCTCTCTCACTCTGTTAGTTAATATTACTTGTGCATGGTGCCCTCTGTGTTTACTTATGTCACTGACCCTCTGTGTTTGCCCAACTTGGGGCCGGCATCAGTAGCATCTGTGCTGACTTTTCCTGCTCTGTCTGGTGCCGCAGCTCCCATTTCAGCAGAAGCGGGTATGTCCGCCATGCCTCGTGGCACGTTAGCCGAGAAGCTTAGGTCATGCATGCGAATATCGAGGCACTGAAGGGTGAAATGTGATTTTCTTCACACAGAGGTTCATCACAACTAGGTGCACCGTGATTGGGCAATGGCACGTGTGACTGACTGCGAAGCACACCGTGAAGATCGTGTGTCTGAAAAGGAGAGCAGCAGCAGTTTGCATGCCTTAATCAAAGGGTGACCTCAGGGAGTCGATAAAAGTGCCAGATGACCCAGAAGCACGCTTCTGGCTGGGACGTTGTCTCACTGGTCCTTTGCTTGGTTTATTTGTGGAGGGAGGGACCTCAGCAGACCATTAGGAGTATTAACTCATTTAATACTCAAAGGGGTGCTGCCTGAGTGGATCCATCTATCCTGCTGAGTGTATGCAGAGCCAGGCAGAGGGAGAACAACCTGCAGACTCATTGCCTAGGTGTTTACAGCATGACATCCCCGCTGCTCAAGGCCATAGCTTCCCCCCCCCTCCCCGCCAGCATCAGTAGGGCCAACTCTGTTGTGACACGAGCCATCCCTCTAAATGTTAGCCCGTCCCCTACAATCATTCTAACAATGATAGTCTTTTCAGTTGTATGCTTAGGGCTCTCATCCAGATGGTGTAAGGACGCTTGTAGAAATCTTATAGCTGCAGGAGTTGGGGGGAAAGAGCTTTTTTAAATGGCAGGGGGTGGGTGATGATTCCGGTTATTTCCTAACTTTCACCATTTTTATGATTGATGACTTCACCTTCTGAACCTCTCTCGTGTGTCCACCCCCTCCATCATTCCCAGTCTCTCTTTCCAGTTACCCAGTTCTCACCTCTGCACCATGATTGTGTTGCCAAGCCAGTTAATGAGCATGATGAATCTTTGATTGATTTTAATGGCACAATGGTGGTAAGAGAAGGCCAAGATAGGGTCAGTGACACTGACGATCTTGCTCTTTCTTTGTTTCAGGAGGTGGACATGTTGGACATGAGTTACATCAGAGACACCAGGACAGGGAAATATGCCAAAATACCAAAGGTAATGTTCCAGATGACCAATGATGAGTCGCCTGTAAAGAACATACGGTAATGGGGAAGTGAGGCTTGGGTAGGTCAGATTTTGAAATACTGGTAGTATAAGTTTGGAGGGAGGCAATTGCATGTCAATGGGCCTCTTAGCCACAGGCAGATTGAGGAGGACAAAGTGGGATAAATGCAACACAAACATCGCATTTTTTCTCCTAGCCCTCATGGACAGCTGGTTCTGAGATGTGTAAATGCATCATATTAGAAAACAGCCCCTGGGGAATGCATCTTCATTCACTCAACGGATAGAAGAATATCTATTACATCCAGTGATAATTAATACATCTGCTATTTTTTGTTTTTTCCCTCCAAAAATTGTAGATTGAGGCCCATAAAAGTGGACAAAAACAGCATTAGTGCCGAATAATTCAAATATTTGTCATTCCCTGCTTTGGGTAATGTTGAGGGAACAATTCTGCCATTATCCATAAAGTCATGAAATCAATTACGACTGAAAAGTTCTGCTTGGGGCTGGTCTTGTTCAGTCATGAGGACGGATCGGCGTAACTGTGGCCTGGAGTTTTTCTGCTGCTGTGACCCCTGTCAAGAGGTCTGGGGTCAAAGGTCAGGACATTTCCCAGAGGCCCATGGGGGTCAGAGGAAGTCACACAAGGATGTAGTCTACAGCATTCATGCTTTCTCAGTGGTTAACTGCAGTATCGTGGATCCATGGAAGTGAAACAAATCTAGGTTTACTTCTGGTAGCATTATGGCAGTAAGGCAAGAAGGCAGCTTTACCCTAAATCTGACATCAGTAAAGGCCTCTATTCTTTAACACAGGCCCGTTGACTCTTTTCTCAGCATGGATCCCTGTGAAACCCCCATGGCTACTCCTCCAATACCCACAGGTTCTGTTCAGCGTAGACATACCTCTCTGGGGTAACAGCCACACTGTCTGGCCCTTTTTGTAAGGCTGTCTTGGGAGAATCCTGGCTGCCTTAGACATCCAGCGATTCGTTTATACAGGAGAGGGAAGATCTTAATAGCCGTACGTCATCTTCCATATCGCTCCGCAGCTTGTCCTGTAACGCATTATGCCTATCTAAATTATATTTGTTTATCTTCTATGCTCTTCGCTTTGTCTTATCAGCTGATCGTTTCTCTTGTGGTATGTGGTCAAATGCACTTGGCGCAAATGGAAGGCTTAAGATCGTTTGCAGTTTGGAAATGTAGGCATTTATCATTCTGCTGAGAATCAAGTCAAATGTCATGAGAAGTCTGGGAACAGTAGCACAGCATAAAAGACTATGACCTCAGATTTTAATAGACTAAATGTTGTGCATCTAAACGCACTATAAATGTATGTGGGAGGGCAAAAGTTGTTGTGCAGGTCGTGTGTGTGAAACAATATGGAAGGAGTCTATAAAGTCACTGAAGTTTCACTTTTGGCCAGTTGCTTAGTCATAACAGTGTTTAAGAACTTTTTGAATTTCATGAACTTTTGTCCGAATGATATCACGAGACGATATGAAGTGTGGATAAACAGAAGGAAGATGGATGGCTGATATAAAGCATGAGCTGTCAAGATGAGTGTCTTGGAGCCTTGGGTGTAAATGAACGACTTGGAAAAGAGACAAAGATCCCGCACCTCCTGGGTCTTTCCAGTGGCTCCGCTGCTTTATTTGCGATGTAAACTTTGTGGTGCCTCTGAAATGGTGGCACTTTATAACAAATAAAAACGGAAACAGCAGAAGTCTTGTTTTCTGAGCAAGCACGTTTATTTGGTTCAGCATGGATGGGAGTTCAAGTATGGAGTCTTTTTTTTTTTGGAATTTTGGCAGTTGGCCACAAGCACCAGATCCTGTTCCACCTGTCTGTCCAGCATCCCTGTCCACAACACCTCACTGGTGCTTTTTGGAATGCAGCTCATCTTTCAGACCCTAGAAAGCAAGCAAACCCTCAGACTTTAGGGAGGTGTCTTGGGGTTGAGTATTGAATCATGGGATACTGGTGGACTCTCCAGATCAGGTTTTCCCAACCTGGTCCTTGGGACCCCCCAGATGGTCCACATTTTTGCTCCTTCCCAACTCCCTGCCAGAGTGTCCACATTTATGGTAAGGAGCTGGGAGGCAGCAAAAATGTAGACTGACTATGAGTTGGGAATCACTGCTCTAGATGGTTTTGTTGATAGGAGGAGAACGTGAAACTATAAAAAGTTCTCTCTACTCTTTCCTCAACTCCTCCTAATTCCTCTTCTTCGTCTTCCTCCACTCTAATGGAATGATGGCAACCATCTATGCCTGGAAAATGTGCTCCTAAACATGCAAAACCACAAAAGCCTTTCTATCTCTGGAATCTGGCACTTGGGACCATGCAGCTCATTAGGCTGCCGCCACAGAAACCGAGATTGACTGAGATTGACACGGTGAGGGATGGGGAGAATCACATTATTTCTGTTAGTGTTTGTCTCCCACATCTTTTTTTTGCCACCTGTGGCATCATTAATGCTTTGTATGACCATGAAATGTTGCTGGATGGTTGTCAGGCTCCAAGTCATCGATTATTTTTGCTAAATGACAGCGTTAGTGTTTCACCCATGCAGAGATATAGATGATGAGCAAGAAGGAGATGCAGCAGGAGGAGTGCTGCCTGATCTTTGCCATATTCTTCTGGGTAAACTTTTCTCTCCACAGAGAACTCAAACCACTCTCCCATACAGATATCAACATTGACTGACCAAGTTGCGCGTGGAGCCTCCATACTTTTTAGTACTTTTTTGGCCTCCTGTGGTATTGTTTCTTTGGGTTAATGGGTTAACTTTTACATGGGCAAAGGAAAGAGGTTAACCGTGTACTATCTTTGTGCAGTATAGTCTGTCGGTGAAACTAATTACTTAATAAGGTTGCCTAGTTCTCGTGGTTTTGAAATAGACTAGGACACAAGGAAATGAACTTTCTTCCTACTTTTCTGGAGTAGTTGAGAGAGTAAAGACTTTGATCAGCACCTCTCTCTCTACCAGTCTCTGCGGTAAAACCCACCCGGCACAGAAACCTCAACTGGTAATTGATTAACTTTATTATCTCAACAATTAATTAGATATGCATACAAACATGTGATTGGTTCTTCAAATAACATACTCTGAGTATGTGGAAGTCAAAAGGACTCGTGGCATTTGTTGGGAGTACACAAGATTCACCTGCCGTTTCGCAATGGTGTGTGCCGTCAGTAACATTTGTCGTAATATTTATGGAAGGAACATGAGGGGATCAAGCATGAAGACAGTATGTTAGTCTGATGACAAGGCAGTGTGGCTTCAGTGGTACAGCTAAGCCACACTTAACGTCAGCAGACGAAAAAGAAAACAACCCTTTTGTTGGTTGTTGTTCAGCTGAGGTTTCGTTTGCGTTCGCTCAGCCCTTCTTATGCAAGAGGTTATCGGTGTCCGGTAATGGTGAACATGAGGTGCTTCCTCTCTGTGCTCGGGGAGCCTGCATGTGCCATTTCCTGTATGCCCTGCGCCCTAATGTGATTTGTACTTTTTCGCCTGTATCCCCGCAGGATGCTCGGGTGCGAGAGGTCCTGGGCTTCGGCAAAGGGGATGGCAGCTCCGTGGAGGGCAAGCTGTTGACGGTGGTCCATGGGACTGACCTCGTCAATGTCACCTTCCTCAACTTTCAGGCCATGCAAGAAGACATAGCCAAGGTACCAAAGGTTTATTGCAAATGTCGCTGCCGTTATGGTGCCTGAAAGTCGTTACTTCGTTACGTTTCTCTTCCTCTACCTCACTCCTCTCTTTTCACCTCCTGATAATTCTTCACCTCTCACTCACTTTCTTTCATCTTCCCTCTGCCCTATCCATCCATCTTTGTGGCGTAGATGTGCTAGGCACTTGTTGGCAGTGGTTTATTTTCTCAGCACATTTTGGCTGTGCAGGATGGGGTAGGCAGTGATGATGATAATGATGAAGCTGAATGTGTGTTCAGGTGTGGACCGAGGAGCTGTTTAAACTGGCCACCAACATCCTGTCGCAGAATGTTTCCCGCAACAAGTTCCTCTTGAAAGCGTAAGTATGTGTGTGTGTGTGTGTGTGTGTGTGTGTGTGTGTGTGTGTGTGTGTGTGTGTGTGTGTGTGTCCTTGTCCCCCTAAACCGCCCTAATCAGACATGATCAGTAGTGTAAAGCAATAAGAGATCAAACTATCTGTTCACTCTTTCTCTTCCTCTGTATCGTCAGGTATACAAAGTTAAAACTTCAGATGAACCAAGACAACAAGATTCCTGTGAAAAGGTAGGTTTGGGGACCATTCAGGCTGTTCTGTGACTGTGTGACTGCGATCGTGCCTGATGTCAGCTTCTGCTTTCATTCCCACTTTCGTTTCTCCCTCCCTCGCTTTATCTCTAATTTCTTTCCCTCACTTCATCTTGCATTCACTTCTAATGTCCATTTTTCCTTCTGGCCCCAGCATCCTAAAGATGTTCTCAGATAAGAAGCGCGTGGAGATGGCCTTGGAACAATGTGGCCTTGTAACAAATCGGGTGAGCGGTAACCGATAGACCATCGATCGGATGTCTGTGATGTGTGCAGCATACAACCTGACTGTCTCGTTGAGGTGTGATAGGCTGGGTTAAACCCCACCTTTTTACTCTTGATGTTTTGTCCAGTCAACTTGAATCCTTACAGCTTACTGAGGCACAATCACCCCTCCCTAAACTCTGCAGACCATCACCAAGGATACCAAGTGAAATTCAATACTCCTCAGCTTCCTTCTACACATTTTTTATTGGAATATGGCGCCTCCTGCTGGTGTGATGTAATTTAGCATGTTTAAATTATTAATTTTTAATGTCAATTTATATCTGAATATATTTATAGTATACTTAATTATGCATTTATTTACCAATATGGATCACCATGGGTGGGTTTTCTAGCAGCTGCACTGTTTATCTTCCCTGGTCAGGTACGTGTTCATGCAAGTTTTGGTCTGACCCTTCTCTTACACTCCCTCTCCTCCTTTCATTTTTTTGGCTTTTCTCCAGGCCGAGGGGATTAAAGCAGATGAGTTTACTTGGGAGAGATTCCAGAACTTTATCAACAACCTGTGCCGTAGGCCTGAGATAGAGCGCATCTTTGTGGAGCTGTGAGTCAGAGCCTGTCTGCGTGCCTGTGCACTCGCGTGTGCATGTACATATGACTCCTGTCACTTTGCTTTCATGTGCTCAGATGATCCATTTTAATCTTTTAACATTTGTGATCCTTTGTATGTGGACAACAAAATAAATTTAGGAAAAGCAGGTAAAGCCTGGAATTCCAAACCTGGAGCTGTTCATTGAAAGCCCGGCATCTCCTCTCTTGTGGCATTTTCATTTATCTTTCCTTCTTCCCTGGTTCCCCCGCGGCCCGCAGCGGCTCGAAGGGAAAGCCCTTCCTATCTCTGGACCAGCTCCTGGACTTTGTGAACAAGCGGCAGCGTGACTCGCGCCTGAACGAGGTGCTGTACCCGCCGTTGAAGAGGGAGCAGGTGCGGCAGCTGATGGAGAAGTACGAGACCAACAGCAGCCAGTTAGAGCGCGGTGAGGCGTCCGTCCATTCGTCCGTCTGTCCGTCTGTCCACCCGTCTGTGCGTGCGTGCGTGCGTGCGTGCACTGGTATGCTCCCACAGTAATAGGACACCCAGAAGAACTGGCTCTTTGAGGAGATCCCACCAGATAAAATGCTTCTTCTTCCGCTGAGTTTGTTAGGTTTTATCAGTTTTTACTCAAGCTTATTGAGAGAGATTTAGAAATGGTACGAAGTCCCCAGATTACAGGTAACCTTGTGTGTGTAAGTGACCCTTGTTTTTCCCTCCCGGCACAGACCAGATCTCATTAACGGGCTTCAGCCAGTATCTGGGAGGAGAGGAAAACTCCATCGTGCCCCCAGAGAAGCTGGACATCCTGGACGACATGACCCAGCCTTTGTCTCACTACTTCATCAACTCCTCCCACAACACTTACCTCACAGGTGCTTCCCCATACAGGCTGCAGGTGGCCCATATCCCCTCATGGGGCAAGACAAGAGCCACATGCAACACATCTGATTAAAATAAGGCTGAGTTCGCAAGTAAACACTGTAACATGGGACGACCCATAACACATGATGGTGCTTAAAAGGCAGTGGGTTTGAAAGGTGATTGTCAGAGTGTGTGAATGATGAGCGGATGCTTTTTCTAGTTTTTTATGTATTTTATAACTTTTCCACATTGCAAATTGTATGGGGCCACTGAGAAATGACATTGCACAGTAATACTTGTGCTAATGTATATTGTTATATGGTGAGATGACGACAAATCTTGAATCCTAATATCAGCTTAATATCAGCCTCTGGGGTCCCTTGGTATACTGCACTTTTCTGTTGCACAGGAGTTTTTTTTTTCTCTTCATACAGTGAGTAGCCAGTATAATGAGTGTCCATGTTGCTCACGTTTAGCTTTATTGTATTATCATATAGCTTAGTGATGTGTCATTGCTGATACGTTTTCATAGTTTGTTATTCCTAGTTTTTAAAATTCTATTAAATAATAAGTCACTCTGCACAGGATTGCAACTGGAATTTATAGCCGAGAGTCTGTGATGTCATTTGGGGGTGGGGCCAAACTCAGGCTGGGTGTGGGTTGTGGACTGGATTCATGATGGCGTAATGGATTGCTCACCAAACTTAGTGACCTCGTTTTGTTCTGCATCATGTGTAATGACAATGAAGTTGACTTTGACGTTGGCGTTAACAACGAGTTGTCTCCGACAGTGGGCCAGCTCACGGGACTGTCCTCTGTGGAGATGTACCGGCAGGTTCTGCTCACCGGGTGTCGCTGTATTGAGCTGGACTGCTGGAAGGGCCGGCCACCGGAGGAGGAGCCCTATATCACCCACGGCTTCACAATGACCACTGAGATCTCCTTCAAGGTTCCTCCCCAACCCCCCACCCCCCAGCTCATGGTCAAGCATGGCCAACAGCCCGTCCAGTCTGATCCGAGCCCACCGCCGTGTCCCTCTCTTGCAGGAAGTGATCGAGGCGATCGCCGAAAGCGCGTTTAAGACATCCCAGTATCCCCTTATCCTCTCGTTCGAAAATCATGTGGACTCGTGAGTACAGATCCTGGCAGATGGTGGGGGGAAGATATGAATTTTTGTTTCATCTCTCCTCTTCACTCTGCCCTCAGTGCAAAGCAACAAGCGAAGATGGCCGAATACTGCCGCACGATATTTGGAGATGCGCTGCTCATTGATCCCCTGGAGAAGTACCAGGTGAGATGACCCCTGCTTCGCTGGGACAAGGTGATCGGAGCTGACATCTGAGTAACAGCATCAGTGAAACAATCCAAAACTTCAGCTGACCGAGAGCTGGCTGTGTGGGATTTCAGTGAAGCAATAAGTCTCTTCTTCACTGTCTAAACAATTCATGACAATGCTGTACTGCACTCTCCACCCACAGCTGGTCCCAGGTCATCCCCTGCCACCCCCCCAAGACTTGATGGGGAAAATACTCATTAAGAACAAGAAGAAACACCACCACCGGCCGTCCAGCAGAGGCAGCGTGAGGCGCAAAGATGAGGGTGGAGAGACAGCAGAGCAAGCCTCTCCAAACAATGGTGAGTCCTACACCCAAGTGGCCTCCTCTTCCACTTCCTGTTTAGTTGGCTTTTGGCTCGGGTTCTCCTCCTTATCGGGCTCTACTGTGCCTCACGCTGATCATGAAAAAGCCAAGGTGAAGACGTCTTACACTTAACATGTATGTGAAGAACTTATTTTATTTAATGTTTAATTGGTGTGCTTGTAACACAAAAACTCAGTAAAGCAGTTAATCCTATGGAACATTATGTAGCTGTAATCATAAATAAAATATGAAAAATGTTGGCTCACAAAGTACATTGATTTTCAAAATGCCATGCTGTTGTATTATTTCATATTGTCATGTGTCTCTAGATTGGTCTGTGAATGATGGGGAGGCAGGGCAGCTACTGTCCAATGGGGAGGAGAAGCTGGCTGAGAGAATGGTCAAGGATAGCGAACCCCACAAGTCGATTGGTGCGTAGTTCAGAGTGTGGCTGTTAGACAGCAGGGTGAGACGCCCATAGAATTTGTTGCGGAATGATGACATTTGGCTTTCCAATCAAGGTTACGCAGAGAGTGAAGAGGAGGAAGATGAAGAGCAGGTGATGGACTTGAAGAACATCAAGAGCATGCCTGATGAGGTAGGAGTGATGTCTGCAGGAGCCCTCCGCCAGCTCCAATCATCACCTCTAACTGTCATTGAGTGTGACCTGGATCTCAAAGCAGTCTAGTAAGAATTCAGACAGGTATTGTTTTAACCTAACAGGCTTTCAACAGCATTTTAGTTTGTTACCAAAAATACAGTGAAACGTTGCAGTAAGATACCTTTGTCCCATTTGCAGTTACACATCACAGAGAAGCAGATAATCGTGCTCTCCTTCCCTGTCTCTGTTCCTCCCGAACCCAGGGCACGGCAAGCAGTGAGGTCAATGCCACGGAGGAGATGTCTACCTTGGTGAACTACATAGAGCCGGTGAAGTTTAAGAGCTTCGAGGTGGCGCGCAGTGAGTCCTCCGCAACGGGCTGGTCCCCACCCCCCTGCTCTGGTGACCTCGTTCCTCACCCACCCGAACTGTCTTTTTTCATGTTTTATATTTCCTGCCAAAATGGATCACCTAATCATCACACAGACTTTAATAGCAATATAACCTCACCTTCATACCATGGGCGCTCTGTGTGTGTGATTAGATTCTTTTCCGTATTCCAACTGTATGTTATATTAAGCCATCGGTGTTAATTATTCCTGTGAACTCCCATAGTTTCCCATTGTTAGTGTTTCTGAGATTACTGTTACAATTTAGTATTTACTATTCCTTCATACAGAGTGAGGGGTTTTCATTTAAGCAGAGTAGTAACAATATATGTAAATCAGAATACATTCATGTTTATTTGTAATATTATATGTGTCTGGGTCACGCGTTGATATCTTTAAATGCATGGTATTGACGTCCATAGTCTGATTCTTAGAAGATAAATATGAAGTATTAGAAAGTGTCTGGCTGGTACTGTTGTGCCTTTGCCAAGCATCACTGTATCTGTGTCCCTTAGACAGGAACAAGTTCTTTGAGATGTCCTCCTTCGTGGAAACAAAAGGGATGGACACACTTAAAAGTTCCCCAATTGAATTTGTGGAGTATCCTTAAAATTTTGTAAATACGGGTCTGGTTGGAGGTCCGTTTGGCCATCTCTCTCCTCTTCTTCATGATTCCCTGCCCGTTCTCTCCTTTAGGAAGTGTGTTGACTTTCCAGTGCCTCTGTCTCCGAAGGTATTTTGTGTACGTAAGCATTGATGTCTATCTCCGTAGCGGCCCTTAACTGCATTTGTACAGATACAATAAGAAGCAGCTTAGCCGTATCTACCCTAAGGGCACCAGGGTGGACTCTTCAAACTACATGCCTCAGATCTTCTGGAATATGGGTTGCCAGATGGTGGCACTCAACTTCCAGACTCTTGGTGAGTCCCGATCCTTGATTTTGTACTTCTCTGTACTGTCACTCCTAGATTTTTTTTTTTTAGTTTCTCTGTCATTTCAGAGTGGCATTGTCCTTCCTTGCCGCTCCTCTAACACATAGCTGAGATAAGGAACCTCAGGTCATTTATTTTGTTTCTGAGGGGAGTTAACTGGCTGATTGTAAGAAGTTTGGGTTTTAAGATGTTGAAGGCTTTGACTCCCCGATCAGCTGATGTGATATGCTTACAAGGCCACTATGCATTCTGTGTATAAGTGCTTCTTACTGTATTTTACTGCTCTGCTTCCCTCTCTCAGACCTGCCCATGCAGCTGAACATGGGCGTGTTCGAGTATAACGGTGGCTGCGGCTACCTGCTCAAACCGGAATTCATGCGTCGTACGGATAAGCACTTCGACCCCTTCACCGAGAACATTGTGGACGGGATTGTCGCCAACACCGTCAAGATCAGGGTGAGGCCTGCGGCCTAGTGGCTTTGAGCTGCAGAATTCCACCATGTTTTTACACTCGTTTTTTCTACCTTGGTTTCTCGGTGTGTCATTCTTATCAGGTGATCTCAGGCCAGTTCCTGTCTGATAAGAAAGTTGGCGTGTACGTGGAGGTGGATATGTTCGGCCTGCCCGTTGACACCAAGCGCAAGTTCCGCACCAAGACCTCCAACGGGAACTCCCTGGACCCAGTGTGGGATGAAGAGACCGTTTTCAACAAGGTAGTTATGCTTCTCTATGCTGCTCCTTTCGGAAACTTTTGGCAGCTCTAAAGTGACGGTGAAACCCATCCGGAATGCTGTAGATTGACTTTGTAGGTGCGGAAATTCATCAGTATCCATGCATGCTGTGGTTCCCCAGCATGACTAAGCTGGTATACTGTGTGGTTCACCTGAAACAATCCCAGTGATAATACTGCAGCAATGAAACAGCACCTATACTTCCTTATTCATACAATCGGGATCCGAAATCAATACCCACTAGGCACCAAATGCAGGTGGATTTTTCATTTGGCAAGTAAATCCCGGAAGACTATCCACGACACTGACCAGTAAACGTTTGTACCAAAAGTTCCGTAACAAAATACTATTTTTAGAATCTCTATCGCATTTTATTTATAGATATTTTTGTCTAAACTTATTTAATCATCCATCTAATAATGGCTGTGACCAAACAATGATCAACAGCCAATCAGAGGCAGAGTAGGGGCGGGTCTTCACAGAATGTGGGTAACGATCACTTGCCGACAGTCTAGTCTCCTGCTAGTTACCGTCAAGCTCATTAGAAGTGATGTGGCGATATTTACAAGAAGTAAGCCACAAAACGGCAATTTATTATTTTAATAGGCTTGAAATTGGCTTACCTGGTGGATTTTTTCATCTACCACTCACAAGGTTAATTTCAGACCCTGCATACAGTGTTATGTTATCTCCTTGCCCCTTCACATCTTGTTGATTTTACAAGGCTCCTCAGTTCCTGGTTCTTCAGAGAGTTCCTTGTGTCCTTCCCCCAGGTAGTGCTGCCCACTCTGGCTTCCCTGAGAGTGGCAGTGTATGAGGAGAATGGCAAATTCATCGGCCATCGCATCCTGCCAGTGTCCACCATCCGGCCAGGTGGGCACCCTTCCTGGGCATCCTGCCCTACACTGTTGTTCAGTCGCTCAAACCTCACCCTCCCCACTCAGCCTGTGTTCTGGATATATTCTGCATGTGTTTCAGGGTACCACTACATCAGCCTGAAGAATGAACTGAATCAGCCACTGCTGCTGGCCTCGCTGCTGGTCTACACAGAGGCCCAGGACTATATCCCCAATGAGCACCAGGGTGAGGCCTCCTCTGCCGTCACGTCTCCCTGCCCGTATTGTCTGTGTTTGATCTGCTTGTGCGGTAACTCACCACCGCCGTTGGCCCCCAGAGTATGCTGAGGCGCTCACCAACCCCATCAAACATGTCAGCTTGCTGCAGCAGAGGGAGAGGCAGCTGGCTGCCCTCATCGAGGACAGCCACGAGGTAGAGGACCCGCCATTGCATCTTTTGCGCATGTCCTGTGGCAATACCAGCCTGTGAGTGTCTTGTAACAGCGTCCTTTACTTCTCACAGATGGTGGAGAAGGAATCACAGGATAGAGAGCGCTATGAGCCGACGCCCCCGCAGGTGGATGGGTGTTTCATCCCTCAGCCTACCCCTCAGCCTGTTCCCGATTTGCCCCCTGCAGGTACTGCCTATGCTCTATAGCACCCCTTATGCCATGTTTTTATTAGAATAATATGCTAATTGTTGTGTGTGTTTTTTCAGGACAGAAAGAAGACCTCATTGGTACAGTCATGGCAGGTGTGGCCCCTGTGCTGTTCAGTCTGTTTGAACGCGTCCTCCGTCAGGCGTGTCATGCACCCTGTGCGCACCCCATATAGCCCCCTGGTCATTGGCTCCTGTGTGTGTTCTTCAGACATCACCCCCCAGTCCGTGGAGGAGCTCAAACAGCAGAAGCCATACCTGAAGCTGCTGAAGAAGCAGTGTAAGGAGCTGAAGGAGCTGCGCAAAAAACACCTCAAGAAGGTTGGGCACTCTGGTGGCCTGCTCATGTTTGCATGGATGTGGGCAGTATGGGGCGGTGCTGTGGTCAGCACGCTTATCTCACACCTCAAGAAGGTGGAGCACTCTGGTGGCATGGATGTGGGCAGCATGGGGTGGTGCCGTGGTCAACACGCTTATCTGGGAACAAGGTTCTAGTCTCCGCCCTGGTGTGTGGAGTTTCTGTGGTTTCCCCTCACAGTCCAGAAACAGTAAATTGAAACTGCCATACTTATGAATGGTGTGTGAGTGTTCCTTGTTGGTGCCTGGTCCTCGGTTATTCCCTCCTTTGCACCCATAGCTACTTAGCTCTGGACCACTAAAACCCTGCATAGAACGAGTATGAAAAATGGATGGATGGATGGAATGTGGTATACATACACACGTACTGGAGCCCTGCACAAATACTCATATCGACCCTCTGGGACAACTGTTGGATGTAAACACGTGCTGTGTGTGTGTGTGTGTGTGTGTGTATTATGTGTACACGCTCATCTGTGTGTCTGTGTGTGTGGTCATTTATATATTACATTGTGGGGGCATGGTTGGTTACTGGTTAAGGTTAGGGCTGGGTAGAGGTTAAGTTTGTCATTTACTGGAGTTAGGGTTATGCCCAAAGAAATTAATGGAGAGTTAGCACAAAGATATGAGTATAAACGTGTTTGTGTGTGTGTGAACACACAGGTGGGCACCCTCAGTAAGGAGCAGCGCGCTCGCAGCAGCCAGCTGGAGTCAGATTCGCAGAGACGGCGCAGCCAGATGGAGAAGAAATACAAAGGCAGCCTGAAGAAGTAAGAGAGGGCCAGGACTGGAAGGGGACTGGAAGGGGTGCTGTGTGTGTGTGTCTGTGTGTCTGTGTGTGTGAGAGAGAGAGAGAGAGAGAGAGAGAGAGAGAGAGATTCATGCCTCATTGGGCAGCCTCGTACGTGTGGCCACAAACATTTAACTTTTAACGGGACCCCATGCTCCGGGCCCTCAGGGAGCCCCAGGAGCCCAAGGAGCTGAAGGCCCTGGAGGTGGAGCTGAAGAAACAGACGGTGAAGCTGCGTGAGTGGCAGATGCAGGAGCTGCTGCAACTGCGGCAGACGCAGCACCAGCTGGAGAGGGAGAGGAAAGCGGCTCACCTCAAAGAGGTGCGGGTTCCCACCCCCTCCATCCCCACACGCCCCTCTCCGGTTTGGCAGCAGATCTGTCATGATGTTCCCTTCTCGCCTCAGGCCTTTGAGAAGCTGAGGGAGACAGCGCAGGAGTGCCAGGCCGTGCAGCTGAAGAAGCTGAAGGACATCTGCGAGAAGTAGGAGCAGCGTCTGCGTGTTCAGCCGGCCAGCGCGGCCGCAGACTGATTCCAGCACAGTGTGACCTGACAGCGAAGTTAGGGATGATTACCATGGTCATATACAGCACAGTGCAGAAGGCCTAAGCAGTCAAAGAAAATATTTAACCATAATATTATCTGAGTCATAAGTCTATATTTGCTCAGAATTTAGCCTTAGAATTCATGCAAATGAACAATAGCGCAATAATAATAAGAAATAAAAAGAATTTCTTCTGTTTTCCAAAAAGTCACTGATACCTTGTTGGCTGGCTGGAAGGACACTGCTTCAGTTCCCAAACCTCTCCTAGGGGGCAGCCCAGCCATTCCATGTATTTGTTAAATTTCACCACCAGCTTACCTAATTAATTTAATTAGTTAAATAATTTGATGAGGTATTGATTATCCAGACATGGTATGCTAGAGGTCGCGTTAACAAAATACGTTAGGAGAGGTTGTGAAATGACTAAGCTGACACTTTTACAGACAATATCATGGTTTTATACCAACATGAAGATCATTTGCACATTATTTTCATTTACTGCCTAAGACTTTAGCACAGTACCGTTTATGATGAATAGTTATGCGAATTTGTATAAAATTCTTACATTTTATATCCATATATAGTTCCTGCTTTTCCCCTTTCCCTATAAACTTCCATAAACTATTACAGCAACACTTCTCACTGCAGAATGGTTTTGTGTTAAACCTTGATCTCCTTACTGTAGACAGAGAAGTAAAGATTGGTCTCTATCGAAAGGCTCTGTTCTTTATAGTTTTGTTTTCTTTTATCCCTCCTATTCTCTTTGTGTTTATTTTTGGGTCTTTAAAAGAAATACAAGCAAGATGCCAAAGCAAAAGAGATATTAGGCAGGCAGAAAAAATGCCCTCAAAACACACTTTGAGCTTTGTATGGGACTGATGAAAGCCTACATTAAATTTTGATTGCAGGATCTATTACGTGCAGAGAAATTGTCATAAAGCTGTTTATGTTTGCAGAAGTGCGATTTCAGCGATGGGGGCAGCTGTTGATTTGGATCGTTTTGGATGATTGGAGTGAAATAAATGATCATTTCACCTTAGTTTTCCACTTTTCTTGTTATTACATACTGTGATTGGAAACTGAAATGGGGTCCTGCTTTCTCTCTTAGAGAGAAGAAGGAACTGCAGAAGATTCTGGACCGGAAGAGACACAACAGCATAAGTGAGGCCAAGAACAAGGATCGCGAGAAGGCAGACGCGTGAGTTTATGTAGGAGCCGCCCGAATCAGGAGCTGGGCTCAGCCACAGGGTCCAGGTGGACCAGGCCAACTCCAGAGCCTTCTCCCATTTAGTTTTATACAGAGTTGGTATCAAATGGGCACTGGCTTCAGCTGTAAGCTGATTGGCTCCTCGTGTACCCCCTCTCCTGTCACTCACCAGTTAGAAGCATCTCATTGGCTAATAATAAGGTAGCTCCCTGTTATGCCCCCCAGCTTAAAAATAATACTGGAAACTCCCCTGCTTTTATTCCCCCCTTCCTGGGCTGTGACTTACTACATGATCCTTCCCTACTTGCATTTATAAATGCAACTTTTGCGCAGGAGTGTCGTCCAGTGTTTACATCCACTTCAGAATGTTTTATAAACATTTTTAGTGACAGAAACCCAAGGGAGAATCCCAGTCTGGAAGGGAGTTCATATGGTTATCGTTCTGAGATGTTGTAGGGCCTGAGTGTCAAGTCACTCTCCTCCAGTCCAGCAGAAGGGAGGGAGGTGGCATGTAGCCCTGAGTGCCTGTCACCAGCCGCTGCTTGGACCAGAGTCCAGGAACTGACTTCCCCACTCTGTAGGGAGCAAACAGCTGTTGGTTATTTAATGCCAAGTTGCAGTCACGACATCACTGCCATGCTAGGATTCTGAGGTTAAAACAAGATTTTGGTTGTTTTCCACAAGTACAAGTGCTCAGTGCTTGTATTTTCTTTGTCTGAGGTCAGTGATTGTCTATCTTACCTAGAATGCATCAGCTGTAATGTTGGAACTGTGTGACTATGCCAAGCATGCACGGCTGTTTGAGTGGCCTGGTGCAACATGCACCTGCTGGGTTTCTGTACGTTTGTTTGGCAGATGCTTTTGTCCCAAGGGATCTACAAGTGAGGATCAGAGTTCAGGGTCAGCCGGTGTCCCTGGAGTAACTGGGGTTAAGGGCCGTGCTCAAGGGCCCAACGGTGGCATCATTCTGCCAGTCACAGGGTTTGAACCAGTGACCTGATCACAGGCACAAAGTTCTAACTTGCAGAGCTACATGTTGCTCTGGCTAGATGCCATCGTGCCATGCTGGCATCCTGGTTTTGAGCTGCTGCATCTCATTCTGCTCATACGAGGCTCTAACATTTATATCGCAGGCCTTCTCTGTGGCATCCAGCCCATCCACTTGTTATTGCTCTTTTTACTATTCATTTACCCCCCACCCCATCCATCTGCATGAGGATCTGTTGCCAGTTTAACAGACACGTTTCTTTCCTTTCTTCCTCCAGGGAGCTGAATGAGATCAATAGGAAGCACATCACAGAGTCTGTCAACTCTCTGCGCAAAGTGAGTCCTACTAACCGAACCCTGGCCGGCCTCGTCCCGTTGGGCCTCTGCCTGGCCATGGCCACTAGTGGAGTGCCCTGGACCTTCCTGAGGGCAGCTGTACCCTCTACCTGTCTCCTACTTTATCTCAATTTTCATCTTTTGATGAAAAGTTTGTCAGAATCTAGGGAAAAAATGTATCTCTCTGTTTCTCTCTGCTTATACTGTGTTTCACTGACATAGTGCACATTAGCAACACAATACAGCCTCCATCCTCTGTCTCTGGGGTTACAGGCAGCTGGTCCCCTAAAGCAGTGTCTCCCAGCCTGGCCCTTCGGGACCCCCAGACAGTCCACGTTTTTGCTTTTGTTTGTGGACTGTCTGGCATGGAGCTGGGAGTAAGCAAAACTGGGACTCCCCGAGGACCGGGTTGGTACACACTGCCCCAAAACCCTGTGCTTCACTCTTTCTGCGTTAGTCACTCTGTCCTTCACGTGTCCAACTGGCAGTTAGTAAAAGTGGTACTGTGACCTCTGCATCTGTCCATCCACAGCTGGATGAGGCCCAGAAGAGGCGGCAGGAAATGCTGATTCTGCGCCAGAGGGAGGTTCTGCAGCACATCGATGAAGAGCTGCCTCTGGTTCGTGCTCCTGCCTCAGCCTCTGCCTCCTCTCTCTCCATCCACATCCTTCCGTTTATCCCCCGTTGTTTGTCAGCTGTTAAGGAGCTGCCCTTAAGTGTTATTTCACTTGGTTTAGCAGCATACTAGTACTGTTTTACTGCTTTTTATATTTAAGCTGCTGTTCCTGAGGTGAATGTTTTTGTTTTCTTTCTCCACCTTAGCAACAGGCCCGGTTAGAGAGAGAAATGGATGCTGAGCTGCAGAGACTGCCAGAGGAAATCTGCCAGTACCTGCAGGGGGAGCTAGAGATGAAGGGCCAGAAGGGCGATCCCGTCCTGGGCTCCCTCTCCAACAATGACAGCACAAGCTCCGGCCCGCCATCAAACAGCAGCACGCCGCCCTATTCCCCACCCAATCGCAGCTGGAATGAGGGGCGGAGCCTGGACAATAGCGCGGCCTCATTGGTGGACTCATCATCCTCCAATACACCAGTCTTATCAGAGGCAGAGCTGACATCAGTGTAACTTATCAGAATTCTCTCATTAAACTTCACCCCATGTCTCCTCCCATATGCTTACTGACCTAGAAATAGTACTTTTACTTAATTTTAAGTATCTAAATGTTTTTTTTTTTTTTTTTAATCCCTAGTTCCTTATCAGGCTATCGCTATTGAGAATTTTTACCAAAGCTTTTTGCTCTTTTATTGGTATGGGTTTCTATGAATGTTTGATCTTGTTAGACGTCTTTACTCTTATGTTGGTGAAAACTGTGGACATGAAGGGCACATTTTAATTGAGGTAATTTTTATTTATTTATTAGCTTTGCAATTTGCTGCGTGTAGTACTTAAATCTGGCCACTAGGTGGTGGGCTACAGCAATTTAGTGATTTAGCTTTGTAACAGTGCCGGGCTTGCATTGTATATTATAACATAGAAAGAACTTGTTTACATGATGAATTGCACCCCGATCCTTTTATAGCCAGGACAATAGTCCAGTTATTCTGACACCAGTCAGAAAACATTACAAATGAGAAGTGCATTAATGCTGTTGATATGGTAAAACGGTCCTGTAATTGTCACTAGACAATGATTTTGAAAATGAAATGGCCCCTGGTCTTTAGCAGGTAAGCCAGTGTTGACGCATAGCATGTGGGCTCTTTTCATCACTCAGTAGGTGTAGGTTCTAAGTAGGTAGTGGGAGATGAACAGGGAATTTGTAGGGTCACTAATTCTCGCTCTTAAAAAGTGCCACATTGGCTGTGGGGCTTGCTGTGTAAGTCTGTGGTTGGATATAATGTATTCCTGTGTTGATATCCGGGTTGCTCATGGGAGTTTTGCTTACACAGAATTCTTCTGAGGGCTAGACAAAAAATGATTGGTTCAGAGAGAGAACCAGTAAGATTATAGAGGGGGTGGGACCAACCAATCAGATATCTTGGTCCTGCCTCCTCAAGTTGTTTGTGCCCACCTCCTCTACAATCTGATTGGTTATCTCTCTGAACCAATCATTTTTCGTTCTGCCCTCAGAACATCTTTGTGTAAGTAAAACCCCTACAAACGTCCTGGTGACATACCCCACCCTCTCATAATTGGATGACTGTGGCCCCCCTAGGGCCAGCTTACCGATGCACTTTCCCGGCTTTGTGAGACTGTCACCTCACACCGATGGATGTCATACAGGATGTCATACACCATGTGTCCTGTTTCGCCATGGTGATTTTTATTTTTTTTTCTATTGTTGGTTTGCTTAAACGGACTGTCCTCTCACTTTTATTCCCGCCCCCCGTATGTCCCCATGCAGTTGCAAAGACTACTGTCAGCCTCTGTTGCTGCGGGGGCTGAGGGGTAGATAATCACGATTTGTGGATTTCTACCGGGACAGGCTGCCAACTGGGACAGGGCCACAGGGTCACTCTGCAAGCGCCACTCGGTCTAGAGCTACGCTGCCACTTCCGCTGTTACCGACAGACAGTAGATACAGTAATAATGACTGTAATTGCAGCTTGCCCCTTCTCGCCCCATGGCTGACATCACACATGCACACAGCCCCATGACAGTACAGCTGTAGACTACCCATCAGAGGGCTGTGTGACGCACACTGGGGAGACCGAGAGAGCCTGAGTGTGGTGCCTCTCTCCATTGGTATCAGCAGAGGCTGATCCATTGCTTCTGTCTTGTTTTCGACATGAATATTTAGTGCCTGATTTAGTGACAAAGCGAAGTGGATTTTATTTTTTTTTATACATTTTTATTTCGTCTGACTTTTATTTTTTGAAAATGAATTTTACTACTGACTAAGGGTGGAAATGGGGGGGTGCGCTGAGGGATGGGTGCCCGGAGCATGTCTGAACCCCAGCATCCTCATCGCCCCCCCACGCCACCTGCTGCCTGTCTGTCTATCAAGTTACTTTGCGGTGGAAAGATCAGACGTAATCCTTTCCGGAACTGGTGTACATGCTTTGTGATTATTTAAAGGTGCATCGAGCTGTGTTCGCCCTGCAGCCACACGCTACTTCATGCTTGTTTCACACTTGGCCGTGGTGTTTGGTTAACATTACACTGACAACTTGGACAAACTAATCTATGGGTCTGAAAATGTTTGTCTTGTGTTATTTGCCCGTCAATGTTTACCATGCTTGGACAGGATCCTCCGCACTAGTGTTCGGTTCGGTAACAGGTTTCAGGAGTGGAGTCCAGCCTCTACGTTCTGGACGAGGGGCTTGACATGTACAGAAGCACAGATTTTTCATGCTGTCCTCCATCTTCTGTTTTTGGCTTATTTAAAGCAGTGTTTCTCAAACCAGTTATCGGGGAACCTCAGGCAGTCCACATCCAATCCAATGGACTGTTGGGCTGGCAGCAAAGATGTGGACTGTCTGGGGGTCCCCGAGGCCCGGATTGAGAAACACACTGCTTTGAAGGTTTAAAGGTTATTGTCCTGTGTTGAATGACTGTCACATTTGTCACTGAAAGTGCTTTTCCAGAATAACTCTGGGAGAAGGGAACATGTTCTCTTTTTGTAAATTAGTTTTTAAATTGTTGTCTTTCTTTTTAAAAGACTAAAAGTGTCAATGTGTGGTTTGTCCCAAAAACTAAAAAAAAAAAAATTGCTACATCCTGTCTGTGGTAGGAAGTGCAAGAATCACCACTGTTGTAATGCTGTGTCCTGATATACCCTTTATGTACCACCAAATGGCCTCCAGACGGTGCATGCTATTGGAATTGGGACTCTCAAATCTTTACATGCCTCATCCTGTAGCTCCAGATTAGCCAACCAGGCCAGTGCATCCATAATACAGTTTGACAGCAATGCCTCTGCTGGTTGAAAGAGAGATTGCAGTTTATCATCCAAACCCAAATTAATTTTTGTGTAAAGTGAGAGGTACGCGTTGTTGTTAGATGCATTCGATTGGCTGACCTGTGGTAATGGCTCACGGGTTTGCCACTGTTGGCCTTTAAACACCATGAAGTCTGGCATTGACATTTACTGAATCCAGGAAGGTCAAGTCTTGTTCAACAACTGAAAGGAATGCAGTGTCCTTTGGGTGTTTAATAATTACTGGGTGTTCCTAATGACATTTACAAATGACTAGTGGCTGGAAACTGGGCTGTGCTTTAAAGGGATTCTTTAATTCTAGATAAGATTATATATATATTAGGATTAAGGGTACCACTCATTTCAGAGTTTGAACATTAACAGTAGAGCCATGATTTTTATAACAAATATTGGGACAAGCTTTACTATTATCATCATTATTATTATTATTATTATTATTATTATTATTATT
>JAAGVU020000002.1:24774085-24805059 GCA_011763525.2 Mormyrus iriodes
TATTTTTATGCATACCAAATCCTATAACAGCTCTCAGGTCATTTATAACTCATATATATATATATATATATATATATATATATATATATATATACACACACACACACACACACATACACACACATATATATATATATAAAACACTCATATATCTTATATAACATCATTTTGTAGCACTAGGTGGGGAGGAAATTCTGGAACAGGAGAAAGAAAACAGAATTCAGTGTGACCTCTCTGTGCCCGACAACCAGGACAGAACCTCTCCTAGGTCACATTTAATTCCCCCCACCCTATTTAAAAGCAGGAGGAGATACCAATTAAGGCAGATTTTTTGTCTTCAGCAGGACACACTTTAATTCATTAAGAATGACTGTAGCGAGTCTAAAATAGCGGCTGGATGACATTATAAGGAGATTACAACTAGCAATTGCTCCCCACTAAAACAGACAATCATAATGACAAAAAGACAAAAGACTCTTAGGGATGGTTGCCTAGCAACCAGGGAACTAAAAATATGCTAACTGCGCACTTTCACACTTAATAAATAGTACCGGTATATAAATATGCTTTAGAAATATAAATACTCAAGCTAAAAGTGTTTTTTGGTCATTTTAGATCTACCTTTATGAGACAAATCTCCATTCTCAACACATTAAATGTAAACTATACAGAAAATTACAGACACTCCTCACTTAACGACCTACCTGTTTAACGACCATCCAGACTTATGACCAGCTCTCTGACCAATCGGGTACGCTGTACAAGAACTTTGGTCATGGAAACGGCAGCATGGCATCTCAGCGTGAAGCATCTCACCTTGCATCACCCTTTCTCAGTCTCAGTCTCAGTCTCGTTCCTGCAGTTGGTCACTATTCACTACACTACATATTTTGTTTATAAATTTGTACTTTATTGTGTCCCCATAGTACAAGATGTCAGTGAAAAATAAAAACGATTATCCGCTACCTTATAAATATACTAAAAATGTTATAAATGGTGCAAAGGTAACATTAAAACAATATCTAAAGATGGTTGATACAAACCCACAACCAGTACAGTATGACTGAAATATCAGTAAGGGGCGGTTCCTCACTTACTGGCCAATTCGCTTAATGACCTAGTCGTAGAAACTGAACTCGAAACTGAGTCGTTAAGTGACGAGTGTCTGTATTGTTAACTGAGAACACAAAGGTAAATGTGTACAAAATAGGCTGTTCACATCCACTTCATGGCTCCACATTGTGTTTTTGCTGTGTTTATATTTTACAATGTTTGTGGTTACAAAACATATTTGCACCTAGTCGGTTGACCACAGGGTTTTCACTCTCAGTGGGGCCTTCTGTAAAATTTGGAAAATTCCATAGATCTTGAGGAAATCTACTTTTCATGTTTTTTCTGAATGGTGTCAGTAAGTATTGCTGGCGTCAGTCTGACATGCAGACTGGAAGAGAATGAGCTGTCCAGCCATCCAGCAAAACGAATGTCATTCTCCCCTGACGGGCCACTCGGTCAGTCAAACCTATTACGCATAGAGTAATCCGAATACACTCCCAGGAGCAGTCAGCACGGTGGGTGGGGTGCCGGTACTTGGACGTGGAGTCATGCAAAAGCCATATCCATCATCCTCAGTCTGCAGACAGCAGCAACGGAAAATAGCACTGACACTGAAACTGTCAATGCGGATTCAGCATGGCTGTCTGAAACTGCTTAAGAACCATGTTGGTTTCAAGTTGGTCCTGACTTTTCATTATGTACTCCTGCTTTTTTAAATAGAAACCAGGCCCTCCTTGATCTTTGCAACCCTATACAGCCGCCACAGAGGGCGTTCACTCCCACAATGGAGAAGAACAGCACAGCATTCATGCTTAATGTTTAACTATGACATTATCATAATCTTCGTACATTCTGGGCCAGGGCAACTGGGATGACAGAGAATGACTTCTAGCTAGGAACTGATGGAGTGACAGGGATGGCGTGACTCTTGGAGACTATGACTGCAGCTAGTCCTGGTTTAGAGTATCGATGTAGGAACCAAAGTCTTATCTTTTTGATGCAATTGAGGACTAACAGCAGAAGACCATTATCTGCTTGATTGGTTCTCCAACTTAGTATTGCTCCCGTATTTAAATTTCTAATGTAGCAATCTGACCTTCCACAGGAACATCTGACATCATATTTTGCTCATGAAGCCAACATACAGTTTTAAAAAAATGCAGTTCCTAGCGCAGATATGCATTAAATCTTACCTTGCATTTTATGTACGCCAGAGCTGATGAGGAATTTAAGCATTACTAACATCATACAGGGTTTTGACACACTGAACATAGCTGATCTCACTCATTTTTCTTACAGACATCAACAAATCAAGTACATTTAACGCATGAAATATACAGCAAAACACCAACATTGTCTTCAGTCACTGAGTTAAAGTTCACACCTAAACTACACCATTTCTACTTTTTTTGTCTATCACATTTCCTCCTGAACAGAATAATGTCAAATGAGGTTACAGTTCTCTCCCTGCACAACAGAGTTGGGGCCATTTGGGAATGCAATCATCAATTCCAATCCAAATCAGGAAATGGAACTGGAGTGGGGATTGGAAAAAAATTACGGCTAACAGAATTGAAATTGAATTTGAATTTCAGGGAGATTTAAATTCCAACTCCAGTCCCATTTCCTGATTTGGACTGGAATCAATGAATGCATTCCGGAATGGCCCCAACCCTGCTACACAATAAGGAATCTTTTCCTGTTCGCCTGAAATCCTGGTAGCACATCCATGCCCTTGATGAGTGTGAATCACTCTCAGCGAATGACCCACTTCTGTCCCTGGGAATCCGAACTTCTCTTTTGTTCTCCACGGCTTTCCTCACAAATGTCCTCACAGCCACAGGACACAGGTGTGTGACTCCGCTCAATGGAAGGCTGCAGTTGAGAAGGTGTTCTTTAAGAGAGGCAGAATACTCATTTCTTTCAGCAATACAGGAAGAATTGTACTTCATTTTCTCCCATTTGACGATCAAGTTTAATTGTCTACATAACCCAGGATGAAGCAGGGAAGGAATGTTTAACTATTAAAATAACAATCGACTGGAACTATGAAACTATGTCCCAAGTAGGATCCCACTGATCTTGGTAAGACTGTCGAAAATCATGAAGCAAATCCAAAGAAATCCATTCATAGAGGTACCACCAGGACTAAATAACACTGAGTAGAGTTAATTTGTCAATACGAGAGCATTCGGATGGGGTGTGACGAGGGGGTGTGTTTGCTGATATCACTGACTAAGAGGAAGGTTTGGGTAGGGGGCTGCAGGCTGGTCCCCTTAGAAGCCAGGCACATGGCAATAGGCCTCAAGTGAAGCCAACAGGATGTAGATCAGCCACAGGGAGAAGAAGAGCAGGGAGGTGAGCAACTTGGTCGTCCGGGGGCCCCCCAGTTCCCCCCCTGCCACGGAGGGCCTTCGGCGGTACAGCAGCACGGAGACACACACCACCGCCAGGATGGTGAAAAGCGTGACGGAGAAGGCCAGCGACCCGGGCTCCACGTGGAACTCCTTCCCCTTGCTGCGCCAGTAGACGGCGGCAATGGTCCATGCCACGCCGATGCCCAGGAACACGTTGACAGCGTTGCTGCCTGTCACGTTGCCAATGGAGGCGTCAGCATACTGGTCCTGTATGGCTGCCACTTTGCTTGCAAAAGTATCTGCCGGGGGAGGCAAAAGTGAACAAGGAATTGAGGCCCAGCAAGGACCAGGCATGGATACCTCAAGTTCAGCTTCCGAAAGTAACCAACCAGTTGAGAATTAAGGCTTGTGGGAGTTTTACTTACGCAAACATGTTCTGAGGGCAGAAGGAACAATGATTGGTTCAGAGTGATAACCAATTTAATTGTAGAGATGGCGGGTCAAAGTAAGTAGAGGAGGTGGGACCAACCAATCAGATGTCTTGCCCCTGCCTCTTCTAGTTGCTTTGACCCACCTCCTCTACAATTTGAAACTCCCATGAGCAGTATTAAGAGTCACATTCATAGAGTGCTGAACTGGTTGGTTGAAACAAAGTCTTGGATTTGTACTTTCTGGACCAGAGCTTTCCACTTCCAGAATACCTGCATGAAACTGGCATCAGGTTTCATCTGGAACATCTATTCAGAACTGTTCTTTGTGTGTATGCTACCAGAATGCTTTAAAATGTTGATATATAGTTAATTCAAATCATGAGAAAGGACTACAAAGACCTAATCGTAAAGTCCAAAACCAATGGGTTAAAAATTCATTTGCAGAATTGTAGTCAATGCTTGAAAAGATTAATGTTTTTATTTTTGATTATGCAAGTCAATTTTCCTGGAATTTATGACTATTTTAAATATAGACAGCTAATTTAAATCCTCACTTCCTCTATTAGTGAGCTGAAGCGATTTTTGTGTTATGATGTTAAGTCACCAAATTAAAATTGATTAATTAATTCATTCATTCATTCTGATTTCAGAATTTCCAGGATTGAATCTTAAGGATGATATGGAAATATATCTCTTCTGACACATCCCAACATGAAATACAAAATAATAATACTAATTCTGCAGTTACATAATTACTATATATATGGACAAGTAATGCAAAGCTTGGAATGGTTATATGGGTTAAAAATATTTGCTTTTGTTGAAATTAACGTGGATGTAAAGCTAAGTAAGGTAGAACATCAGGTTACATCAGGTTACCCACATTACCCAAAATCCACATATCTATTAAATACATTTTAATATCTGCCTAATTCATTATTAAGGATGGTTCTCATAAAGCGGATCTCTTCAAATCTGGCCTTCGATTCCAAATCCAGGCCTTGTTTTCAGTTCTCCCATATACTTAGCTTAATAATTACTGATTCTGATTGGCCACAGAGGCTTCACACCTGGTTCCCAGGTAAAGGAAAGCTGGAAAATCAGCAGGGTTCTGCCCTGAGGACCATGATTTGAACAGCCCTGTCATAAAGATAGAGTTTGTGATTCATTAAAACAAAAGATGCAGAATGGAAGGATGAGCCAGAACAAAGAGGAAGAAAGAATACAAAGCCGTCTGAACCTGGAACGGAGGTGCCAAGAGCCACGAACACCACGGCAGTGACGGAGTCCTTGAGGCCGATAGTACAGCCGAAGTGTGAAGCCAGGTCTCCGGTGATGGCCGTCAACACCCCGATGAGGACGATGGACACTATGAAGCAGGCCCAGCCGTTCCAGTACTCAGTGGGCGGAACGAAGGCGAAAAGAACCTTCCAGAAGACTGTCAGGAAGTGCATGATGTAGTCGAAGCAGGAGGGAAGGCGTTCTTCACCGCTCTCCTCCTCGTCGTCATCACCTGGAGGATATGAGAGCACATGCTCGGGTTTAAGAGATAAATATAGACCAGTCGCTACCATTCGGGGCAGTACGGGTGTCTATGGGGAGGGGTCTTAGCACGGGAGTTGAGTAGAGAGCAGCAGACAGGAAGGCAGGACAGTTAGGCAGATGGGCATCTAGGAAAACAGCCACATGGATAGGGAGGGAGTTAGACAGGCTGAGGAAGCACAGGGTGACAGGATGGGCGTAGCAGAAACAGCTCGACACTGACCTGCGCTGACCGTGACAGCACTGACAAACTGCTCCCTCCAGCTGCTGCTGCCCACCACCAGAGCCAAGTTGGTTTTCTTGATCAGCTTGTCGACTGTGCTCTGAACACAAACACTCAGGCTCAGAGTGCCCCGCTGCACAGGCGCTCATCACCTCACAGGCAAGCTGTAAGCTAGCCTATCAGTGCCCATGGTCACAGCACATGTTTTGTACCATAAACACAGTACTCTGATTACACACTAAACATCTATATAAAATACCAAAATACCAATTTCAAAAGGAGGTCTTTTTTAGTCAGTGTCGGTTAGTCTACTGCTTGTTATTATATCCAGAGAGAATGTGGTATTAGTTCTAGTATGTGTGAAATACTTACTTCCACTCACTTTGAGAAGTACAATCAGATTATTTGGGATCTGACCTTTGGCAGTCAGAATTTATTTTAATTAGGGCCTCCTCTGGATTTCAGGCATTGGTCATGTATTTATAGATTACTGGCACATGTGTGATACAGTCTTCCAGAAAGGGACTCTGACCTGATGTTAAAAGCCAGACCGGACAGCGAGTGTGGTGGTGTCTGACTACGAGATATACAGAGAGCCTAAACAATCATCAATAAAAAGGATAAAGAGCTTGTGGGGGAATCTGCTGGTTTCAAGCTTTCTTGATTAGAAAAACGCAACAGAGGTCTAGACTCCCTACATCAAGACTCTTTGCAAGGTCAAGACTCTCTATATCAAGACTCTTTGCAAGGTCTAGACTCTCCATATCAGTAAAGACCTCAAGACTCTTTGCAAGGTCTAAACTCAATATTTTTTTTAATCTTCAAGACTCTTTGCACAGTCTAGACCCTCCATATCACAAAACCATCAAGATTCTTTGCAAGGTCTAGAATCCCTACATCTTTAAGACCTCAAGATTCTTTGTAAGGAGTATGAGCAATGACCTTCAAGCGAAGCAGTTTCCCCCGGCCCTGAACTGGCTCCTCACTTCCTGTTTATTAGTCTGTTCAAGCTTGTTCTTGTTAGGCTCTGCTGTATGATGATTGGGATGCTGTGGCTCAGATGAGACTCCCCTCTGAATCCCATACTCAAGGCTCATGTTGATTAAACAGAATCGTTACCCAGAAGGGTCCTGCAGCTTATCTGCTGCATTCAAAGCTGACCGTGATCATCTACCTTGAACTCGTACGACTCCTCAATCACGATCTCCAGTCGGGTATGCTCTCCTAGGCTGGGGCAGCCCATCTTGGCCACCTCTTCCTCCTCAGCTCCCACAGCTGGCTTGTTCTCATTGGAGTCTCCTGAAAAGGTGTAAACCAGGGGAGGACCCTCAGCATACCTCGCTACCAGCTCTATGACCTCTCTCACAACACAGCCCACAACTACAAATAGCCATTGAACTAAAACACTCCGGTAAGACTGCCATGACTCTCTTGTTTCAACACCTTACATCATCTAAAAAACTGGTGTTGTAGCTCGGAGATGAAAGGGAGCAAAAGAATGACCATTCAGAAGGAGAAAAGCCAGTATTGTATCAAAAAAAATGTATGGATGCATAAAACTACATATGTATAGAACATTATTTTCCCTACCACAATTTTGCCTATTCCGTGTCCTTGGATTTATGTTAATGTCTTTTTAAATCTACATGTTTTTCTAAGTGTTGAGCATTCCTAATTCCATTTGCTTTCGCAGTACTTGCTGCTGCTTTATAATAAGCACCTGTGGGACACTGTCAGTGCTAATGTCATGATTAAAGCCAAGATGAAAATGAAACACCGCAGAAAGAGAGCAACTTAAAGAACCATCAGTCTTTACGACATCATTTTCTGCACTGAACTTGACTTAATGCTTTACTAAAATGATGGCACAATATTAAGCCAGTATTGTGGATATACTGTGAATATATTGTTTGTTGTTGTACATAAGTATATCTAGCTTTCTTACTATTTCAGGATAGACGGTATTCCCCAGAAGCATTTCCACTCTCTTGGCTCTCTGTTACTACATAATATTACAGGAATTTATTTTCATTCATTCATTCATTCGTTCATTTGGAATTTTCTATTACTGGTAAACCTTCTGACCATCTGTCCTAGTTCTGCACTGTGGTTGTTTCTGTCCTCATTTCTCCTTTCTAATGACACAATGGCATCACCACAGCAGCCAGGGAACAGACCAGGAACTTCTTCAGTCTCGTAAGTGATATTTGATGCACAGTCCAACACTGTCACTCTTTCAGGGAACAACACTTATTGGAGCCAATCAGCAACCAGTCGAATTCATAAAACACTATGATACTATACTAAAAAATAAATGATTCATAACATGAATAAACTTCACGTCTCCATCAACATCTCAGTGTCTATGTGATTCATTGTTCCACCATTTAATTAACATTATGAAAGAAATTAAAAATGTAAACAGTGCTGTGCTCTGTTTTAAGCATTATAAAGACGCAACAGCTCATTAAACCTTTTTCATTTCCCAATAACCAAAAAGAAAAATATGAACCAGATGCAAAAATCAGACTGGGCTGAACTTTTAGGTTCAGAATATACAGCCATGGAAAAAATTGAGAGACCACAGCAAAATTTTTTGTTTCACTCATTTCTCAGTTTATAGGTGTGCGTCTGTGAATAATATGTATTTACTTTGCAAACTGCAGCCTGGTCCCTCTCTGTTTCTCATTAATGAGGGGCTTCTTCCTTGCTTTATGGGGTTTCAGTTCTGCTTCTAGGACCCTGATACAAACTGTCCTAGCAGTGCACTTCACACCTGCACTTAATGTTTCCCATTCCTTTTGGAGGTCACTTGATGTCATCCTCCAATTCATGAGAAACTGTCAGATGAGTTAATGGTCGTCTCTGGCATTAGAAAGTCGCTTTACACCTTTACCTGGCTGATTTCTGGTCATTCCCAGTGTCTCCTGCTTCAACTTATTCTTTTGTACTGCTGTCTTAGAAATTTTGAACCTGGAAGCAACCTGCTGCTCAGTGTAGCCTTCTGCCAGCAGAACCATGATTAAACCAAGATTTAAAAATGCAGATTTATTTAAAAATATACAGTGGTCTCTTAATCTTTTCTGTGGCTGTAGGTTCAAAATATAAGGCATGATTTAGGCAGTAACCATACAGTATGAGGGTGTCATACCTGCCTGAATTGCTGACACTGGATGCACCGCGGTCTGTTAAAGCGCAGTGGGCTTTCTTTCAGGTTCTTTCTTTCAGAGTCCCAAGGTTTTATCGGAGGCTCAGCACCACTATATGCTAGCTAACAATGTCACCTACTTACTTCACATATACCGAGAACCTTAAAAACCTGTATAAAAGGCAGCACACCACAAATCACAAAGTGGCCACCATTTCATTACCATGCTTCTGTCCGATCTCCAGTAAAACGGGCTCGCCCAACTCGATGGTGAAGGTCTTGTTCTTCTCATACTCCTCGTCGTCGATGATCTTCACCTCTATCACCTTCCTGCAGGAACAGGAGGGTGGTCATTACAGCAATCAGCAGGTTTAAACACCAGACCCTAACCCTAAAAATAAAACAGATGTCTTAAACTTGCCTGTTTTATGTTATCTATCTGCTTCACTTGTATGTCACTTTAGAGGCAAAGTGTCTGCTAAGTAAATAAATTCATCACTGAATTTTCTATCCATTCATGCCAGTCAGGGTCACTGGGACCCAGAGACATTTTCAGGCAGCTTGTGGCACCAGGCTGAAGTAAAGTCCGAATAAATAAAAGCAAATGCTGACTAGATGTTAACAAGATGTATGAGGAGGAATCAATGAAATGCTACTTCTGTGGTTTAATAACCTTCCTACCAGCTTTTAAGTAAGGAAAGTGTTGGGGAAAAAACAGAACATACTCCGAAACATTCACAGACATGTAGCCCTAATGCTAGAGTATTTTACAGTTAACTACCTATGGATTCCCATGCAGAGATGTTGTTCAATGCGACTGGTGGCAAATAGTAAAGTTTGATCATTTGCTTTGCTTTTAGGCTAATTGTTTATGGAGCAATATGGGAACAATATGAAAAAGCAGCAGGAGTCGGACAATTATTTTGCGAGTGAAACTCAGACAGCACCGATAATTATAGTACTGGAGTGTCAAATGTGGGCCTGGGGTGTCATAACAGGTTTCATGTTGCCTTCCAAATTAGATTCATCTTCTGGTGCGAGATGCATCGATGTGATCAGTGATAATTATTAGCACAGTCATTAATGTGCTGTCTTTGTAGATTACTGACTCTGGGCAAATGCATCACTTTTACAGTTCAGCTGGGCAGACATTTTGGCGACGGATATTTCAGCCTTTGCTAACAGACTGGTTTTGATACAGATCTAAAAGAGACCGAACAGAGCCTTAAAGGACAAAGGAAAGGTAGTCAGACAAAGACAAAAGATAAAAATTGAAAAAAGTAAAAAATAATGGAGTGCTCCTTGCTTCGTTTGCTAAAAAGCCATTGATAAGAAATCAGAACATTTCCTGGTAATACTTTCTATGAATGCCATGTCTATAAGAATCTATGAACACATTCATTACACATTATAATGCATTCATAAAGCATTATAAACATGGCCATATTTATACAAAGATATGATATTACAGCGTTGATTATAATACTTCATAAGCTCCAATGAAGCTCTTATCTATTATGCACAATAGATACCTTCATAATGCATTATAATGATCAGTATAAGCAATAAGGATGTTTTGTACTGCATTATAAAGGTATCTATAATGCATTATAGATGAAAGTTTAGATCAGAGCTTACAATGCCTTATGCCTTTTTAAAAAAATTTATAACCATGTTACCCATTTCTTGAATACAGGAAACAAAGGAAGGGGCTCAGGTATTTAACGCAGAGATGGTCAGAAGCTCATGGAGTGGGAAGCAGATCCCAGGAAGAAAAAGCCTTTCCCAGACTGCAGGATTCCTGACCAAACTCACTTACACACCCCCAAAACATCCATCCATCCATCCATCAATCCATCCATCTAGCCACAATTCCAGGACAGGGTCACAGTCAGCTTGGAGCCTATCCCAGCAATCACAGGGCACAAGGTGGGGTGGTAGGTTGGCGCACTATTGTGGGGCCTTACGTGTGACAAGGCTGACGTAACAACAGGAAACCCGCACAGGATGGAAAGAACATGCATTTACACCCGTAGGCTAGGTCGTGTAAGGCCATTCCCCATAGCTAAACGCACCATAAAGTACTCACATGCCCATACACAGATCCAGGCTGGGGATGAGCGTAATCTATAAACAAAGGTGAGCACAGACACCCCGTGCATTTATTTAAATTAATTTAATTTATTTAACTGAACATCTCTGAACTATGGCTGCAAAAAGTGCTGGTTCTCTTCCAGCTCAATGAAGGACAAATGTGGCATTTTAAAATGGTCTAAAAAGGCCCTGTTTCTTTCTCACTACGAGAGGCTGCTGTAACCTCTCCCCAAAATCTTAGTTTCCACATTATTACTGTCTGTGCAGGTACAACCAAGTGCTTAGAATAGACACAAATGTATTTAAATTTATTCAAGATTTAAATCAGTTAATTTATTTTTATATTTCATACCAGCTACAATGGACTGTCTGGGCCCCGTGAAGTATTTCATGCAGAAGGTTATAATAATATCGGTCAGCAAGAACGCATCCATACGAGGAGCAATTTTCTGCTGTTGGACCATGACCCTAAATGAACAGACATACATGTTTTGTAGCCAGCAGCCCATCCGCCCATCACATTTCAGAAACCCAGCCCCCCACAGAGCTCACCTAATTGATGGCGTTCAGTTGGCTCTGCTTAACAAGGACGATGTGATCGGATTTTAAATAAAAGGCAGCCAAGCAGAAATGGAGATCAGAAACAGACAGCAGTGGGAAGAAACTTCCCAACTGTAAACACCTAATACATTTTTAATGTCCCTTTTGTTGCTATTCATTTTGTTGAGTTTTATTCTACATACCCAACTCCACATACATTACCATTTTTGGTTTAAAGGGCCACAGATCCCATCCATGTCTAGTTTTTGCCCCTTATATCCTGCAAACTGGCACACTTATAAATAATACTTAGATGCTATTTGTTAAATAATCTCCCATAAAATAACCTCCGTAGTCTTTCACATCTATCATGGCCCCAATGTTTTGTTGACTGAGATCCAGTATCTCAATTAAGATTTGTCTCCAAGGGGCTTTATGTTTGGTCTGGCCATTCAACAAGCCCTTCAAAGGACACATAAGCCCCACCCCCACCCCACCTTACAATGTCACCAATGGGGTGCGGGTGGGCGGGGCTGACACTGACAGACTGCAGGATGAACGGCAACAGGTACATAGAAATTAATGTGGCATGTGATTTACTGACACATTTTCATTACAACATTAGAGATCTTAAAAGTTTTAATTATCTAAAGTGTTTTCCTGAAAAAGACTAAATTATTACAAGATATTCAAATTTTTAACGTACAGGAATAAATCTTGAAAACTCACTGCCGTATTTGACTTAGTTTCTTTTCAAAAGTTATCCTGAAGGAATCCAATTTATTATTATAAATGATGGAGGTATTTACCACTTACCATTAGGAGGTACAGGCTAAGAAAACCTACCTACAATGAATTGCTACAACTATTAAATGCTCTGTTTATGTGCTTTGTAGCGTTGCTGCAACTAATTGCAATAACTAGCAGTCTGGAAAATTACTAAAAGCAAACAGTAGCATACAATGATATGAACCCCCTGGGATTATTAAAGATGCATTAGCAGGTCTAAGTACTAGACAGAATCTTAGCATTGTCCATGAAGATGTAACCACAAATGCATCGGTGGTAGTATCCGGGCACACAAAAACATTCACCAATGGGAGTGGAAACTAATGTAAGCAATTAGAGGAAACGTAGAGAAGGTGCGGCAAGGGGTTATTATGGTACACAGGAGATGAAAATTATTACATCCTTTAATGACTTATAGGAGAACATTAAGAAACATGTTTCCATAGAATTATTCAATTAAAAAAGACATTAATTTTATTGAAAATACAACGATGTAGAATAAAACTGCGTGTATGTTTTGGTGCACTTGAAAGCAGTTAAAAACTACATAATGGAATGGCATGACAACATGTAATAAAAAAAAAGAGTGCCATAGAAACATGGAGAAACAAAAGGGGAGGAGAGAGATGAGAGAGAGGAAAACAGGGACCAGGAGAGTGCTCCTCGATTTATGATGAGCTTATGCTCCGATGAGTGTAATGTGGTTAGTGGAAAATATCGTGTCAGGGTCGGTGCCCATCCGGCCCTGTTCCATGCGTCTGGTCCCTACTTGCCCAACAGCACACTGTTCCCATCCCATTTGGTGTTCCCCTAGTGTGTTTCCCTGCCCCCCCAGGGTGTGCAGCTCAGAGGCTGACACCCCTAAAGTCATAAGTTCAAGGCTGGCTGGAGGCCTGTCTCACCTTTAATTTAATATTTTGGTTTTATTTTATCCTTAGCGTCTGGTATTGTTTATCTATGTCTTTGCTTTGCGTCCCTGTCTATGATCTACACTACCCACGCCTTGTTTATTTTCTGCTTGTACTTCTGTTCCTAGTCTGTCCCAGTGTAGCTAGCCCTTAGTATTTATTAGTGTTTCCTAGTATCCAGTGCTCGTTAATCGTAATTTATTCCACTTGTTTCTTGTAGCCATGCCTTTACTGATGATATGATTTTGGTTATGGTTCACATCTGCCCCTCGTTAGCCCTTGTTAGCTGTGTATATTTATATGCCTGCCCTCATTCTTTTCATTAGTCAGTAGTTGTCCTGTATGTTTGCAGATGTGCTTTTTTCCCCTGTATTCTGCTTATCTGTGATTTTGTTGTTCCTGGTATTGCTTCCTGTCTTAGCTGTAGTTTTGGTGTTCGTTTTCTTTGTAATTCGTCAAATATGTTTATGATACAAGAAATAAGTAAGTAAATAAATAATTAGTACCACTGAATACATAAATAATTACTGTAACTAAATACCAGCAGTTGAAAAAAAGTAAATGAATAAATACAAGTTTATTTAGTTAAACACAGAAAGAAAACACAATATGTCGTTAAACACTATGACATGTTAATGCTTATGACCACTACAGAGACTGAAAACATGCTACCACTGGCATTGGTAGAATGTATCGTGCGGAATATCGCTAGCCTGGAAACAGATCAGAATTCAAAATTTTATGACTATTGAATGTGCATCACTATCGCATCATCGTAAAGTCAATGCATTGTATGTTGAACCATCATAAAGCGAAGAGCATCTGTATTGGATGTGCCAACAGCAGAATAGGGTGGAGCGTAGAGGTCAATGCTGAAATACCACCTCAAACACTATTCCCTACACGCAGCCCTCAGCCTGATTAGCAGAGCGAGGCCCAAGCAGACACACAGCCGGAGGAGCACACCATCATGCTGGGGACGGGGGACGCCGGCGGAACACATATCTAATCCGGTAAGCTACAGCATGGATGAAGTGGTATAGCCCGGAAGGAGCTAGAACTGAAACCACCTGAAGAGAATTACTGTGCAATCCACCCCTGGGAAGAGGCAGCCGGTGAGAGGAGTGAGGAGGGCATGTTAGGCAGGAATGAGCATTGAGGTCTGCCGCATGTCTGTGCTGCTGCAGGACTATAACGCTGCTCTTCCTGTAGATTCCCATAGAGTGATACACAGCATGTTGAAGTCCAATGTAAAAGGGCATTAAGGACATTAAGAATGGATCATGGAAGAGAGGAGCCTATACCTCTTCTTTGCTCCTGAGGTGAATAATGCCCGTCTGGTCCACAGACACGCTAGAAACTGTGCGGCTCATGTTATGAACTGGGGCAGAGCTCCCAGTCGCTATGCGTCCCATCAAGCCCCACAGACCTACTTATTTCCAGCCTTCCACCTTCCTGCCTCCAGTGCCTGCCTCTCCAGACAGGCAGAGATGGAGCAGAGCAGACTGCCAGACAGGCTGCCACTTTCCCATCGCTGTAACTGACAGGTGGGTAAATCAGTGTGATGGCATTGACGTGTGGGGAGGGCAGCACAGCGTAAAGCTACGGGGATGAGCACTGAGCAGAGTGGAACAGAGGTGGCCCCACGAAGTGCCAGTTAATACTGTCCATCCTAACAGTCATATTTGCAGTTAAGTGCCTTTAGTGCATTATACACTAACTGATGTACTGGCAAGCTGTTACCAAAAAGCCAGAGTTGCGTTCTGGCCAGGGGTGTGGAAAATAATTCTGGGCCCCCAGACAAAATTTCAGCTCCCACCCCATTTTATGTATTCAAAACAAACCGCCCACCTCAGCCAGAAGTTCGGGGGGTCTCCCATAAATTGACAGCGGCTCCTGGACACCTGCGCCATGTCCTGGAAATCTGTTATTCTGCTATCAATGTCATACTATCCTAATGATAGTATACTGTAGTATTTGGAATTTTAAAAAGCACTGCTATTGTTATATATCCAGATAATATTTGCTGGGGAGTGCAGTGTGTATTTTCATGCGAAAATAACGCAATTTACGGTATTACGTTAGCACTGCTGAAGCCTAGTTAAACGCCCTCCCCCCAGTTGTCTATCAGGGGCCCCTGTACAGGGCCGGGCCCCCTAAATCCGCCTGGATACCCATACCCTAGGTTCTGGCATCCCCACATGCAGCAATAAGGGATATACACCAAACAGATGCCCACACGTAGACTGTGCCTCACTCTGCCTGTCAGTCTGCTCTACATTTCCATCCACACTCACACATCGTCACACTCTGATGTCACCGAACTCGTTTATCAACAAAAAGTTTTCCGGCGGCCCAATTAAGGTGCTTCCAGCGCGAGCTTAAGTGAGACCATAGCTTGGAGCCGATGGCGGACAGGATTAATTAAATACGTAAACAGTTGGAGTTATCGGCCTGGTCGACTCGCCGCGCGCCTCTCCACATTTGCAAGGAGTTCAGTGGAACTTATTTTTGTCGTGTTAATTGAGCTGCTTTGAACCAAACTGGAGACTGGGAATAAAGGGAGCAGGAGACAGAGGGGAGACAAAAGGGGGCGATATTTAAACTGCTCTGAGAGACGGGGAGGCAGACGAGACACCGGGGGGAGCAGCCGTTTCAGAGATAGTTCATAATTACGAGAGAGAGACTGGAAATCTCAGCTATATAATAAGACCAAGAATATAATTAATTTCAGCACATTTAACTTCTCCTGACACAGAAAACTCTTAATCATACACCTCTGTCCTCCCTAATTGTTTAACTCGCCCATGAAAATGAGCGACAACAGAGATGAAGAGGCTGAGGAGGAGCAGTGCTGCAGATTTTCATCCCTGATATTTTTTTACAGCGCTGTTTAACTAAGTTACAAAGTCAATTTGAAGACAGTTTCATCCTGTGCTGATGAGGAAACTGCTTCAGTGTTTCTCCTCGAGGAAACGACTTGGTAAAAATAGTACAGATACTTACCTATTAACAGGTGTAATTGAGCTTGTAGGATGGGTGGGAACAGAGAGCACACAGCCCGTCAGGGACGGGCTCTTATTTTCGTAAGCGGTGTGTTTCCGGCTGTAACGTGCTGCTGTGTGGATGAGATCACTCACCATTGCAGGTCCAGGATCATAGCAGATTCACATTGAGCTGTCAAGGTCGCTGTGATCCGCATCATTTGGACGTCTCATTGCATTTAAAATGCTATCAAACCTTGCCAATCCACATCTCTCCATGCACAGAGTTTAAGTTGCTTTGGGCAAAACTGCCTGCCGGTCTCATAAATTTAAATGTAAATGTGCCAATCTAAAGTTCTGCAATTCCAAACCGGTCTCTGTAGGCACGAGTGTTGGCATAGTCAATTCAGACAGTTATATTATGCAAATAATCATTTTCCATAGCAACACACCCTGCAGCAGGATGTGAATGAATGCAAAACTGCAAGCAGACTTTGCTTATGGGTCGAAGCACCGACACAAGCACAACTCAAGTGCAGGCAGAAGCAGGTCAGTATCTGCACAGGAGCAAATCTGATGGTAGGCCCAAGATGGTCACAGGGGGGCACACAGGGAATAGTGCAAGTTGTCATTGGGGGGGCTGTTGGGTAAGTAAATGATCTGTAGCCATAACCCTGGAAGAGACCAGGCGTATGTGTTTTAGGATGAATGCCTTAATTAAAAAAATAGATGGGATGGAAAGCTGAAATAAAATTAAAGACAGTGTGCTTAGTGGGTGGTGTTTGGGAGGTCACATTGGCTTATTCTGGGGGGTAGCTTAGCCAGCGAATGCCCCCCCATGACGTCAACACTCAGGCGGGTTTACGTGTCCATAGCAGTATAGCAGATACCAGATACCAAGAGGAGAGAATGGAGCGGGGGGGGGGGGGGGGGGGGGTTAAGTACCTCCTATGTCAACATTCACTTTGTAATAAGGCCACCTACATGAGAGCAGATGTGGGGGGCGGAGACAGCACCCAAAACCGAATGCCGGAGGCCATATCAAGAAGTGGGGTTGCCTGGGCGCTAATTTGTAGCAGCGGCAGCCAACCCGCGCAGAACCTGGGTCCTAATTACAAACTCACTGACGAGGGAGGGGGCCGCCAGCACACAGCACTGCATGTTTGCCAGCAGAAAAAAACACCCACCACAGACAGGGGAAGTAATTACTTCTGGGAAAAAAAGGATAGCTCAGCGTACGTTACAGTCCAAGCTGGCAGCCCAAACAGCAACACACTGCAGTAAAAATGGTCAAGGACCCTCCCAGTACCACAGGCCTTTCCCTGTATGAGGAAACGAGAACTCACACACCAGAGATCTTGTAAGAGTTTTCTGTCAGTGTTCGCAGAAGAGCAGAGAACCTGAACCCTCGACATTATTGATCATTTCAAAGAAGGACCGGACTGAGCTTCTCTGTGAAGTGTTCTGGACAGGAACACCTCTGGGAACTGAGGCATAATGCCCAGGATATGAGGTGGAAAATTAATTTTCAAAGTGAAAAATGTATGTATTAAAAAAAAAAAATTCCTCTGAAGAGTGAGGCCCTTCCCACATGGTATAATCTCAGATTGTCCTTCTTTATTTTGTCCTGCATTCTGGCATGCAGGCCTCAGGCAGAATCACATCACTCTTAATATTTTTTATATTGGACTCAAACACCTGCACGCATGAGTATGACAGCACTGATACTTTAACAGTGTCCCTGTAATTCCTGAGCATTTTTTTATCCAATTGATCCATGAGGACCAACTGCTCCTCATCATCTTCACCATCTTCCCCATTTCCCTACAGCTTCTCCTGGTCACAGTGGTAGCATGCTGGCACAGTCAGACCGGGAATCTCCTTCCAAAGCCACAGACTCCAGCTTGTTCTGACGGATCCCCTTATGTTCCAAAGCCAAATGAGGGATATAATTATTCTGGCGTGTCCAGGGTCTGCTTGAGGGCCTCCACCCAGTCGACCTCGGGGACCCACCCTAGTGGCATGCTTATAAAAGGCCTGAACCTCCTCAGCTGACTCCTCTATACAGTATCTGAAGCAGCGGCAGCTGTATTTTGAGTCCTCTCCGGGTCTCCAAAATCCTGACCCTGTCATGGAGAGTGTGTCCAGCAGCCCTGATTTTGGACGCTTGCACCAGCGACCTAATTCTTTCGAACACTAACCACAGCTTGCGACCACAGGTGAGTATTGGGGCATAGAGCGACCAGCAAACCACAGGTCTCATTCTACGCCTTAACTTCACCACCACAGACCTCCTCAGCGCCCACAAAACTGCTGTCACCTAACCGATCTACCTCCCCCTTACAACCACTCGTGAACAAGATATAAGGTACTTAAAATCCTTCACTAAAGGCAGACGCCACCCCCCCCCACCACCACCCATCTGAAAGGAGCAATTCGCGATTCAGAGCAATTCACAGCCTCGGATTTGGAGACTCTAAACCTCATCCCCACTACTTCGAATTCAGTATCAAACAGCTCCCAAGCATGGGAGGTCCTGGTCACATGACACCAAAAGCACGACATCATCTACAAATATCAGGGATATCGCACCTAGTCCCCCCAACCAGACACCCATTAGTCTTGACTGCTCCTTGATATCCTGTCCCTGAAAACCACAAACAGGAGTGGGGCTGAGGCACACCCATGATGCAAGCCACTGAATAAGTGCATGTGTGTATCTCTGCAGTTTAATTCTGCAGGTAAGCTGGCTTAAAAGAACATTTTAGGCTTCATATAAATTGGTTTTCCTGTGTTTTGTTGCACTTTCCGATATGCACATAATATATGTCTTCTCTTATTTCTTATCATCCTACAAGTTTTCCTAAGATATTTAAAGTTTATGCAGAGAATCACTAATGAGTAACTTCTCAACTAACCCGAAAGAGGTCCTCACACAGAGCCAAAACAGAAACTAAGTCTCAAGAACAAAACCATTATTTAGGATGCTAGTGTTTGTGCATGTAGCTGAAATGTAATTAAATTTGAAGGTTATTAAAGGTTAGTGAGGTGCTATTAATGTTCAGTGTTTTGCTTTAAGGTTGGTGCTAAATTGCTACTGAAAGGCAAGGTTATAAACATGAAGGCAGCTGGGGACGCCAAAAAAAGCGTCATGCCTGTGTGATTACCACTGATTCATGGGTGTGGAACAGAGCAAAGCTTTATTATATACAGATCCTCAGCTTTCCATTTCGGAAAGACCTAATCGGAGAAAGACACACACGGCCGAAGGAACACACCCAGCTAAATACAGAGTAGGCTTAGCATGTGTGTTTATGCGAGCATGTGTGTGTGTGCCTATGGCCCCCAAGGTGACGTGTGTGTGGGCTGGCTCCTTCGTCCCCGGCTCTCCTAGTAAACTTCATTTAGACTCTGCCTCTGCTCCACTGTGTCTGGCATGCCGCAGATCCCCACGTGGGGTCGAGCTGAGGAGGGGTGTGGGGGAGTGGAGCACGACACAGAGGGGCACATGAGAGTGAGGGAAGGGCCACTCCTGGCTGGCCGGGATTCTGCGGGTGAGTCACGGCAGCGTGGCTGGGGGGGGCAGCTGACAGCAGTTCCCAAGATCGTGCTGCAGCGTCGCCGTGATGGGGGCGGGTCTCGGTGGCGCCCCCACCCACCGTGCACACTTCCTAGTCTCTAGAATTAGAAACTGTACATGTGAACACGAGTGCCAGGGAACCGCACAGCATCCAAGGCGGGGGGGAACGGATACCGGAACACGAAGCGAAGACATAGCCCTGACAGCCAGAATAAGGCTTTAAAAACAGGAATTATGAGCTGCACAAAGCCCGGCTATAATTTTCTCACCTGCTACCACAGACAGGCTTTTTATAAGAGCTTAAGTCACCATTTCATAAAATGATTAATTTACTTCAATAACTATAGAGACGTTTGCATAGTTATAAATGCCTTAATACAGGCCTTCACTTACATGCAATACTATGAGCAGCAGTATTTTAGAAAAAGCACTACTGGTCACAAGTACGTACCAAGTATACCATCCATCCATCCATATATCCCTCCATTTTCCATGACCCCTTATCTAATGCAGGGTCACGGAGAGCCTGGAGCCTATCCAAGTCACTGGACCCCCCTGGATGGCTTGCCAGTCCATCGCAGGACATCCACAGTTAGTAAAGTCAATTTAAAGATACCAATACAGCCAGACTGTCTTTAGACCGGAGGTCCCCAACAATTTTTCCCGGAGGGCCAACTTCTATCAGAATTCCAAAACAAATAGCCAATGTCCACTACCCCTGAAATCATTTGCCAACTGAGGGATGGTTCCCAATGGAAAAATGCTTAAAATGGTAAAAATTGTAAAAGGAAAAAAAAAAAAACATACCAGCAGAGCAGGACTGGCAATAGAACCCAAAACCCTGGAAATTCCCTGGCCACTATGCGGCCTTTACAGCCTCTTCTGATTTTTAAAAATATACCGAAAATAATTTTTTAATTATTGAGTATTTGAACTCAAAACTGCATGATGGCCTAGATTTATCTAGATGTAATTTTGATGCAGACAAACAATTATACATGCACATAAGTATGGCATATTGCTTACGCAAACACCCTCCCTGAGAGAACCAGGAGGTCGTATTGCTCCCATGAAATACCTGACACGTGTAACTCTGTTTTTAGGGAGAGCGACCTGTAAATCCTGTCTGTGTTTTATCATGATTCTCCATGACCTGCTTTCCTCAGACATGTTCTTGCAGCTTATAATCTTTGCCTTCTTAAATATTTTACTACTATCATCCAGTTCACTTCAAATATTGCTTCAACAGAACCATCTTTTACTGTAACCTGTGTTCACTTCTTGATGCCAGTAACAGATCATCTGCTCAGAGCAAGAACAGAAGACATGGAAATATAAAGGCAATTGCAAAGACAGAATTACACCATTACAGTTTATAGATCGCATCAAAGTCTAACATACTGCTTTGCTTCCACGCAGATATGCCCCTCTGGACCAGGCACAATTTCTACACACTTTCATCAGCATATGCCATGTGTGGCTAATATAATTGTTTTGGCCCTCATGTAATCAAACTGATCTTTGAAACTTTTTTTAGCCAATAAAATAATGAGCTTATTCAAGGTGCCTGGAGTTTAAGCTGGAGCCAGTTTATTTACTCGTCTTGTGCCAGATTATACTGATCTAAGGTATGCATGGATCTCCAGCTAGTGCCGCTATGCTGCCAAAATCAACTCAGGATGTGGTCGTGATATTGTATGACTCAATGTCGCCAATAAAGGTGCAGTGAGAAGGAGGTGCACTGTGGGTAGCTGCTAGATGTGACCGTAGTATTGTTTGCCAATAGGGACTTTAGACTCAGCACACCTGTACATGAATAAAGCACAAATGATAGTGAGGGGAAACTGTGCCTTTGAGAAGTTTAGAAGGGTTACATGCCTAGGTGAGCTTTCTGCCAGGGGCCTCTCACTCTAGATGACAGTCATGTTATTATCCCAGGGGAAAATCCATGCTAGTTCAAAATAGTATGTTTGCGCGCACAACACTTATCGGGGAATCTATATCACCACTGAACTCCCCCGACTCCCTGATCTGTACAGGATTTTGCAGAGCTTCTCATAAATCTCACTGTACCCACATGCAGTAAAATAAACCACATCCAAGCCAGCACTGCATCAGAACTGCAGATTAGGGTCAACACAATTACAAAGTGAAGCAGGAACAATTTATCTACATGACTAAAAAAAAACAGTAGATCTGAAAGTCAACGGAAAATGTGTCTGTCCCTAAACAGAGGATATACTATTCTGGAGTAATTCTTCACTGCTACAGATCCTGACCTCAGAGATCAAAACTGACACATTACTAGGTCACCAAAATAACACCATATAATTGTTCTTTGTAAGACTGGAAAGACAGATTGTAACAGGCTCCCTGTTTTAAAGCAAAAAAAAATCCCTTAAAAACATGTCTGATTAACCTTTTAAATCCCTTTAATGAGGATTAGTATGTAATTTTCATAATTGTATCCCTAAAATAGGGAGGCCTACTCATTTGGTTGTACACGTCTGATTTTTAAGACCATATAATCAGAGGTGGTTCTAGGAATATTTTACTGGGGTGGCCCAGCGTTGGCAAAGGTATGTCTAGAGGTGGCCACAATGTGTCGTTAATGTGTACGCACAGCGTGTGGCATTTTTGATATGCATTAATATTCTATTAATAACAGGCTAAAACATAAATGAATAGGATGAATCCACACAAATGATTGTTGATGGTCTGTCTCCTATTTTGCATAACCTTCGTTGTCAAGTTGGCTAGCATTAACAATGACAAATTGGACATCTTTCTGAGTTCACTTACAAAATTTAAGGCTAAGTAGTCAAATGCTCTAAGCCAAACCACCAAATTATTATACAAAATTTATACAGAATAAAGTGATGCTAAAATGTATCACAACACACACATGTAAAAGCACCTTGGGGTGACTTATGAACTATATGGCTCTATACAAAAATTAATTGAATTGAAAAATTGCTTTGTGCAAACCCTCGGTTCTGTATTCCTCTAAATAAACTCTAAATGACTAATCTGAATTACATAATATACCATACATTATAGCATACTGAATACAGGTATAATAAGACAGTTAACCTGGATGTTTTGGATAAAGAATAAAAAACAGGTTCTGACCATTTTTAAGGTGGTTAAAGACATGGACTTAGTTCTGCAGAACAAATTGCAAGGTGTTAGCAAACCCCGCCATGGGACACCTATTAACACCAATTTAACCCCTGTATTATTTGTGGGGTTGAAGTTTCTCCAGTCCATTTTCAAAATGAGGTTAAATTCTATAGAATCTAGAATTTAGAATGGAATAAGTAAAATACACAAGTGTTAAGGGCTTTTAAAGGTTTTTATCAGCCCTGGCACCAGCACAGGTTATGTGACATATGTGGGGGAGACACAGTTTAACTCACCAAGAGTAATTTTGGTAATCCTGCTATGACAATGTTAAAACAGCAACTGACAGACGCTCATTGTTGAATGACATAAATGACAAATAGGCATGTATGAACCACGGGCAGCACAACCACCATGTTCTAATGCTGTATATACTAAGTTAATTTACACAAATAAAATCACACACATATAATACAAAGTCAGCAGTTGCTACAAAAAAAACAAACAAAACGTATACGGCCTACGCTTCAATCTACAGTCAGCTAAGAAACCAAACTCGACTGACCTGTCAGAAAAGCTGAATCTGCTCCGCTGACTGGACTTAAATCTGGTTGTCATGTGTCAAATATTTTCTAATGTGTATTTTACCACATTTATTCAGATTCGCTCTCCATAGCCTACAATTGTATGCTAGTCAGTCAGAAAATTGATCCTTCAGCCACCACTGAATTAACATCAGTTTTTAGCAGTCAAGTATTTTGCCTGTTTTATTTACTGTTCAATATTACACTACTTACAATCAACATAGAATGAATTCATCTCAGTCCAGCTTTTAATTTATTTTTACAATTTGCACAATATTTATGTAAGCCATTTTGGTTACTTTGGGAAACATATCATCTTAATATCATGTGATCAGTCTTTTTTTATATTGTACATGGACTTTGTATATTGTCTAATAACTATAACTTAATGAGAGAGATGTTCAAAAACGTCTGGTTATGGTCTGGGTAATGGGGGACAATGCACACCACCAATTTTCCGATTATGTATTTCTGTACATCTTCATTAATAATTGCACTGTGTCCATTCACCACCAGCTATCGAACATGAAGTCTACATGGCGACATTCCAATATTAATAAATATTCTCCCGTAAAATAATATGGAAAACCATTGGGTCTGCAAAATTACTATAAACTATAAATTGATGAACCAATATCTCGTTACAGCAAAGACTGCCTCTTAGATATTAAAAAGATTTAGCACACATAGCAAAAGGACTCAAAACCAGGGCTGCCAGCTCTCATACATCTGGAGTGACACTCCTGCTTTCAGACTAACACACTCACACAGGAAATCGTAAGGCAAATCTATATTATTCCATCATAAACCTAAAGCTACACCAAAAGCCCTGGGGTAGTTTGTAAACCCTACAGACTATTTACAAGGCAATAAAACTGTTACATATATGTAAATGAGTGTGCAGACTTGTCTCGAATTGAAAATCTCACTCCAGCCAGCTGACCAAAGTTGGCAACCCTGCTGGAAATGCAAAAATAATCGGTGTGCATCTCTGCCCGTGGACATCTAAGGTCTGTTATTAAAAACTGCCTGGCTTGCTTGCAGAAAGAAATTATAGCCAGAAGACTGAATATCGAATATACAGCTAAATTTACTGCAGTCACAGGATTCTGATGGACAAGCCATTTCAAGAGTTGGGGAAACCCGTTTGTTACGTCGGGTAATGTACCGACTTCTTCTCTTTGATTAGTCTGAAAACTGTTTGAGATCTGTGATCCTGAAAGTTAACCTGCTCTAGAACAGTTTTGCTCTGCAGCACTAGTTACCATGGTGATGTATCCTGCTAAGAAGAGAACCAACATCGTGATATCAAAAAGCCAGAGTTAAAGTTATTTACCTGCAAAGTTATCTGGCTAAACAAGGAATAAGACTTTGTGATACAGGACCCAGACTTACTCGGCAGAAAAAAAACTTGTTGGCCAAACACCTGCTGCACAGTGAGATGGAAGCCAGTGATGTGGCATCTGGGATGGCCAATCTGATTGTAGGGGTGGCCATTGGCATAGGGTATGAGGCAGGGGGACACCCAGGATGGGATCCCAGTAAGACCCTATAATGCAACATAAAATTCATGTCATACTTTTCTAAGGTCCTGTAGTAAGATAGCCATGTTGTTGTGCTCTTCCCTGTATTAAGTCCCTATAATGAGCTACTGATTCTATTGCAGAACCTCTATTCTGAAAAGACCCTACAATGTAATGATATGTAGGCTTGAGCCTATACAGTCATACCAGACATTTTTACTACATTTTCAAAAGCAAGTCTATTCCGGTATTTTGAAATTTCGATCAAGTCATCATAATACAGTAAGTTCTTATTCTGTTACATACTTTTCTTCATTAAGACCCTATAATACAGTCAGTAATTATTTTGTTATACACGTTTCTGCATTAAGACCCTACAATATCATGAGATACTTATTCTATTGCATACATTTCTTTGGAGCATCACCATTCCATTCATGCAAATCACTTTCAAGCAAGGCCAGGAAACAGAGGGCGAGACAGAGAAAAATAGCAGCACCTCACCACAGCTACTCGGCGGCGCCCAGCGCTGGCAGTGATGAAGCAGCATACGGCCCTGGAGAAACATGTGCTTCACTGATAACACCGAGCGCGAGAGACAGAGCACATCAAAGGCACGCCGGCCGCCGTGGCCCATTCTCCGCTTTGTATTATGCTCCGTTTTTCCATTACGGTTTTACTCCCTTGCTAATATAATTATAGGCTTCTTTGTTGTCATTTTGTCATCACATCTGTGCTTGTCAATTTAATGTTCAATCGGCTAATTTACGTAACACAAACAGGAACCAAAAATGCAGCGGAAATATGCACATCAACTGACAAAATGTAAAATAAGTACCAGTGCTAGCTAGCAGGACGGGTGACACCAAACTGAAATGTGGCCAGCTGGGGGGGGGGGGGTGGTGCATTGTCAGCTCCATCAGGTAAAAGCGGGCTGATGTTTCTCCAGCAGGATATAAGAAAAACAGCTACATCAAGGCTGAAAAAATGGAGCCAAAACAGAAGGACTGGATCTGTGCTGTGTTTACAGTGATATACGCAGCCACCCACCGTGGCTAAAGGGAGGAAATGGCTCCTAATGCATCTCCACAGCAGATCCAGTTACGGAAGCTATGGTGGAATTCGCAAGACAGGAGCTGACAGGCACAAAGGACAGGGCCAGAGAGACGGGAGTACCAAACAGCCTGCAGAAGTCAGACACATCCAAGTCACGCCGCACAATGAGAACGAGACTCCCCCCAAAAATTGGGAGTTTTCTTAAATGACACAATGAGGCCGAGCCCACCAGCTGGTGCCTGCTTGACATGGAGAATTACCTTAAAAAGTGGGAATGGGACATTTACTAGCTGACAAACCATATTAAAGAAGCGAATGACAAAAAATTAATTTGGAAAAAAACAGCTATAGAAATAGTGTATTTAATGTAGCACTTGAAATGTAAGCTAACCGAAATATTTATCCAGGGGAATGAAAACTCCTGTCAGAGCAGAAAGTAATAAACCACTTGAGGTCTTCATGCAGATAGCAGACAAGTCCAGCCATAGAGCCCGGTGCTTCAGGAAGTCTGGATCAAGGCTTTAAAAATGAAGTCCAAACACCGGCTTTTCCCCGAGATTCAGAATCATGAAGGACTAATGGTGTCCGTTTACGAACGTGCCGACCAGTTTGCACTGGTGAGACCCTATGGCAAAGCCGTTTTAGCATTAATTAATTTCTAGAGGATATCACAAATTCAGTTCTAACTAGTTAGAATGTAAATTCTTGATATCAGAAATTCAAACATTATATATTACAATATATCATTATTAAAATGCATATTTTCAGTTTTAACTTGTTAAAATGCCAATTCTTGATACCGGAAATTCAGTTTTAGCCAGTTAGATCCAAAACGTATTTCTCATTCATTTCAATGTGAGTTGGAATTTGAACTAGTTAAAATGTCAGTTTCTGATATCAGGAATTAAATCATAACTAATTATAATTCAATTCTACGTAGTTAAAATACCAATTTCTGATATCAGGAATTCAGTTTTGACTAGTCGAAATGCCAATTGTTAAAGAAATAAAATTTAACTAGTTGAAAATCCAATTTCTGATGTCAGGAATTAATTTGTAACTAGTTATAATGGAATTTTAATTCTAACTAGTTACAACTGAATTCCTGATCCTAAAACAGCTTGCCATAAGGTCCTGCTGTTGGAAGGCCGGTCCGCGGCATGATCATCGATCAGATACGGACTCTCAGTGGGTGCCCCTGAACAGCCCTGGCATATTTTCACCATGTTCATCCTTATTTTTTCTTTCATTTCTTGTGGAATTTTGCTGGCAGGAGTGCTCTGCAGCAGGCAGGCATGGTACAGGCTGCATTCCCTGCTTCGTGCCCCCCTGGGCCGTCCTCTGAATCACCTCAGCACCGACCGGAAGCGCTTACTGAATGTGAACCTGAGCCGGTCCCAGGAGGCAGACAGGCAGATGGCAGCGGCTGGAAAAATAATATATATAAATTTTTTACAAACTAAACAAAAGCATTATGAGTCCCACATAATTACAAAGAAAGGTTCCATTCAAAGTAACAAACATAAAAGGAAAAAGTAGGGTGTAATCTCCATGTCAGCTCCATGCAGAACGGAGGATAGAGGTTTCTCCTACCAGGAACCACATTTGAGGTCACCTGACAGGTTGGCGTGTGATTAGTCAGGTGACCTCAATGTGCCTCAGTGTGCCTAATTGCATGCCGGCCTGTCAGGTGTCTATTTCCAAAGCCCTCATTTGACTGTAATCAACATGCACAAGTCATTTCAAACAGAAACAGCCTAAACCAATCGCTGCTAAAAGCCCAACTGGTGTTGGTGGTACAGCAATCTGAACAGCATAACCTCGGGTTACAAAATGCTGATATTACCTTCTAGACCTATTATACCCCAGAGCAGGGCAGAGACAATCTACAAGAATAAGGGTGTAGTACAGCTTTCAAAAAGACATCCTGATCCCAGACAAACAGCAGGCGATTTATCCAGCTAAAATATTATTAGATTACCAGGTCAGCAGTGCACCAGGAGGCTTGAGGCAAGAGATCTTATAACTGACAATGGATACTGACTGTTCTGAGTAAAATGTTATGACACAGTAAACCACACACACACACCGACAGACCACACAGATACGCAATTAACATGCTGTCAAAACCTGAATGAGAAACACTTGTGCAAAAATGTTGATCTGACTATAAGAAGCATAAAAAACATAATTTTTTTTTTAATCAGAGAATATTGAGACCACTCATCGAGACGTCATGTTTGTTGTCTTCCTTTCATAATTCATTTAAAAACATCTCTCACAATAAGGTAATAAAATTATGATATAAGCAATATTACATGAGGTCACAAACTCTGACACAAACACAGACAAAGACACACACACACACACACACACACACACACACACAGTATTTGAGGGTCAACTGCCCCAGACAGCTGTGACAGGAAACAGCCTCAGCGCTGATTGTTTTCTAAAAGACCTTCTCGAAGGTTCAGGTTCAGTGCACACGCTGTCAGAGGAGTCGGCTTCAGGTGGACAAAAAAGCGGAGGACAAAAGCTCTGTTGCACTCATGCAAGCTACGGTCAGAGACACCCCCCTCCCCAACAAAAGCAAACATACTTCACTGCTTTTAGAAATGCTTTAATTTCTCTCTAAGGATGGGCTGGGTGCTATGTTGGTCTGTTGATTAGAACTCCGTGCCCATGGCCTGAAGGTCATTGGTTCAAATCCCATTGCTGGCAGGATGATACTGCCATTGTGCCCTTGAGTAAGACCCTTAACCCCATTTGCTCCAAGGACACTGGCTGACCTTACACTCTTGCCCCAAGGACACTGGCTGATCTTACACTCTGGTCCTCACGAGTAAGTCGCTTTAGATTAAACTGTCTGCTAAATAATTAAATGTGTTTGCAGCAAATTATTCTCCACCTTTGTTCTTGGTTTTTCATGAATCCCTAAGCACTCCGAGGTTAGGCTTTGTGGCTACACCCTCCCATCGGTAGCTCGCAAATATCAGACCAGGAAAGAAGGGGCCAGAAAACCCAGACCGCTGGGAGAAATTTATACCAACGTCACCCAAGACATTATCTCCCAACCCAGTCCTCAGGGTCCACGTCTTTCTTCCCTCCCAGCTACTACTGGGGACCACCAGACAGTCCATGTTTTTGCTCCCTCCCTGCTCCCTGCCAGGCAGTCCAGACAGTGGGGGTCCCAGGAGACAGGGTTGGGAAACACTGATCTAAGACACCCATAGGAACTACTGTATATTCTATCCCTCCCCCAAAAAACAGAGTAATTTACCCATGGACACATTTTAGTTGTAAGGTTTGATATAGAAATTCATAATTCAGGCCCTGTCTAGATGTCACCTTCATTTTAAAATCGCCAGGACACAGTTACGAAATTTCAGACAGGGGCTGAATGAGTACAAAGCTCAGTGTTACTTAATGCACGTGTTATTCAGTTTGAGCACAAAGACATCAATGTGAGTTTATGCCCTTGTTCTGTCTGAGCTCTTTGCCACTGTTTGCACTAATTCTATTACATTTTCACCACAAAAAAAAGGTTTCAGACACACTTTATTGTTAAGAGATCCCAGAAGGGGAGAAGATGTGGCTGAATAGCTCTTCAGCGTAAGACACATTAAAAGGAGACAGACTTTGGCCTGGGGCAGGTCTGCAAATACAGCCAGGCTGAAGAGGAAAACTCAAAGGCCAGACTACACAACAGAGCAGCTCAGAGTTCACTGCCCGCTCAGGACAGAAATTCCCTAACATGCGATTCTGAGCGTTTAATCAACTCATATCATTTTATGATAGTTCATCTGACTCCAAATACAGCTGCCTCAAATATGATTTAAACTCTAACTGCATGTACCAAGATTATATACACGGTTATTTATCTGATAACTGTTATTTCTCTTTATTCAAGAAAAAAGTTATGGTCATCCATCCATCTTGCAAGAATGCTTTTCCAGTTCAAGGTGACGGTTAGCGTGTAGCCCACACAGGAAGTGAGGGGGCGGAGACAGGGGAGCACCCTGCACGGGATGCCAGTCCGTCACAGGGCACACACTCACACACATCAACCCCCCACACCGCATGCCTTTTTGGGCTTTGGGAGGAAACCCAGAGAGGCAAGGCCAAGATTAAACCCAGAACTCCGGAGGTGAAAGACCGCAGTGCTATCCACTGAGGCGTTTCAACTCTATTTATTTATAAATATTACAGGCCACATGAAGTATTTCTAAAAATGACTTCGGCACATACACGTACAGAATGGCATTGCTCATTAAGTTACTCTGACACCCTGCTTTAATGTCTAAGCACTCATTCGATGTATCCTTCCTCCCAGTCACTGTTTACCGCCTGCATTGAGCCTCCCGGTCACATGACAGTGGTTGATAATGAGGTACAAACTCAGATTCAATTTCCTATGGAGAAGCAGATGAAGGCGTGAGGGGGAAGACACCTCCCCTCCCCCCCAATGTTCGTCAGAGCGGCTGTCACAGCTACAAAGAGCATCAGAGCCTCGGTCTTAATTGGAATTAAAGAGGAAAGGAGTAAGATAAGGAAGGCAGGAGGAGGAGGAGAGGAAGGCAGGCAGCAAGGAGAGGATTCCAAGGAAGAAATTCCAAGGAAGGTCAGCTGGCTGTCAGATGAGTGGTACTACCTCATTCCAGTGCCTATGCATCGCGGTGTCATTGTCCTGTCATTGTACAATAAACTGGTTTTACTACTCTTGCAGTTCGACGTACATTGAGTGACATAAAGCCAGATATAAAGTGTTTTCCCTCAAAAAGGCATTCACAGCAAGCTGACTGACACCATGGATTTTACAGTTTTGCGCGATTGTTTTGGAGCATTTCTCAAATGACAATTAACACTTGCAAAACAACAAGTGTAATCCTCATACTGTAATATAACTTCTGCACAGCAGAATACAGTTTTACACTAATTTACAAATGTTTTAGTACATATATGCAAATGGTTTTGTACAATTGTCATCATCTGGCACAATTTTCAGTTGCTTTGGTCTTGATGTTCATAATAGATTA
>JAAGVU020000002.1:24814591-24845427 GCA_011763525.2 Mormyrus iriodes
GGTTATAGTGCATTTTAGGTTCATCCTGAAATTTCACCCGAAAGCCGAATATCCCTGACTTTTTGTGAGTAGTGTATGTGGGACCTCCTTCAGGACAGCTGGAAACGCATTCCTGGAGGCCAACTCATGAAACTGGCGTAGAGAAGACAATACGGTCAGCTAGTCCCTGGAGCAACTGGGGTTAAGGGCATTGCTCATGGGCCCAATGGTGGGATCACTCTGCTGACCCAGGGATTTGAACCAGCAACATTCTCCACCCCTACCCATGGAGCTACCCACGTCCAACAAAAAACTTTTGGTCAGTGCATAATTTCATATATATAATTTTATAGTTTGTTTTGTTTTTTTGATTGCTCTAAAATGTAGAGAATTTTACAAATAATCCTTTCTGTGGGTGGGTGTGTCTAAACTTTTGACTGGTACTGTCGACCATGATGACAAGCGGCTGAATGCAGATCCAAGGACTGTAGAGGGGATGGATAATTCAGAATGTTCTTACTGTCGGGGGGGGGGGGCCGGAGCACTGAAGAAAGAAAAAGCATGAAGGCCAGCTGCTGGCAGAATGACGGACCGCCGGCTGTGAAGCCAGCGCAGGACTGACCTCGATACGAGATGCACTTCGTACTTTATGGCTGAGATTACGCTGATCTGATGAACCTGAATGAGACGAAAGGCGTAATTAAGCCGAGTCACGGCATCATGGGAATGCCACCCGGCATGAGCAGAGCCGGGCTGCTGTGTTTACAGTCCCGCGCTGCCTCCTGTCAGCCCCACAGGGTGCTGCTGGTCACTGGAACATCACTCGGCACCCCAATGCTCTGCATGCACAGCTACCCAGCATGGGGCCGCCGTGGGACAGCGGAGTGCAGCGGGTGCCACTGACGCGGGGGGGGTTTTAGAAATGCTTTTTTTCACGTAGTCACATTCACTAAGAATATAAATCACTGCTCACAGAACGAAAGCATCCTTAGTGATCCGTCTCTACTGTGAGGATTTTGACCACTCCCCTTGGATCTGGGACTCTAGGAAGGCTCCAGGTAAGCAGGGACCAGAGGTGAGTAATTCGGGTCCAGAGAGTAAAAGTCCAGACAAAGATTTTGTTTCAACCAGCTAGTTGAGCATAAAACGTCACAGTTACAGAGTACTGAACTGGTTGGTTGAAGCAAAACCTTGGTCTGGATTTATACTTTCTGGAGCTGAACTACCCACCTCCGCTAGGGACGCATAACTACAGGCATCTTCTTATTTCAGAGGCACACAGGGGCACAGGCACTGAAAACAGGGTGAGGAGCAGGAAACCTTGTGAAAGCTACACTCTCATACGTTCACAGCAACACAGAAGCTTAAAATAGTCCACAGGAGTGAAATAAAAGAAGCCCAAGTTAAAGAACAGCAGAGGATTGTGGTTAATTTTTCAGTTCTTCTTTTCTTCTAGCTCCTGTCCTCAGATTCAACTCAGATCTTCCTTAACACCACCAGACATCATGTGCGAATGAGGAAATCTCACTGATTTCACTTGTTTTTTATGTATTAATAGCCCAGGAAGCAAAACAGAATAGCAGTGCTGTAGGAATGGACAAAACTCCAGCAAACTCGCATAAACTTCGCACTCGACTAAATTGGCTCGTTTTTAATCCACTTATCACCTCCGAGTTTGTGGATCACGAGTCTGTATTCTGCCTGGCATCACATGCCATCTTGGCAGGCCAGGGGCCAACAATTGATCCTGGTTAAAGAGATGAGCTCTGAGAGAGAGCAGTAGCAGGAGCAGGGAGCTGGCCCGGGGCTGGATGCCGGCCCGGTCCCCGGCCACTGTTTCCAAACTTTGTGCCAGTTCCCACTTCCGTCCAAATCAGCGTGGGGGCGGGGGGGTGTTTTGGCTGGTGCGTCAGCAAAATACCCCCATCAGCTAACAGTTAATCCCAATATGAGAATAGCAAGCCACCCCCTCACTCCCTCCTTTATTGGGGGGGGGGTGTACGTGGAAAAAAAAAAAACGAGACCGAGAGTGTGATGCCACACAGGTGGATTATGGGCTATTGCCACAAAACGAAACCTTTCGTCTTTCCTTCCCTAAATGCTCGGTGTCATTGGCATCACAGCCCATTATGAAGAGCTGTAGAGCGGTTTAACACAGTTGTTACGTTCGAATGTGCAATTCCTGACCACTTATATGCTAAAAAAAGGGGGAGCTTCCTGGCACTAAAAATTAAGGACACCCACAGACGAGATGGTAAAAGGGAAGCGAGGGCAAGAGGCGGCAGATTAATCTAAGAGCAGCTCTGTGGCACAGTAAACCTTCCCTTCAGGTACCTCGTGCCATTACCGTCATATTCGCGTTACATTTTATACACAGCGATCGTAATGGCCTCAGAGGTCGACTGCCTATGAACGTCTGGGTCTGAGCCACACTGGGTAGCACCCGCACACCACATACGCAAACGCATGGTACACACGCACACAGGCCTGTATCCAAAAGGGAAACAGACAGGCTGAGTCTGCCAGCCAAGGTAAACCGCAGGTTGAGGCTCTGAGTTTACACATGCAATAAATAAAAAGGCCAGCCTATCTACCACCGCCCCTCCCCCATCAACTCCAGCTACAGCGACAAACAACACATTTTAAATAAAAGCTTGATGGACCCCCCCCATCCATGCATCTACATGACAATTAAACGTGAGATGAGAGTCCTTTTCCTGTGCGGCCGGTGTGAAGGCAAGGAGGAAACATGTGGGACTGACACTTTATTTATCCATCCTTCCAAATATTCGTGGTTTTCTCTGGTACAAAACTAAGCAATAAACTGACACATTAGAAGATCTAAATCCCCACGACTTGTGAGGCACACATACAAACACATGTCTATGTAACATTGTTTTAAACTCCTGTGTGAAGGGCTATGCATGGATTTTACAGATACAATACAGTACTGCACATTATAATTGCTGGGATTACCTATAGATCGACTAAAACAATCTCTCTCAAACCAGCCCTCGGGGACCCCATATCAAGGGAGCAAAAATGTAGACTGTCTGGCAAGGAGCTGGGAGGGAGCAAAAATGTGGACCGTCGGGGGGTCCCCGTGGACCGAGCTGAGAACCACTGAACTAAATTACATAAAGCTTATCTCCCTCACTGTAATTTCAGGCTATATGAGGGGCTGTGTGTCCAGGGTAGAACCTAGGGCACCTACACACACTCACACACCTGTACACAGAACACTCAACCAAGCAACACTGCCACTCCATCAAACTGCCCTGACATGATAGGAGATTAAAATAGGTTTTTCCTCATTCAATAATCACGCTCTGGCATTATGACGGAAAACATGCTTCCTTCCCAAGAAATGCCTGGCATCGAATAAACTGAAATACCTCTGTATTTTAGGTTTAGAAAAACACGGATTTTTTTCCCCTCATTATTTTCCAATAAACCAGCTAATTTCCATAAAATTGCCAAAATACTGGTGCTCATAGCTGACTTCACCACGGTAATAGCGCTTAGCTCACTGTCTTGCTCAACAGAGATGGACTGTCATGCATGATTCAAACTGTATGGTCAAGTGAACTGAATGTAAGAATCAGGAGTCTCTCACTGTCACATCAGGCTGAACTGGGAAGCATGCAGGACTCTCTTCTGGACACCAACACCACAAAACACAGCCATCAAAGCTGTTTAATGTTTTAAATGGACTTACATGGATGTCAGTTAGCTAGCTATCTAGCTACCAACATTAAGTTGTTAAAATTGGTGATATAAAGTAATCCATACAAATGACCATCATGAATACAAACGTTAACTATACTGACAGAAAATGGGTACAGCCCTGGTACATATTTGTTCCCCAAGGTACAAACAACATTACTGTACCCCTAATGGTACAAAAATGTTCCTCAGACTCCATACCTTAAAAGGTATATTTACCCTACAACTAAGGTGCAATTGGCAGACCCTTCAGGGTAAAACCCCAGTGACAAGTAATTGTACCCTCAAAGGTACAAATTGGTACTTTTTTTCTGGCAGTGTGGTGCAAAGGTTAAATAGTTAAATAGATGACTTCATAAAACATCCTTCAATTGATCAATTAGATGTCAATTGCTGTCAGCAGACAGAGGAGAATGGGCGTATTCTATCTATAGCGAAACGGTAAGTGGCTCAGCAGGCCAAGTCTCTGTGCCCGTGATCAGAAGGTCACCATTTTGAGCACTAGCCTTGAGCAAGACCCTTAACCCCCAGCTCCAGGGGCGCTGCACATTAGCTGCCCCTGCACTGTGACCCCCTAGCTATGGAGAGCAAGATGATGTCAGCAAAGAGAAACATTCCAATGTACCTGTACTTGTGCAAATGACAAATAAAGCATGTTTGTTTGTTTGTTTGTTGTTGACAAAAATCATACGTGGGTTTCATCGGACAGCAACAATATGTCAGTGGGGGTTAGCATGTTGGTGCCTGTCCTGGTTTCCTCTGAATATCATGGTTTCTTCCCATAGTCCAAGAAAATGTGCCAAAGAGAACTAGTGTCTCTAAATAGGCCGTTGTGAGTGTGTGCCCTGCAATAGAATGGCATCCCACCCAGGGTGTTCCTCTACCCAATGCCCAATACTCCCTGAAGCTGACTCAAGGTTCTCCATGCTCCCTGTACTGGGTAAGTAGTAAGAATAGATGAACATATATATGAAAATATTCATTTTCAAATGTACTGATGAGTGTATTGCACAGAAGGGAAACACAGGAAAAACTCATAAATGGTTTAATCAGCATCTATTTAAAAATATAAGGACAAGGTTATACGAACTGGAATTAACTTTAAATATAATAGTACTTTAAAAATGCCTTTTTATTCTGTGGACCTTTTATTGCAATGTAGCATGTTCAAATGTGTTTATGATGAAAGGGGGGATTTTCACTACAGTTTGATTAAATTAGCAAATGACTGTCAGCACCCTATAATTACAAATAAGGGCCTTAGACGGGCCCTGGAAGCCACCTCCGATAACACTGGGCCTGTGACCGTGAGCATTAAATAAGACACGTTTAATCTGGCTGCAGGAACAGCCACCAGGATTCCTGCAAATGAACCTGACGCTGATATTCCTAGGGCTGGGCAAGGTGCCGGAGGGGCAGGAATTGAAGGTGGGGGTTAACTCTCCACCCTCCTGCTGATGTCTCTACTGTTAGGGAGGGAGGCACTTGTGAGCTTTAAAGGTCAAAGGGTAGGGAGGCCTTGGGTCAGACAGCTCCGGCAGTCACATGGCTACCAAATGGGAAGCTTCTTTGAATTCTGGAATTTTAGCGCTATTACATGAAAGATGATGCTGTCTTTGAATTTTTCTCAATAACAGTAGTGTGAGACGACTTGTTATATCCCCTGTGTTATTCTTGGGGTTGAAGTTTCCCCAGTCCATTTTCAAAATGAGGATAAATTCTATAGAATCTAGAATTTAGAACGGAAGAAGTAAAATACACAAGGGATACATGGTTGCCATTAGTCTTTAAAATATTTTTTATTTTTTATCTATATCATGCTCTGTAAACCAACCCCACCATCATTTCAAAATCTCTTCATCTCATCATTGTCACAGCTCTTCATGTCACAAATTCAAATCAAGTTACGCTGTTACATTTTCCTTGACGTTTTTGCGTAAGGGCTGTACATTCTTGGTTCCATTCAATATTGAAACAGAGTGTTGCACATATAATGTCATTATACTCTAGGTCCCATCCAAAATTCTGACATCTTGCACATAATACATAATGGAAAAAGAACAAATTAACACTGCAAGCGTTTCAGAAAACGCGATTAGCAGCACAGCACCATGAACTCTGCTGGGTGGGATTCGTAGGTTCTTTCATTTGAGTGTCATCTCAGTAGGGTGGATGTACAATATGGCAGTCAAGCCTGAATCTGTGAATATTAATAGAGCACATGACCACACTGGTACATTCACAGCCATCTGCCCAGTAAATTTAGCCTCAAAATAATTTTCTTAATGGCTTTGATTGTAAAAGCACAATATGGCAGCTTTTTCCCAATCCATCCATCTAACATCTACTAATCCAATACAAGAGGACAGGGTTCCTGGACCCGACACAGCAATGCCTACTGTGCCATCGTACCATATCTTACCTAAAAGCAATTTACTACAGAAATTTAAATAACTAGAGTGGAACATTAATGTCGACATGAATTTACTTCACTGGAATTTTTAGTGACATTTATATTGCTGTCTGTTTCAGTCTCTATGTTGGTGTCTGGGGCCTATATCTAGCTGTTCTGCTCAGGTAGGAGAAGGTTTAGAAACTGTGGGAGACCATGAAAACCTTCTACGCTGAGGGGAATTAAAGACATTATCACTTTCACATAGTCATTTACCACTGTATTAGTAGCCTAATGCTTTTTGACTAGCTTTCAGCTATTTTTTGGACAGAAATGGCCCATGTGTGGTTCCTGTAATGAGACAGTAAAAACCATGCCTCAGTTCTCTAAAGACTGATGTGCACTTGATATACGTCCTACATCTGAGAAGCCCTGGTGTGCAAGCCATGCTTACTGCTGCCAGAGATGAGGCTTTGATGCCCATTGCTGTCGATCGCCGTCTGCTTTACCGCTACGGGGACCATTAAAGAAACCAATATAAATTTCCCAGAACAAGTCGTCAGATTCACCACACGTGGGTTTCAAAGTCCCGTCTCACCCGTCACAGGGCATGCCCGCCCACACCGGCGCGGATCCCAGGCACAGCTGAGCCATCTCTGCCACGTTATCCTCTCCTAAGCACTGGAGTGAAAGACAGGAAAGCGAGCAGACACTCCACAGAAAGGAGAGGAACGATAAACCGCTCTCAGTTTATAATACAGCCGTCAGTGCTCTCTCTGTCTGCTCCGGGCCCATGCTTCACCAAGCAGAAAGCATCACATCACAAATACATCCGTTTATAAACCCACTATTTAAAGACGCCAGGTTTAAGCTCTACACACCAGGGTCAAAAATGCGGAACGGCCTCCCAAAATGTGCCCAGCATCACTACGGACAGTCTGCCTGACACAGAGTGTCTGCCAGGCCCCATAAGGGTCAAACAAGCTGTTGACTTCCAAAGGCCATAAACCCTCTCAGGGAAAGACAGGATGCTTGGTTCAGGGCTCGATGTGTGACTGATTCTGTCTCAAAATGGGAATGCGTAACAAGGCTGGTTGGCATCGACCGGCAAGCTAAAAATACTTCATTACTATTACTATCACCAAACAGCCTGGTCTACGCGACAGCTTTCATCTGCAGAACGTCACAGTCCCTACTGGGATGAAGAAGATTCATTGGGCCTGCCAATGACAGACAACCTTTCTGTGGCAACAAGCTTCAGTTAGGGGTTTAGGGCATGATGGGGGACACATGATGGTGAAACAAGCCCATTAAGCAATGATGAGACATCACTGTCAAATACTGCAGGCCTGATTGATTGTCAGAGTAGGTCCACACGTGAGAAGATCCGCTCCAAGCTCATGAATTTTGTACAAGGCAACTCATTGTTTTCTACCATCTTTCTTAATAAATTTTTACTGACACATTCTGTCGTCATGTGATTTTATTTGTCTCATACTCTGATCTGATTGCCACACTGGCGTTTCATCCCCAAAGGCATTAACAGCCAACAAAATCGGAGATTATGAGGCAACCTGCCTCGGATTTCCAGACTGACATCGAAGGCCACCTGGCTGACAGGGGCCGCGCTCCTGACGCCCCCGCCGCTGACGTTAAGGGCCACTGATGCTTTAATGACCACAGAAATCCAAGACCCCCGTCTGGCAGCCCCAGTGACGGGCTGCCTCTTCACTCAGTGACGTGTGGACACAGCAGCTGGATCACAGGCGGACGGAAGATGCCTTTCTGTCATGCTGCTACTGCGGGGGAAATAGCTGGGAGATGCACTGCAGGAAAGTCAGAAACAAGCCACCTCCTCATCATTTAGTGCTGCTTTAAGGATTTTTTACACTTAATTATGAGTAAATATTTACACTACAGTTCAAATGTTTGGGGTCATTTAGAAATCTCCTTGTTTCCAAAAGAAAAGCATTTTTTGTCCATTTAAAATAACATCGAGTTAATCAGAAATACGGTGTAGACATTGTTAATGTTTTAAATGATTATTGTAGCTGGAGATGGCTGGTTTTTAATGTAATATCTACATTGTCGTACAGAGGCCCATTATCAGCAAACATCAGTCGTGTTCCAAAGGTTGGTTGTGTTTACTGGTCCAGGTTTATCGTTTTTAAAGGCAAATTCGATCATTAGAAATCCCATTTAAAATTATTTTAGCACAGTTGAAAACTGTTGTGCTGATTAAAGAAGCAATAAAACTGGCCTTCTTTAGATTAGTTGAGTGTCTGGAGCATCAGCAATTGTGGGTTCAACTGAAAACTCAAAATGGGCATAAACAAAGAACTTTCTTCTGAAACTCAACAGTCTGTTGTTGTTCTGGAAAACGAAGGCTGTGCCATGGAAAATTTGTAAGTGACCCTAAACTTTTCAACGGTAGTGTACAAATATCAAATGACCAAATGGGCTTTATGGGAGGTATTATTGTACATGCAGCATGCACGTGTATAATAAATACACTTTCTAAACTGTTCACCCAGGTCAAGGTTGTGGTCAAAAGCAATTTCAAAAATTCAAGGACTTAAAAAAGGCATAGTCACTTTTATCGTGAGATAATCACAATCACAATAACCCCCCCGCCCATTGCTTTACAGCATTAGCACCACAGGGAGGCACCCTTCCAGCTAGAGGTAAGAACCACATACCCATGGTGTGACTACCCCCACCTGCAGGCAGAGGGCAGGATTACAGGATTCAAACCCTCAACCCTGGGGTTGCGCGGTGACAGTGCTACCCAACGAGTCACCATACTCCCCAGCTGAGCCGTCGCTACCTAAAAATACTGCAGAAATTAAAGTAACTCATGAAGGTCTCTGATGTTAACATGAATTTACTTCTCTGAGATATGTAATGACATTTATACTGTAGATTCATTTTATGTCGGTATCTGTGGCCTATATCCTGGAGTACTGCTAAGTTAGGAGGTTTTGAAACTGTGGAAGAGCATGAAAACCATCTATGTGGAGGGGGATTAAACACATTAGTACAGTCACTTTCTGTTGCATTAATATCGCTTTTGACTTATAGCTAGAAAGGGAGCTAATGAGAATATGACAGACTGTCAGACCGTGCTATGAATGAAATCCCTTCCCAGTGCTCAGCCCTTTAAGAAGTTTGTGGCTCTGATGTGACCTTTTTCTTTATGTATAACTTTAAGAAGCTGCCTTTCATCATCATTTTAAACATGATTTATCATCGCTGGGCACTCATTTCAGTACCAGTAATCAGATATCAAACTAGTCTGTGGCAGCGATACTTTTCATTATTACAGGCACAGCCACTGACCACTGACACAACAGTCAAGTTCTCAGAAACAGCTTAACTGTCCTTCTCACCTAACAACGCTCCATGGCGACAGAAATTCCCATCTGCATGTCTGCTTTAGCATTATGGAACAATGAGTAGTCAATACACAGTATGGATTTTTCACCAGGATATTATACTTGCATACTATTAGAGGGTTTCTGTCTCTTATGAACAATCCTCAACCTTGCAAATATGTTAAATAATCACACATACAGTAACATTTACAACTGTACATTTCGTTATAAAAAGACTGAAAGTAGCCTTAGAGCAGTGTTTCCAAATGCGGTCCCTTGGGGACCCACGGCCAGTCCATGTTTTTGCTCCCTCCGAGCTCCCTGCCAGACAGTCCACATTTTTGCTCCTGCCCAGCTCCTACAGGCAAAGGGAGCAAAAACGTGGATTGTCTGTGGATCCCCGAGAACCGGATTGGGAAACACTGCCTTACACTGTACAGCACTGTAGTTTCATAATGTGACGGTCTAATTTGTACAATAAAAACTGTATTGTGTTTCAAGTAAATGCAGTTACTTTATGCTGTGATTTTCGCTAGTTAAATACTTCTACAAAATCATGCTGCATTTGTGTGTGTGAATTTGTGCCAAAAGCACAGGTGTATATATGGAAATACAGTCAGATACATCTACCAAGTATCAGGCAGGATACTCTTTTTCCAATAGAACAACCTGAATCTTCTGAAGCATAGACAAGGTGCTGAGACCTTTCCTTGTGAAGTTAGGTCCTTGATATTTTCGCACTTGTAGCCATCCTGTTGGTTTTAACATGTCTGGCCATTCTCATCTGACAATCTCATTAACAAAGTGCTTCCACCCTCTGAAATGCCACCAACTGAATTTTTTCTCTTTATCACACCATCATCTCTAGGCATTGCATTTCACGAAAATCCCTTAAAAGGTGGCCGTTTCTAAGATGCGGGGACCACCACATCTGGCACCAGCAATCACAGCACGTATATAGTAGCTTAGATCATGTGTATTGCCCATTGCAAAGGTCTGCCGAGCAGTAACTCAGCCTCTTGACCTTGTCTGGCTGCTTCATGTATTGAGTTGCAGCCACACAACTCTCTGCTTGCAGGAGCAGCCAATCAGCAAAAACGAGCAAGCGCCCTTAATATAGTGGTTGCTGGGTGTATGTATGTGTGTGAATGCTAGAGTGATCTCGATGCATTTGACCTCAACGTGGCAGATGCTGGTAATATTGAGCCTGTCCATCACGAGCCTGTCCACCAAATTTCTGAAAATCCTACGAGGGACGACTGCACCTTGCCCAAGGCAGCCCGGTGGAGACTGAGTGAGAGGACAGAAAAGAATAGACAGAGAATCCCTCCATCTCTACGCTCTTACAGACAGAGGGAAGAGAGAGGTGGCCAGGCGGATTCTATTTGGGAGCAAATCTGCTCGATTCATTTTGGAAAAATCAATGCAGGGATCATTCGTACATCACACACATCTTCAATCTTCACTATAGCCAGGGACTTAAACCCAGTCCCATGTGGCCAGCAGTATAATGGGAACCCACAATTATCCATCAACACCAAACTGGTTTTTGCACAATTCCTTCTGGGTACAAATAAGACTTCACCATGCTCTGTCATTATGCATAAGGACCACATAAGGATATTAAATCAACTATTACTATAATTTAATACAGGAACTGATAAGAGAAAACAAGCGGGGGGTTTATAACCCCCAAGTAATTAAATCAAATGAATTAATCGATTTAATTAATAGTTGCAATACCTGCTGATGTAAACAAAAACAACATCTGAAACCATTGCAGGTAATGGTGGCCTGGGAGATAAGACACGCCACAGAAAAACCATCTTACTTGTGGTGTAATTAAGGCCTCCGAGAGAATAAACAGCGGTCTCCCACTCTCCTATCACAGGTGTACCAGTGGATTTTATTGATCATTAACAAGAGAGTGCAGCTCTCTGGAGGGGGAGGGTGGATTACAATATAGATACAGTGGAAAGGCACAATTACACTGGAAAATAATGTCCAATAAGGAGGAAGTTACAGACAGAGCACAGGGAGAGTAAGGAGATTAGAGGCATGTCCGAGGAAAACCGCTGATCACTAAGGGGGATTCCGCCGAAAACCCCTCCGTCCATCTTCCAACTGTTTATCCAGTACCAGGTCAGACAGAGGATGGCCTGGAGCTTATCCCAGTCTGCACAGAGCACAAGCTTGGAGGGGACGGGAGTCTATCACAGGGCACATACACTCACACTCTATGAGATCAGTGCAAGTCAACGATAAAGCTCATAGACAAGGGCATGATGGCAGGGATAGTGGGGCACCGAGGAATTCACCACAGAACCTCTCCTGCAAAGTGCCCTCTTCGCTGTCAAGCAAAAGCTGTTCTCATGCACCGCAATTCCACAAATGTACATTTTTTTTAAAGCGGCCTGCTGTCACTGTTGGCTCACAAGGACACGGGGCACCAGAACAATAAGGGTCAGTGTTGTTTTTTTTGGGAGGGGGGCGGGGGTGATAGCACATGGCACAGCCAAGCACGGTGGCTTTTGGCACACGCAACCTCACATTTATTTACATTTATTAAGCTAACGCCTTTGTCCAAAGCGACAAATAGCACCCTACATTGTACCATCATGCCATCATGGCATAAGTGCAACTAGGCTTAGCTTCCAATGAATGCCCAGCAGATGTGTAAGCAGTACTATAGCAAGAGATACACATCTTCCAACCAGGGGTGGGCTAACTTCTCTGGGGGCCCTAGGCTGACATGCATAGGGGGTCCCCCAAGTGGACCATTGGAGATATTTTTGGAGCTGACGAGAGGGAATTATAAATAATGGAACATCACTAATACTCTAAACGAAGTGTGGGATGCCAGCGGTAAAAATTTTCTGATTAGGGAGGGGGGTATCAGCCAAAGGATCAATCGGCCAAATGTAAGAAGTCTATCCATTCTGTAATTTGCTAAAGTTAGTCTGGAATTTTTGCATATGTTAGTTTAATTGAGTTCTCTCTGTGTTCACAAGTTGCCTACCACTCTAGCAAGACAGTATCAGACATGAGGGATGTTATGTTCGCCCTGTATCTTTGTGCCGTTTTCTTCTTGTTACTTTGTGCCGTGAGTAAAAGAAAGCTGTGTAGCGCAAAGTCTCAAGGTAGAGTAGTCCATCACAGCTGCAACAAGAGCAACTTCGTCTATCCTGAAAAGTGTTACTAAAAATGCTATCATTTAAGTAATCATATTATGTTATATCCTTAAATGTAACTTCTGGAAATTCTATCTTCATGGGGCCGCTAGTTTTCCCAGGCGGCCGCTTACCTATGCTTTATGTTAAGTCCACCCCTGCTTTCAACAAATCAAGAACCTAATAAGACTATTCAATAACCAGTAGTGCAACACTAAGATCAATCAGGAAACACAAGGAGGCATCAAGTCTCATCCTTTTACCGATCTGGTCTCCTGGCTTCCTAGTACTTCAATTAACCAAGTGACAGAGAAAAAAAAACTAATTCAACCTGCCAGATGCTGGAGAAACGTATTTGGAGACCTGTTCCTCATTGGTAATCAGGTAACTGAGCCTGCTCTGGGATCACGCTCTGAGCCAGTGGCAATTAGATCTGAAGCTTATTTAAAGAGAGCAGTAAGCATTGCCCACTGCTCAGTCATCGTCATGCTTGTAGAGCACCAGGCTCAGTATGGTATTCAGTTCAGAGGCTTGTTTGTGGGGCTTGAAGTATTTCTCTCATTTTTGTCAGTTGCCAGCATGATACCTGGCTTAGTGGTTTGGGGTCTTGCCATTATGTTCCATGGTTCATGGTTCTTGTTGACTGGCATCTTGTCTTGAGTTTCTGGACCCAGTTGGCCAGTGTCCTGTTCCTGGATTCATGATCCTGATTCATGGTCCTGTGTTGGGCAACTGATTCTTGTTCATGGGTTTTCTGTAAGCTTCCTGGTTTGTGTTTCAGCCTCACTTCCTGTTTTCTGGGTCCAGTTTCCTGTTACTGGTTTTCTAGTCTGGTGCGCCCAAGTCTGCCTTTTGTGTACCTCATTTGCGAGCCATACATCCAGTCAGCATCCCCAAGTCCCATTGATTACCTCTTTTCTGCAGTGAGTCGTCAAAGGAACCAGTGGGCAAAGGACTTGATCAGGCATGATCAGAGGCAGGTAGTTCAGGTACAGAAAGTAAACATCCAGACCTAGACTTTGTTTCAACCAACCAGTTGAGCACGAAGAGTCACATTCACAGAGTACTCAACTGGTTAATTGGAACAAAATTTTGGTCTGGATTTTTACTTTCTGGACCTGAACTATCCATCTCTGGGCATGACAGAGGAATTGGCCAGGTTGGGGTGCTCTACTTTAGACTATGTACTGCAAAAAGAAGCCAATAAATGTGTTTTTACCTAGAAGCTCTAGGTAAATTTCTAGGTAAGTTTCTAAATAAAATGTAAATGGATATGTCTAACCATCCAAGTTGTTGCCTCTCTACTAGACTCCATGCAACCATGTAATGGGTGAGCAGGTGAAAGATGGATAGACAGTAATTAAATATTACACCTTTCAGAAACTCTCGTAGTGGTGTCCCAGCCTCGTATTATATGAAATGTTCCAACCATGCCCCCCATCCCTCCCAACTCTGACCAGGACAAGCAACTGGATGATGGATGAATGGATAAACTCTACTTCTAAAACACTTATAGTAAAAAAGCTGGCTTCCTGAAAATCTATCGCCTTAACACTTGCAGTAGAGTTTGATTACAGGATCAGCCTTCACTATAATTAATATAAAACCCACTTATCCCAGTCTAGGTCACAGGGTCAGAATTAATCCATCTATCTTCCAACTGCTTATACCGAGCAGGGTCACGGAGACCCTGGATCCTATCCCAGGCAGTATAGAGCACAAGGCTGGGGTCAATTCCCAACTGGGTGGTAGTCCATCACAGGGCACCTACACGCACATACTTGCATGCAAACGGCAGTTTAGAGAGACCAATTAGCTAATCAGAGGAAAGCGGGGTGTCCAGTGAAAACCAGCATGATAAACAAACTCTAAACACTTGCAGTAAAGACCCAATTCAAGCTCCCAACTCCAAGGTGAGAAACAGATTGCAAAAAACAGTGAAAAAGCAGCTGATTTGATGTTGTTTTGCATATAGTGAAACCTCACCAGTCACCACATACGCCAAGAAATATTATATTCTTTCTGCACACATATCACATTGAGTGTGTCAAAACCGTGGAGTTAAAAAATAAACAAAGGATCCAGGTTGTTTTCGTATCGAGCATATGCTACCTCTGAGTTCACCACCTGTACAGTATTATATTAATGCAGGAGACCCTGAGAGGCTTGGCAAGGAAAACCAGGTGATTCCAGGAGCTCAGAAGGGACCGCAGGTTTATTTGGTATTACCTCTTCAGGGAACAGCAAGGAGGGAGTAGGGAGGACAAAAGACCCAAAAAAGGAAGTGGAAGTTGCTATTTGGATGGAACAAGAAAAAAAACAAGAATTTAAGGGCATTGTTACAAAAAGGGCTGGTGTGAAAACACCCTTAGACATAAGCACTGTATTGTATGGGCAAAAAGTTATAAACAAAGAAGGCAGGATAACTTTATATTGCACCTATTCTGCTGCTTGTGCAGTGGATGTTTGGGTGGAACAAAAAAATCATTATTTTTCAACATAAGCAGCAATACAGCATGGGCAACAGGACAGCTCGGTGCATGGTGCTGTCGCTTCGCACCTCCAGGGCCGATGCTGCAGATCGCGCTCCCACTCCATTTACGAGTGGAGTTGGCATGTTCGCCCTCTGCAGTGCACACTTCTTCACGCAGTCCAAACGTATACAATGGAAGTGAATTCCGTCTCTAAATTGACCATAGTGTGTGAGAGTAATCCCTGTAATAAATGGGCTTCCCCATCCTGGTACAGTCGTCCATGCATATCATTGGGTGATACATTCCAACACCTACCGCGAATAGCCCAAACTGTGGATAACAGTTTGCCATTATTGTCCACTACTTACATGTGGTAATTAATATATTATGAACAGTAAAGCACTACCAACATTGAATATGGTAATAATAAAGTACAGTGTACATTATTATACAGTACTGTACAGTACTGTACTCTCTCGAATGAAAGGGATTCTGATGTTTTAGCCTAATTCTCAAGAGAAGATAGAGCATTGAAAAAGTATCAAGCATCAAGGGATGGCGGAGTAATAAAAATCATGCTGTTTATACCCCTCAGAGGACGAAGGAACCCTGAAAAAACATAGTTACACATTTTACCATTTACCAGATATATGAAACCACAGATACTGAAACCATGGGTACAGGGGGACTACTGTACACTATGGTGCCTGGGATAGGCTCTAGGATCCCCATGACTCTGTACTAGACAAGATGGTGAAAGATGGATGAATAGGATGTACTCCACGGATGTTTAAGTTGAACATTCAAGGCGTGTGTGGTTCAAAGAGACTGGACAACCAAAAATTGAACAAACAATATATAAATAACATAAATAAAGAACATGATCTAATGGCACATCAAGCCAGTGTAGTTGTACTATTGTATGTACACATGTAACATGGAATGTTAATTAAGTATTCTGGATAATAGACAAGTGTGTGGTATTAATTAAGTTCGAGAAAAAAGCAAAAGAGGATAGGGAGCTATATTTGGGACTGTAAATAACACAGGTAAGCGTGTTTGCCTAAAGCCCGCACACAGAATTAGGCACATGGGGGGAAGCAACAACATTCTAACTATCATAGTAACCGCAGAGTACACATCACCAGTGGCTGAATGACCGAGATGTCTGTGCTGCAGTACAAACGCTAAAAATGAGGAATAACACTGAATAGAGAAATGGGCAACATTCTCTGAGGGTCTATGGCTAAAACGCTCAAAGAAATATGCTCCAAGACCCACAAATCAGACAGGATCCCAGGGGAACAAGCTGGCAAAATCCGTCAAGGCAACGCACACCGACACACTCTGCAGGAGCACTGCAGGCTTGATGGCACCCCTTTGAGGCCTTTGATATCTCAGCGTTTTGGAGAACGAATCCCAGAGCCGATAACACTGTGAAGATACAGACAACACAGAATTTATTTCCTCTGTCTGACCTCTTTGAAAGCTATAATTGGATAGGTTGATTATGAAGCTGCAGAGACCTGATAGCAACAGGCTGAGCAAAACACCGCCTTTGATCATAGTAAGTGAGCGTTTAAAACCTACATCTGATTACAAAATCCACGCATTCTGAAAAACTGTTCTGGTTTTATAGCAAATATACAGAATATATTCTATCACAGCTTCATGTATAAATCTGTGACAATGAAATTAGGCCGCAAATTCCAGTATTAATCTATAACAGTGGTATTCCCGTGCTTGCTCTATTTGTAATTCATGCTTAAATACAACTGGAAGCCTTCCGTCTTCAGTGTCGTCCCCACTGGAATGGTACAAATGTGTGTTTTCACAACAGTACTGGCATGTCCTCTGACATGTTTGTGGGATGCCATTGGACATAGGGGAACATGTCTGTGCCAAAAGACACTAGAAATTGTTACAACAGAACCATGACAGTGTCCAGGTGAGACACCCAGACCATTTCCGGGCCTATTAACCTGCATGTCAACCCCATTTTACCCATGACAGTTTAATCATGCCATATATTTCAGCATGCTCTCAATCTGAAACTGTACCAGTTTCTAGCACTAAGCAATCTGCTTCCTCCATAAAGTAGCACAAGACAATAAATGAATCATTCGACATTGTGACAAACTACAATGAGACAGACACGCCTTTTGGCAACAACATACTGCAACAGCTGACATTTCCAACAAAATTGACTCTTCTTTTAGAAAGATGTACTTTTTGCTAAATTCCTGTCTCAACAAGCAAGTGACTAATTATCCACTTGGATGCAGTTTATTTACAACACTATTTGCTAATCTCTGGTTACAACTTTTCATTGGGTGACCGCACTGATATTTTCTGGCACGTTATAAGCAACTTTAATTACATCTGTCACAAACAGACTCCTTTACTTCTCCTAATTAAGAACAAAGACTGTTTTTGGTTAGTGCCTTTTAGCCATTCAAATAGAGCCAAGTTGCATAATTATACTTTTATCTTTGACAGTTACTTATACATATTAAAGTTGATGGAAATTAATTTTCATGTGTTCAAGGTTGATGAGATTGTTGGCACAGTCACATTTGGTGAGAACATTTATTTATCATTCTGCCACATCTACCAGCACAGACATAGCTGAGGGAATCGCATCACACAGTTTCCTTTGAGGAACAACGCTGTGCATTGAGGGAGCATATACTCTCCGTACCAGACAAGTGTTTATGGGTGAGTATGAAAACAGGAATAATCATGGAATTTGGTTTTTACTATAAAAGAATAAAAAGGATAATTTTTGCATTTTAATTTCCAATAAGCAGAGCAGTAGCGAAATCTTAGCGTCTACCAAACCTTTCTGCACAGCAGCAGCACACTGTGGTGCCATTCGGAGTTAACCTGCTAATACTAATGCATTTCTGACCTGTGAGCCTGACCTAAAAACATCTAGAGTCTGTCGGATCTGGGGCCTCCTTTCCTCTGGCTAGCATGAAGCCCCCTGCCTCTTCTGTACTTTACAATCATTACAAATGTCCATTACATTTTTTATTAGCTCTGATCCATTTCACAAAACACAAACTAGTCCATGTTGGGAATAAGGTACTCTTACTCAACCAGTGACTTAATCCAATTAGTCTTCACTTGTCCTGAAGTTTGAGACCAATACAGACAACTTGGAAAACAAACTGCCCAATTATGGAATCGATTAACTAAATGAAAGTCTAGCCAGAATTTAGTTTGCTCAAAGAGGGACTGAGCACTGCTATTACTCATTTCCTGTCTTAATTGCTTCCCATTTTCTGTGCTTCTTGGTCCCATTTTTAATATTTGAATTATCTGAATTCTAGTCAACCATTTGCCTAGATTCCCTGTCTATAATTCTCTTCCCTTTTTCAAAATGATCCCATTTCTCAATGGCGGCAGGTGCCATCTTAATTCAAAAACATCAAAACTTGTCTGACCACACAACTATACATTGATTTTCTGTAACTGCTTATCCTATTTGGGGTCGCAGGGGGGTCTGGAGCCTATCCCAGAAGCTGCAGGCACAAGGTAGGGAACAACCCAGGATGGGGCACCAGTCCATCACAGGGTAGACTCACACACACAGTCAATTTGGCAACTCAGCATGTTTTTGGACTGTGGGGGCAAACCAGAGTACCCGGAGAAAACCCCATGATGAGACAGGGAAAACATGCAAACTCCACACACGGAACCCTGGGAGACACTTGAACCCTAGTCCCAGAGGTGTGAGGAAACAGTGCTAACCACTGCACCATCATGTAAAAGGGCATAAAATCAAGCACCTAGCCATGCAGTCAGGTGTACAAAAATTTGTGAAAGAATGGGCTAATCTGCAGAGCTCAGTGAATTCAGACCCGGTACGGTCATATGATGCCACCTATGCAAAAGTCTGCTTGTGAAATTTCTTCCAGGCTAGATATTCCAAGGTCAACTGTAAGTGGTATTATTGCAAAGTGTAAGCATTTAGGAACAACAAAAACTCAGTCATGAAGTGGCAGACTAAGTAAAGTAACAGAGCAGGGTGGCCGAGTGCTGAGGCACATAGTGCATAAAAGGTGCCAACACTCTGTTGACTCAATAACTGCAGAGTTCCAAACTTCCTCTGGCATTAACCCCAGCACAAAAACTGTGTGCCAGGAGCTTCATGGAATGGGCTTCCATGGCCGAGCAGCTGTATGCAAGCCTCACATCACCAAGGGCAATGCCAAGCGTCAGATGGAGTGGGGTAAAGCACATCGCCACTGGACCCTGGAGCAGTGGAAACATGTTCTGTGGAGTGATGAATCATGCTTCTCTGTTTGGCAGTCTGATGGACGATTCTGGGTTTGGCGGATGCTAGGTGATTGTTACCTGCCTGACTGCATTGTACCATCGGTAAAGTTTGGTAGAGAAGGGATAATGGCATGTGGTTGTTCTTCAGGGTTTAGGCTAGGCCCCTTAGTTCCAGTGAAGGGAACATTTAATGCTTTAGCATACCAAGACATTTTGGAAAATTCAATGCTTCCAACTTTGTGGGGCCAGTTTGGGGAAGGCCCTTTCTGTTCCAGCATGACTGTGCCCAGATATACAAAGCAAGGTCCATAAAGACATGGTTGGGTGAGTTTGGCGTGGAAGAACTTGACCGGCCCACACAGAGCCCCGACCTCAACTCTACTGAGCACCTTTGGTACAAACTACAACGAGGATTGCAAGCCGGGCCTTCACGTCCAACATCAGTGCCTGACCTCACAAATACTCTTCTGGATGAATGGGCAAAAATTTCCACGGACACACTCCAAAATCCTGTGGAAAGCCTTTCCAGAAGAGTGGCAGCTGTTATAGCTGCAAAGGGGGGGACCTACTCCATATTGATGCCTATGGATTTACAACGGGATGCTATAAAAGTTTAATGGCCAGGGGTCCCAATATTTTTGTCCGTATAGTGTATATTGATCTTTATGTATGCACTTAAACTTGCAATGGAAATATAATGTGCTGAAGGGTTCCTACAACACTGAGGAAAATACCTCGTATAATTCTAGTAACCTACTGCCAATGTACAACCTACTAGCTGAAAAGTCCAGCGCTGGGCTAAAAGACTGATCAAGCGTCTACCAGGCAGTAATTCGTTTATAGGCTCAGATCCCAAGAGGGGCCCCGTTGTTTCACCCTTCAGTCAAGCACTTAGCCCGAACGACTTTATTGAAATTCCGGTCTGTGCAAACCAGCGAAACACCTACATAAGTCGAATGATGAGAGCTGCTGATATACAAATACAATCATGCAAGTTGGTCTGGATAAAGCAATTAGATGTGTAAAGATGTTTTCTACAAATTTCAGCTGTATGTCTGCGTGCATGCATGCATTAAAGCTTAAAGTCGCGGAATACAAAATGAATTACATTTCATATACATAGTTAGTTTAGGGTTTTACATATACGCTGTGTTTTTACTGTTATAGAAATGTAACGATTCTTATAAATTTGCTTTTTTTTAAATCAACAGATTGGTTTATGCATCGAACTTCAAGAGGAGGTCAAAAAATGTAATACTTTTACGTGTACAGTTAAAACCGTTTGTGCTGGCTGTTTATCTCAACATCTTACAAGCTTGTGCGTGCCGTTAATCTCCTGTGATTATTCGTAAGGACGTTCAATTAGATACATCCGGAGGATAAATATAACCTATATAGATTCTGCATATGAAAAATTAGCGTTACAAATTCGGTCTTACCTGCAACTATGTTTAGGGCGACAGTGGTAGACTCCCTTAAGCCTCCAAGCATCCGTGGATCCCCTCGATCCCTTGTCGCTTAGGTCTTATACCCGCACCCGGCCGCACATGGAAAGGTGTCTTCTTAATCCTGATCGGGGGCTGTAAAGAAGGCTGCAGGAGTTGAGGAAGGTAACAGACTGCTCCTCCGCTGTCAATATAGCGTAAAAGAATTCAGATTTATTTCATAAACTGACTTGGGAGAAGCCTGTCAGTTGGACTAATTCATTCCTGTTAGGGTGGGATAACGCCGTTATTTGCTGAAAACCAACAGGCTGCAGACTGCTTATAGGAGACGGTGTTGTGAAGCTGAGGTTACTGCTTGTGGATTTGCCTAAAATAACCTCGTTCATTGATGAAAATTGGTACATTGTAGGATTATGTATCTGAGAAGGCTTTCTGAAAGGTGGAGCTTATATTATTTCAAACTGCTATTTTAAACAGTATTTAGCGTTTATATTGGCCTATATCTTGGTTGTTTTACAACTGAGTTCATAGAACAATCAAACAGACTTATAACTGCTGCTGATTTGTGCATAGCGCCTTCTTGGCTTTGGATGAGTATTCAGAGCACGCTTTATCTATTTTTAACCACGTCAAAATAGTCTCGGCGTTGTGTCTGAGACAGCATTGGCCATGTCATGCTGTGCACCCCACCTCTAATGTATTCCTATTAGTGGGCTTTTGCACTGCATGACCCTAATCTTCACAGTATTGGCTGCAAAACAAGCATCATGGCAACGCATACTCACTTGTAACTCCTTTTCTGTTTACTGCCGCCTCCCTAGTCTCTCCGCCAGGTAATAAAGGAATGTAATACAATTGAAGATGATGAGACGCATGCACATCGCAATAGACACTTAAGTACTGAGGGATGTGGCCGATGCTCACAGCCCCGGACGCGCCTTAGAACAAGCGGCGCTTTAGAATAATACACCTGTAAGTCCAGAGATACGGTCTCGTCGCCAACTCCTTTCAAGTTAATGCTCAGCTCTTCCGGTTCTCTCGATCAACCTTCACCAGTGCCTCCTCTTAATTATTTTTTTTCCCAGTCACAGCTAAAAATAAACTGTTTTTTCATAATGCACGCTTCCCACTTAGATGATGCCACAGTGCGTCCGAAAGAAAGTACGAAAATGCGAAACAACTTCTTGCAAGAGTGGAAAAAAAAACGTGGAAATTGCTTTATATCTTTGCTTCTTTTCGCAGTCTTCGAATCCGGTCGAAATCCCCATTCAGAGACTGACAGGACGCGCATAGGTTTCTGTACGCACTCGTTGAGATTCGGCGTTGAATGCAGGCTAAGGGTAGCCAAATGGCGAATGCCTTAGTTTTTCCTCCCAGCAAAATGATGAAGGAACTGAACGTGTCCACTGTATTTCAGTATAATCTGTGTAACAGAAAAAGGCAGCGCGATTAACGGGGATGTAGAAGGAGAGAGAACGAGGAAGGCAGGCTACTGAAAGAGGCAAAGGGCTGCTCTCCCGTCAGCAGAGTAGCATGAAGTGACTGTAAAAGGAGCCTGGCTGAAGAGGGGTAGCCTTTCAAGCCACTGCCAGCCGAAGGACAGAATCGGCGTGCACCTTAATTGCAGTACTCCTCCTGTCTACATTTATTTCCCGGGGGTACGGCTCTCGTATAGCAAACATCAACGCTAAAACTAAGGATGTCACTTAAAGGCGAAGATTAGAAATGCAGTTAAGACAGTCCACAGACATTATCCACCTCGAAAATAAAAACGAGATATCATTGATATGCGCTTAGCCCGCGACCTAAAACAACATCAGTCGCGAGGGGTCATTCAGACTTAACGGAGTAGTTAGATTTATGGCAGTACCCGAAACTGATTAATTGATTCGCATGTCTTGAATTGATCTGTAAAATCCTTTGTGTGTCGCACTGTTTGTTATAACATGTTGCACACTCCTTTAGTCATTGGAATCTCGTAAATGAACGAATTTAAATTATCGGACACCGTTTAACTGTTAAGAATACAACATTCAATATTCGACAATAATATGCAAACAAGTGGTCTTTCAGACAATTTCATATAGTCTTGTTCTATAGGCAGAAATACTGTGCCCACGTATGTCAGTCCAATAATACAACTTCCCCACGCAGAAACCTGCTTGCATGTAAAGTGCACTTCGCCAATGGATAAATTTGGCACGATATTGTGGTAGAAGACAAGCTCTTATAGTGAAACAATGCACTGAGATATTGTGTTTATGAGGGCTTGAAATGAAACATGGAATGGAGGCAGGTAAAGGACCCTATGACCCTGACCAGGATAAGTAGATAGATGATGGATGGATGGAGTACCAGCCCAATTATAGAAGGTGTAAAACCTCTGAAATGGCTACATGCTGTATGTGCAGTTCTCAGTTCTAGAAAAACTACCTGTCAAATAATAACTGTAGAATGCAATGTGCTTCATAAAATGGTGATGTTGGCAAGCTTGTTACCACAGTAGAACTTCATACTGCACAAAATAACTTCCTAGCTACTGGACCTGTGGCTCCCTCATTGGATCATGTGACTCCATTCTCCTGGGTCTCCTACACGGTGACATCAGCGATGTTGATTTAACAGTGCCTGTATTACTGTGCAGACTCCTTAAAAATCTGCACATCAGTGGCACACGCTTAACTTGCTGCTATAGCTGTTTAACACTCAAGTGGTGGAAGTGACCAAGCAATAGGACTCCAGGAACAAAGCTGCAATTAGTTTGCTGAGTAAGGTGCTTCACTTGAATTGTCTATTGATATACGTTAGCTGTCTTCATTGATGTCAACAGCCTCATTGATTATGTTTGCATCAATAAAGCCCATCTACCAAGTATATTATCCTACTATCCATCAGACCACAGAAAGTGTCTCCTGGTACTAAAAAACAGTGAACTTCAGGTAATAGGTTCCTAACCACCAATGTCCCTGCATTTAATCTGTAAAAATAAGATATTGCATGAATAAAGTGTCACGTTTTACTTGAGTCCAACACTTATAACATCCCCAAGCTCTATCCATCATACAACTTAAATATTATTCTGATTTTCTTGTCATTTTTTTTACCATTATTAATAATGGTTACAATTTGATACCCTAGCTATTACTGTCAACCTTTATTGATGTATTATACTGATAAATGTATTATTTTTGCAATAGTTCATGTAGCAAGTAATTACTATTTGTACTAAATATTTATAAGGGCGGAAAAACAGTAGATTGAATTGTATATGTATATTTATATATGATACAGGACTTGTTCCAATCTCAGAATTACTCAATTATTTTATATATAAATGTATACACATTTTCAATACATATGCCAATTACAAGAACTAAAAATATATCTTAAATATATTGCCTATGTGTTTATTTAGCCAAGCCAACAACATTTATTTTTATAGATTTCTGTATTTTAACTAGGTTGAACAAGTCCTGTAAACCACAATAACAGTTTGTACTTTAAAAAAAATGTCATTGGATCTTCCATTATCCAGACAGTAAAAACTGATATTGAAAATATTCAAACAACAGACATATAGAGCCATAATGGAGATTCAAACCCTGGTCCCAGAGGTGGGAGGCAACACTAACCACTGTGCCACAGTGCCAGCCGCCTCAAGGAAACTGAAAACAGAATTTGATAATTAAGGTCAACATATTTCATAAAACATTGCTTCATCCAAAAACAACTGAAAGCCTCGCCTTTATATAGATTTTGTAAGTATTCATACAACTTTTTTTGTCAAAATATTTCACAGTATATATGAAACCATATATGGTGTGTGTGTGTGTGTGTGTGTGTGTGTGTGTGTGTCAAGCATCTAATACCACTAGTGAAAGTGTTTCTACTTTGCATTCTTTTCTAATTTAATATGAAATTGATCACTGCAAATTGTATTATCAGCATAACCATTTGATTAGTTGAATTGTTGAAATGTTTTTAAAAATTTCCATAGAATCTCCCATTATCCAGATCGTAAAGACTGATATTGAAAGTATTCAAACAACACCTCTTTGATACCTAAAAATATATGCATAATGATTGCAGATGACTGCCTGCTGTATTTTATAACACATACCATCTATATTGCATTTCAAAAGATCCAGTTCACCCCAATTCATTATAATTTGGGTGATTATTACCTCATTCCAAACAAATTACAGGCAGCACAGAAAGATGACAACATTAAAATGGCCGGAGAGCTTTTATCATGGCCATCGGTTGAAGGATTGGCCACGTAATAACCTATGTGTATGGGTCTGAGTGGGAGTGTGCTCCCTATATAAGTGTGATCTCTATATACCTGCACATATAGCTCCAAAGACTGTACAGACCTACTAGTTTTGCCTCACCAGTCAGAGAGACACCACTTCAATAGTAAATTTTATCTATGACTTGCTGTCATCTCTGGTAATCATGCATTGATGCCTTATACAGTGTCTGTGTCTTTGTTATCACAGCCATCTCTCTGTTCAGTTACTTGACAGGTCTATTATGAAGGGGAGCCTCTCAGATGAAAAAATTGCAGCACTGAATATCCAGTTTATTTAAATCACAGGCAAACACAGATTGGGACAATGCACTCCATGTCCTTTTCATCATATTTTAATCGTAAGCACTTTTGTACATTTGTGAAGTTGTTTATATTAAATTGGAATATTTAAGGAGGGTTAAGAGCACTCACTGGCATAACCATTTATTATTTTACTATAAAAATCCATTGCATATGTTACCATTAATTCATACACCATGTGGACACTGTGAAAACGTATACTCCCCTTTAATAATAAAGTACGTCCCTTTAAATTCAGACGGGCTATAAAGAACGATTGATGGTTTAAGTAAGGCCAGGATGAAACCATATTTCTTAAAATACTTTCAGAAAACCCCAAAAGGCAGGACACAGTCAGCATGTGTATAAATGGTCAATAATTGCATGTGTCTATATGCAGCAAAGTACAAGACCTTTGAGCTTAACCACAGAACATGGCAACATTAAAATTGAAGACTTTGGATAGGCTAGTCCCTTTTATTTCCATAAAAATTACAGACCACACCGAACTAAAAAAAAAAGCATATTCAAGAAAGACCTCCAGACGAGGCACTGTTAGAGTTATGCTATTTTACCCTGTAAACGCAGGCGCACATTTCATTATTGAATACATCTGTCATTTCCATAATTGAAAACAATTCAAATAAAATTATGTCGTTTTCAGAAGGAAATTACATGGGGCTCTGCAATGAAAGCTGGCTCTAATGGAAGTAACCCACTTATTCATGTTCGGGTGATACTTTGAGAAAACCAGTGGGACTTAGCGGACTGGCGGTGACATGACTGCTGTAATATCGAGAACCTGGTGTAATGCTGCTCCTTCCGGGCACACCGGTCGACGTGTGAGGGGTGTTTCCCTCATCAACATGGAGCTCTTTGGCGCCTCCTGTCGATGGTTTACAATAAATAAAATACTGGTGGAGGCAATGTTTGGTCAGAGCCGCATTTTGTAATATTCCGTTACATTTAGTGCAACATAATCTAGGAGGAAAATAGAAAAGTAAATAATATGGTATTATTTTGTATTTGAAGGTTGTAAGGTGTATGAAATAAATTGTAAGAACTCGAAACTTAAGTGCAAAAAACTAAGCATGAACATTACTATGGTCATATATATTTAGAGCATGGGTTTTCAACGTCTTTTGAACCAGGGACCCCAGAATGAAACTAGACCAGGGCGAAGTACCCCCCAGTCTTTGGTTCTTTCACCTTTTTAAAGTACATTATTCATCAGATATTTTCAACCGAAAGGAAGCTAAATTAAGTATACTTCCAGTATAAGGTTGCCATCTACTGGTGAACTTAGATTAAAACTATAATTTGAACTATCGTCTTCACGTTTAAAAAGAGTAATTTCACAGATTTAAACGCATGTATTTTTTGCTCATGGAAATCCGTCCATTTTCTGTAATTGCTTATCTTATTCAGTGTCAAGGGGAGTCTGAAGCCTATGGGCGCAAGGCAGGGAATAACCCAGAATGGGGCGCCAACCCATCACAGGGCACACTCACACACCATTCACACAAACATAGGGGCAATTTGACAACTCCAATTAACCTCAGCATGTGACTGTGGAAGAGAACCGGAGTACCCAGAGGAAAACCCACGACAACATGAGGAGAACATGCAAACTCCACGTATACGGACCCGTGGCAACACTAACCACTAGCCAACTGAAACCCTCGCCTTGGTATAGATTTTGTAAGCATTCATGCAACTTTTTTTGTTAAAATATTTCACAGTATATATGAAAATCTGTGTGTGTGTTTGTCAAGAGTTTAAGACCACCAGTAAAAATGTTTCTACTTTGCATTCTTTTCTAATTAAATATGAAATCGATCACTGCAAATTAATATAATCAGCATAACAATTTGCTTAGCTGAATCGTTGAAATAGTTTACTTGAATTCCGGAATTTCTTAGTATTTCGTATGACCACTTTTGCTCTAACGACAGAATGCACTCGAGCAGATAATGACTCCACAAGTTTGTACAAAACCAGATGATCTATGCTATCCCCAGCGTCATTCAACAATGTTCCAAATAGCATCTTGTGATATCACTTGCGATATCGTGCTTCACTTTCCTAGTCTTCGAGTGCCTCCATAAATGTTTGATGATTTTGAGTTTATTGCCCTGAATCTGAAACTTGGTCTCATTAGTAAATAGGACTTTTTTCCAACGACCCACTTTGAAATGCTAGTATGTCTTATTGTAAAACTTAGTTTTACCCAGAATTAAATAAACTAGACATTTTCAGTGTAGTCTCAAACCCCACTGTATGTGTGTGTATGTATAATATTGTGCAAAAGTCTTAGGCAGTCAAAGGAAATGTTTACAGCTATTTATCTGGGGAATAAATATATATTTGCCCTGAACACAAACCACAATTTAACATCAGAATATACACATATAAAGGGAAACAAAAAAACTAGCAATAATTTCTTCTATTCTCCAAAAAATTATTGATATTTTGTTGACTGGCTAGAAGAACACTGCTTCAGGTCCCAAACCACTGCTTTGGGATCACTATTCCATGTATTTGTTAAATTTTATCACAAATTCACTACAAATACTGGAGTGACTTTAGGAGAGGTTTTGAAATGGTTAAGACAGGGCCGGCCCGGGGCATAGGCAATATAGGAAAATGCTAAGGGTGCCATCCATCCAGGGGGCGCCACAAACGGTGGAAGAAAAAAAGTAAAACATTCTACTATTCTTAAAACTAGTTGGTATTAATGTGTCTTAATATGAAATGAACAAGCCCACATGAATTTACCTGCTTAGCAAAGCCTATTAAGTAGTAATAGTAATAATAATAATGATACGTAACTTTCCTATGAGGCCACCACGTATTACATATGTGGGACTGTATCCGAGGGCCGGTATATCGTATAGGCGATGTAGGAGGCCGACTAGGGTGCTAACTTATGAGGGGGCGCTGACTTGCTAGCCAATTACACTTTGCCTATAACGGAAGGGTGGGGGGGGCGCCGCTGGTGATGCTCGCCTAGGGCGCAAAATTAGTTTGGACCGTTACTGGATTAAGATGACACATTTTGACAGACATAACAATAAAGTTTTGTACCAACCTGACTTAAATAGCATTTTCTATCACTGCCTTTGACTTTTGCACAGTACAGTATGTATATACACACACAGGTTTGTATTCATATCTTTATGGGGGCTCTCCAGTCATTTCTATGAGCAAAACCCTAATCTCAAAAATAACAACCTTAACCTCTACCTGCAGTCCTACCCTTAACCATAAGTAACCAAGTAAAATACAAGACTTTTGACATTTTTAGTTTTTTGATTGGAGTTACATATTTTTATAAAAATGAGTTTCCCCTTGTGGAAACCGAAAAAATAGTCCCCATAATTACAAAATTTCAGGTTTTTATCATATTGTGGGGACATTTGGTCCCCACAATGTAATTTATATATAACCCCTCCTACACGCACGCACACACACATAAGGAGACGTATATATTCATTACAATTAGTCCATGTTTATTTCCAGCTTGTGGGACAAATAGGCAAAATGTGAATAATTAATTTCTATGCAGAAAAAATTAATAGCAAGCAGCATGGTGTCGCAGTGGGTAACATTGCTTTCTCACACCTCCAGGCTTGCGGGTTTGGATCCATCCCCAGCTCTTCGTGGGCAGATTTTGCACATTCACCCTGCATTCAGCAGGCTTCCTCCAGATGCATATACTGCTGAGTTACCCCATCCAAGCTGTACCCCACCTTGTACCCTAAGTTTCCAAAGAATTCCTGACAAATGTATAGCATCAGCATTTTTATAATGGTGTATTATAAAAATAAAGAACAAGAATGATATATTTTTTCAAGGATAAAGCAGAATATGTTCTAGGTAGAACCACCTTTGTTCATAGATTAATGGTTCCTAAAATGGAGCCAAATGACTTTCTACCTCTGCAGGTGCCATGTTGCGCACCATCAGTTCCATTCCTTTACAGCCAAGGCATTCTGTTTTACCCTGGAGAAGCACTGGCCTCATCCTGCTGGGCTAACAAGCCTGCTTGGTGTTTGATTTGATGAAGGTCTAACCCAAGGACTCAGAAGCGCCCTGCAGGACAAGGGTCTTCCAGACAAACACTCCTGTCATTCAAGATGGTGCTTGCTTCAGTGAGCATGTCTAGGAACACAGGCAGCAAAAAGCACAACAAATCAGAAATAATGTTCTTTATAACTCAAGATTAAATTCTTTATTGTCATTGCACATGACAGTACAATGAGATTGGGGTAGCAGCTCCCAAGTGGTGCGACAAAAACCCAAGTCTAGCTGTGTGATATTTACCAATATGTACAAAACATGAAATAGTTAATAAATATGTACAAAGTATAAATGGATATTTACTATAATGCAACAATACAGTACGTTGGTGTGGTGAGTGGGGGTGGAGTCCTTAGTGAGAGACAGTTAGTGCCTGGTTAATAATAATAATAATAATTCATACTTTATTGATCCCTGTGGGGAAACTCCCTGTATGCCTCCCCCAACTTGCTCTCTGTCGGGCGGAGCAAGCTGGCCACGAAGGGCAGCAGCCCAAAGCAGCACCCAGTGAGCTGGGGGTTAAGGGTCCTATTCAAGGACCTGTAGATGCGCCATAGAGAGTCTTGAACTGGCAGCCTTCTAAACACAGGCACAGAAGCTTAGCCCACTGAGCCAGGCGCTGCCCCAAACCCACTGGAGTAAAAACTGTTCTTCATTTTGGTAGTGTGGGTTCTGACTGCCTTGTACTTTCTGCCGGATGGCATCAACTCAAACAAATGGTGTCCAGGGTGTCATGTGTCACCGAGGAGATTCGTGGCTCTGCGAAGACAAGAACAACAATTAACAAGGTGGAAGGTGAAAATATATGTCATTGTCTGCACCTTGTTATTCAAATAATTGTATTTACATTTGAATAATTTGCTGAGGCAACGTTCCTGATTGCGGAACTAACATGCAAGATGTGAATTAATTTCTGTAGCACAGAAATCGTTAGCGGCGTATTAGCACAGTGGGTAGCACTTGCGTCTCGTATGTCCCGGGTTTTGGGTGTGGAGTTTCTATGGTCGTCTTGTATATGACCTTACAAAGAGTAGGGGATTTTAAAAGCCTTGCTTTTATAATCTCCTGCTAAGTTTGTACGATAAAATCATAAAAAATCTCACATTTGATAAGTTTCAAGGGAAATATTTGAAATTAAGCACAATAAATAAGCACTGGAATGGGAAAATGGATAATCTCTTTATCAATCAACGGTAAAATTAAAAACTAGCTTCCAGAATATCATATCAGAGTGGTTTGGTGGCTAGTATGATTGCCTGACGACACAGGTCTACAAAGTGGGAGTTTGAATCTCTGCTCTGTGTGTGTGTGTGTG
>JAAGVU020000002.1:24845527-24865785 GCA_011763525.2 Mormyrus iriodes
TGTGTGTGTGTGTGTGCGGGGGGAGGGGGAATTTGTTTGATCCCAGCCCCGAATTCCTGCAGGCTTCCTTCTGCAGTCAGTACAAAATGCAGTTAGATTAAATTACTTGTTGTGTGAGAGAATGTTCCCTGTGATGGACAGGCACCCCATTTTTCCTATTTATAAAGAGCTTTTTTATTTTCCAAGTCTGAGCGCTAGTTATTCGACTGTAAACAGCTAGCTATGGTCCACTCCAGCCAAAGTCACAATAGACAAATAATGTAAATTTCCAATCTCAGCTATTAGGAATTACATGTATCAGTACACGTGTATACTTGTTGATTCTTATGTATGCTTTAATTGCCAGATGAACTCCAGGTAGATTATTGGTGTTATTTGTTTACACGATATTGATGAGGGTTCGAGTAGTTCATTTCCATTCATTAAAACAGATAAAAGAAAGCGGAAAGAACTGTGTCGCTGCGAAAAATAATCACCTGCGGCATTGTGAAGGTACCTGTTTGACCAACCCATACAGGTAAACAACGCTCATTAGGTAGTGAATAGTTACGAAACATTCTACTACTTTCTTTAAAAGTAAGTGCGCACATATAATATAGAGTACGGACAGCCGGCGAAGTAAACAATGCTTGAGAAGAGTCCTAGCTCGCAACAGTGACGTCGCCCGAAAGGCCAGTGAGCGCTCCCCGGCAGCGGCCGCCGATTGGCTCCGCGGCGCTGAACAGCTACGCGATCTATTGACGTGACCTCCGCTTGGTGAGCGAAGACAAAATATATTCTGCTGTAAACGACGCCAAACAACAACGGAGAAAGAAGTGACATGAATTAAGCAGTTACCGGGAGGACATCGCGAACGAGCTGATGTCGGGTGAGAACTTGGGTGCACGTACGTTTGTTGTGTGTTTCATTTAAACAAAAGTGACTCATGACCCCCCCCCCTTGACATGTAGACTTATGGAACCTATTGTTTGGTCCCGTACCATTCACCCCGCGTAAAAATGCCAGACTGTATGTGCCATGATATATGCAAGCCTATATCTGCTCCCTGCAGGCTACTCATGTTAGCTTTGGCGTCAGACAGTGTTACATGTAGATAATGTTAATGTATCAGTCTCTAAGCTAACCACAATAGCGATGTGTGTGTTTTAGCATGGAAATGGGAGCAGATGTATAGGATCTTGACGCTATAGAAATTAACCAACAAATGGCACACTTCACAGGATTAGTTACCATTCAGCAAATGTATTTAGCCCCTAACGCGGGATCTCTCGTGAATAACGGTGACAGAGCTCGTCAAATGTGTGAGGTACAAGTCAAAAGTTTAGAATCAAATATCGTTGTTAAGTTGTTAAGCATAAACTGACAAATGCCTCGGGCAGTGTTTTAATGTAATCTGACAAAGTAATCTCCGGATGTAGATGACAGCTTCTTACAAGGCGCCTTCCTGCACGTTCACAATGTGGTTAAGATGTGAAACTTGACCAGGGAGTGAAACCGTTGTTAATGCGGGAAAGATCAACAACTGGTAATTGGCGGCAAGCTAATGATCTGGACTCATGATCTGAAGCGTCCTTTAAGAGAATATCCCATATTTCCTCTTGTGGGATACATAAAGTTCATCTTATTTTATAACATTGTCCTTCATATCACGCTATTAATCAGTATTAACATCAGTAATCTATTTATCAATAATTATTAGCACTATTATATTGTAGTAGAGAACAGTACGTGGTAAAATGAAACGACCAGCCACAGAAATGGAGTTGAACATTGTTAGAGTTGATGGTAAGCGCGAGATCGCAGCCTGAACTGTTAGTGCAGGTTCAACAAATGACGTCACCTGAATGTGTGTATGTTTAAAAATGGCAAAAAAAATCTATGTGGGAGCGCTTAATGATGCCAGGATTTTCTTAAGTCATGTTTTCATTGCTGATTAAAACGATCAACCCTTCTAGGTTGCTTGGAAAGTGTGCCAGGAAAATCGAGGCAAATTGCAACACAATTAGGAATCTGAACATGTGTGTACCTGCAGGAGGCGCCTGTGTTGTTTTAATTTAAGATACACTACGTACCTGTAACATGGCTCTCTGTCCTCCTCTCCTCCGGAACCTGCAGATGTTCATCTGATGCTTAGCTGCTCAGCCAGATGGGAGATGAAATATTTACTGCATTTCGATGATACAGCTAACAATGTGATAATGACCGCATATAATCAGATGATAATTGGATGTCATACAGTCAACTTCACTAGCTTACATTTTAATTATTTTCCTTTTTATGTACTGTAATGAACTGGGCTTTGGAATTTGGAATCAGTGTTCTTTCCCCCATCTGTACCTTTATCATATGATTAGCTCAACAGCCTGTAGTCACCTGGAAATTTACAAAGCGCGTAAGTTACCAAGAGTATCTAGTCACTTTGAACCAATGTTAGTCAGCAGAAAAATCTTTGTTGTATACGACAATAAAAATTAAGACCAGTGGTGTTGTATTGGTAATTGTGAGGTACTTCAATGCACAGTATACTGTTTATTTTCCAACATAAAATTTACTTCTTTTGGATAGCAAACGGAAATGACATAACTTCCACTGATAAATGCAGTTCTGTAATGCAGAATCTACTCAATTTATAGTTTGTTTTTGATAAATTCACAAACCTAATGTAAAAGAGTGTCAAAAAGTGCTGGAAATGCATCTCTATATATCACAGAAGTGCCTCTCTTCATAACTGGGGCCTTGGGTTAGGCTTTCTGATGGCTTAACTTTGGTAGTTTCTAAAGACTGGTCATTTTTTTCCCAATAGTCAGCAACTGGTCTTAACTAAAATGACACACCAGCATGTACACACACGTTTCTAATTGTGTCCTAATTTGCCCTAATTTCAGTATCCGTACTCGTGATATATTGTGTTCTGTTTTGTGGAAACAGTATGTGTCCTGCACAATTGTCCATGAAATCCTCAGTGATATGAGAAGCTGATGACCAAAGGCTCTTTACTGCATGAAACTGCTGTGATTTAAAAGCTAGTAATTAACAAATGAAGTGTGCTTTTTTTGTCCACACACCTTGCCGCAGGCCCAGGAATGAAAACTTCTGCTAGTGTAAAATTCTTAAAATTCTCATGTTTTGAATCGTGACCATGACATGATCATCTTTTTTCTCAGACTGCAAGCTGTCACTCATGATGGATATCCTCCAGGATTATGCTTAGTGATGTAACCAGTTCAGCTGTCACTGCAGTATTTCTTCATATGGTTTCGCCATCTCCTGCTCAGTGGTTGCCCCTTTTTCTGCCTGTTCGTAGGTGTCACCATGGAGCACATGTTTACCATCTCTGGCAATGAGTCGGACACTTCTGAATCCGACACACCAGATGTTACACAAGAGCAAGCTTCACAGCCTGGAAAGACCCTCAAAAATACAAAAAATCCAGGTGAGATGCAGCAGAAATGCAGTATTTGTCTACATAATTATGTAATTGGACTTTGTATGCTTGGAAAGTGCTCTAAGAAAAATAACCAGTCACCTGACTAGTTTTTAAAACCAAACTGTACCGGATTTCACCACTGTGGATTCTTTAGACAACAGCAGTTCCATTTAATAAAGAAAAAGTCCTAAGATTCTGTCAGAAAACCATTGAAAGAGAGTGTTCTTTGTTCTGCTCTGTTAGGAATGGCTGGCGGTCGTGTGCGGATGCTATCTGAATCCCAGGCTTCTTTGGGGCGAGGCGAGGATCTTGATTTCGGTGAAGGAGGCGTGTCTGATGAGGGCGGAGGCGGGTGCACCGGAGATGGCACCCCTTTTCGTGGACGCTCGCGCTCAGCCCCACCTGCACTGTGGGCTGCACAGCGCTATGGTCGACAGCTGCGGCGTATGAGTGATGAGTTTGACACCCTGCTGGACAAAGGCGTAAGACTTGGGTATGGGGTGGGAGGGTGGCGTCCCCATCCCTTTTCCCTCAATTTTTGCCTTATTTTCCATCTGGATTAGCTCGCCATGACATTGATCATAGGTGTCCACCTCACTGCATTAAGCCCATGCTGACTTGGGAGGTGTGAAGGCTAGCGCACAGCTCACCATGTGTGCTCCGACAGCCATCTGCTCCTTGACACTGGATTGGCCACGGGCATCACTGAGCCACTTAACACCCTTTTAGGTGAAGCTCTCTTCACCCACTGCCACTGGCAGGCCCGCAGTCACCCAACCAACAGCAGATGTCGCTGTGCGACGATTCGCCGATAGGTCTACAAAACATCTTTGTTGTGGCTGAAATGGCACTAAAATGAAATCCTGGATGTTTCTCTGCCTCCCCTGAGCAGATGAAGAGGGTGTGCAGTGCCGGGGCTACCCGACCGATACCGGCATCCTCCAGCTGGTTCGCCTTTCTCTGGAGCCACAAGGAGAGTGATGCAGAGATCAGCGGAAGCCTGTCGACCGCTGACAGCAGAGCTGCACAGTGAGCAAGGTGGGATGTGGTGGGGGTGGGGGGCAGATGGCCAACTGTATGTAGATTCCAAGTGCAACCAATGACAACAACCAACCTCCAGCTGATATTTAGTGTGCCACAGAATGGGAATGGGGCAGGAAATCAGCAAGCTTGTTTACCATCCACTGATTATTCTGCTCTGCATTAAACAAAAGCTATGCAAGAGAGAAAGAGTTACACATGTAACTGAAGAAAAGAGACACGGTTTAGCCACGGTGGAACTGTATTCATTATAGTTCCTGCCTTTTTACTCACGGCATAACTAAAATATATATATTTTTTGAAACAGATGCTTTAAAATAAATAGAAGCACAATCGTTAAAGTGACAATCTTTACAGTAGTAATCAGATGAGGTTGCTAACATTCCTACCTTTTTATATGAAAATGATGTCAAACAAATTACTCCTTCAGGAACATAATATTCTTTTGGGGAAAATGCCCAGATTGAAATTCAGTACACTATCGAAGATCAACGTTTAGATCTTGTAAATAAATTGTTGATATTTTTAATGATTGATATAAGAAAAACCGAAACCTACTGTAAACTAATGAAAATGTGACTTCTGTGTATGCCTGTGTCTTATTTTCTCCATATGCATAGATGTACGACTTCAGATGATACATTTCTATAGCAACAATGCTTAGCAAATGTGGTGTTCTTTGTAAAAAGATTTTTTTCCCTTCAGATATTAATATAAAATGAAGTATTCACAAATCCTTATTTGCCTTCAGATGGGAACAAAGCCTGTTTCTTTTTCTTTTAATCCTAAACCTGAATTTAGGATTTTTTCTTAAAGGCTGTTCATGCCGTGTCAATTGTCCCTTAACAAAAATGATGTAAAGATCACCGGCAGCCTGTGTTAAACATACATCAGATGATATGTTGAAATTATATAGTAACTTATGCCGTGTTGAGGTCTGAAATACAACCTGTGGATCAATTGACATTTTACACCGAACCTTTCCAGAAGTGCAAGGCATGGGTGACTCAGCATTGCTCGTTCTGATGTGCCTTCTGATGCATATAGCCTAGCTACTCTTGGCACTATTTGAATAAATATGTTTTAATGTGGGAAAAGTGCAGGCTAGATAAGTGAATAATTGCCTTTAAGAAGCCAGACTTCAATCAGCAGATACATGCTGTTTTTCCCCCCCCCCCAGATTTTGAGTGTAGCATCAAAATGTGATAAACCACTATTGTGTAAGCATGGGAGGCACCATTACTGTTAGTTTCCTTAAAGGATAAGAGCAGATTACAGGTGGGGGAAAAATCTCATACAATCAATTAAGTGCTCTGTGATGGATTGCTGGTATTACTTGAAATTGAGTGTATGGCACTCAAACTTTGAATATTATTTGCTTTTTTAAATTTTGTAAATGTTGTTTTTTCCTGGATAACTAATGTATGGTTAAATAAAGCAATTTTAACTGAAATGTATACAATTCTCTTTCTCCAGTCTGTCCTTTAAAATTTAGCACATTCAACTAGGAGAAAAGGTTGTACCACAAAGCTTCCACTGACCCTAATGTTAATTTTTTACGTGTTTTTAGTTCAGTTTATATTATGCCAGCTACATGCTTTTAAGGCAGACTCTGTGCTTGTCTGTCTTACGCTCCCTGCACATGACACGGCTCAGTTGAGAAGTCTCCACTTTATATGAGAAGAATCATGCACTTGAAATTTTAAACAGACACCAGCTGTGAAATAAGCTGAAGAACTGCCTTTATTTCCACTTTAAAAAATAAAAAATGGCTTTGCAGTTTCAGATCAGATGTTTACATGGTGATTAGTGTTTTTCCTACAAATAATGGACTACTTAACAAGTATTTACCCATGTATTTCTGTACTTCAGCATCAACAGTAAAACAGTGCATCCATAATTAGTCTTAAGTCAATAAGAATACAGACTGAAGTACCTTAACTCTGGTCCGGAAAACTGGTTTTTGGATACAGGCATCAGTTAAATACCCCAAAAAATGCCAGCTTGTTTGTCAAAAGGTTGCAAACCTGACTTGAGGCTGAACACCTGCATAGGGGAATAAGCCACCTCAAGAACTTCCTAAACAGCAAATGGGGCAGCCCTCTCGCTACAAACCTACACCACAGATGAAGGGTCCCAGCAGTATTTCAACCCACAGTCGAGGTCAGACAGTCTTCTCATCTCTGTTTCACTCAGTTCAAAATTAAAGATCTGTGCGTTCTCCACAAGCTTCTCCGGCCGTGAGGATTTCGGCAGCACGGGAACACCCTGCTGCACTGCCCATCGAAGCAGCACCTGTGCGGGGCTGTGTCCGCACCCGCCGGCCACAGACAAAACCACCGGCTCTGTCAGTAGGATCCCTGTCCCGAGGGAGGAGTAGGCCTGAAACCAGATGCCCCTAGTCCTACACAGCTCCCTGAGCTCTTGCTGAGCCAACTTAGGGTGAAACTCTACCTGGAGGACAGCAGGGGGCACCCTGCAGGCTTGGAGAAGCTCCTGCAAGTGCCTCGTGGTATAATTCGACACACCGATGGCACGGAATTGCCCACTAGCATGGAACTCCTCAAGCACCTTCCAGCTCTGTGTGCGATTCTCGATATTACGGCCATCGTCCACGCCTAGCCCCTGAGTGCCCGGCCAGTGTATCAGGTACAGGTCGATGTACTCGAACCCGAGCTGTGTGAGACTTTGAAGACACCCCTCTCTAGCGCTGGGACCCTGATCTCGGGGTCCCAGCTTGCTAGTGATAAATATGTCACCCCGCGTTAGCCCGTGCTTGGGAAGCAGTTCACGAAGTGCACGGCCCAGGTCGGCCTCGTTGCGGTACACAGCCGCCGTGTCAAAAGCTCGGTAGCCGGCAGCGAGCGCCGCATCCACAGCCCGGTGCACCTCATCCGAGCCGCGCAGTCGAAAAGTGCCCAAGCCCAGCAGAGGCATCCGTGCCCCCGTGTTCAACGAGACGGACGGCTGGGACATGACGACCACTGAGGTAACTGGGAAACACTGTGCCAAGAAAAACAGAAATATCTGGTATATATTGCTGATAAATAATAATAGCAAAAACTATTTAAGTGTTTGTACAAAACAAATATTAGAAAAATATAGCACCATGACAATGGCAGGGTCACTGTGACACTGATAAGAGATGGCATGTCGAAATACATGTTGTACTTGCCACATTATCAGGGCTTTGCGGCGCTTGCGTTTTGTTTCGGTTTTTATGGGGGTATATAGAACTCTAGAACTGCGCAAAACTTTTTTGAATATGAACATAAAAACTCAGCAAACCATTATATAAACGATGCAAGTATTTAAGTGTCCTATAAAAAAAAAGAAAAAACGCGAGTAGTGTACAGCCTTGATGATGAAATCCCCACGACTTAGTTGACCAACTTACCTGTAGAGGTCAGAAGTATCTTGCAACTGGTATCTTAGATTTATCCCAACACCTATAGTACTCGAGGTCACGCTACATAAAACTTCCTAGCCAGGTACACGAACAAATGTGCAAGACATAGTTTTAAAATTATTAAAGAATACGTCTACTTTATTTAAAAATAAACAGACATGAACGTATAAACATTTTCTAATCACTTGTTTATTAATTTAAGACCACTATTGGGAGCGGACTGTTTATCTCAATTTCCTATTACATATAGTCGTTCCCGTACGAATAATATGACCTTTACCATGTGACACACCACATGGCTCGCCTAATCGTCGTCACCATAGAGACAGCAGAGCAAAGCGCTCTAAATGGCTGCCTTGATGGCCAATCAAATTTTTTTAGGTAAACTCCAGGACACCCGGACCCTATAGGCAGGAAATGGTATTGAGTCATAACCAGTTGTATATTTTAACTGTTTATCTCGCTGCTTGTCTGCCTGTATTAAATTCCCTGTCCCGTTATTTGCTGCATTACGGTAAACAAATCTGCGGTTCGTTAAGGGTGCGGTGAGGATTTACGTATATAGTCTGTCACTGTCATTGACGTGCTAACGGTTTGTAAATCATAGAAAAGTGCACATAATAAGTAATTACTTTTATGTTTAGGGGGTGTAAGGTGTAAACAAAAAAAAAAAGAGCGCTACTGAATCCAAACGGCTTTCCTTGCCGAGCGCGAGCTAATGGGCGCCAACGTTAGGCACCTTGTCTAATCCCATTTATAAACAATATATAATATATATATTTCTTAATCTTGTACATAATAGTTTACAGATTAGATCAATTCTTTGTACTTAAAGAGTAAAATTTCTGTAATTAGTGTTATGGACCCAAGCGCCAAAAAGAAAGTATTCATAAGTACCTAAACTTTGGTTCGTAAAACTGTCTTTTCGAATTGAATGCCTAAAAAGAATTTAAAAGCTAAATAATTTAAGGGAAATAGTTTACAGTCCGTTGAAACTAACAAAAATTTTCTTATTTTTGTAATATTTAAATTAAATAAGCATTCAGCTCTTGATATGTGTTTATAAAATATGAATGGATGTTTGCAAACTAAGCACCAGTGCCTTTTGCCCTGCCCATGTATCTTGTGCCTGGGTTAAAACTTGTCTCAGGAAAGTCTTTCATTCACTTGTTGTTCTAGCGGGTTTGCCCTTGTGCTGTGTGTTGCTATGGTAGGTAGCTACGCTGAGGTCTGGTGAGGTGTACCATGTCAATTAAGCCCTTCGCCTTCCCTCTTCCCGAGACCCGATTGTTCTTGGCAGGATGTCGAGTCTACAAATTCAGGATCAGGACCAGCTGCAGGTAGCATGGCTCCCTACCTACTACTGTGGCATAATTTAGTCCCTAAAATATGCAAGACGTGTTAGTAGACAGTCGGTAAGGGAAACTGGTTAGACATAGCAGTGTGCTAGGTTAGTGTGCTCTTGTAATCAGCAGGGCAAATCAGATGGTCAGCAAAAATGAAGCCGCACAAGAAATTGAGGTAATGCATGGCATCTGATGACACCCTGGCAAATAAAAGTAAACCTTTCTTAATGAGTAATTATTAGTTTTTACATTTAATACTATTGTTATTAATCTTAAATAGTAAATCTTTTTCTTTTTTTTTTTGCATAGTTGCAATATGCTTTACCCCTGTGGGACTTACTTGTCTATAAGTCTGTTACAACACTGGTGCAGAGCTGTTGATTCATGATTCTTATTTTATTTTAGGATGCTATTCGGGTTGTGCTGGCAAACCTGGATCACCTTCAGCCCTTTACAACAAACCACTTTAATGTCTTCCCCTGTATGCTTTCACAATACAGTTAAACTTACTGATGCAGCCGACAGTAGCATCAGCAAAAAGCTCTGACAGCATTCTGTCAAACTACTGCTGAAAGACATTTTTAGACTGTGTTCCTGTTTTCCAGAACCATTCCCTCTAATTATATGAGAATATAAAAAAACTCATTAGTCTCCTATGGTCAATAAAGATTTACATTGCTGCCGTTAACTGATTATTTATCAGTAAATGATGGTATGTTATGCAGGAACTGAGTGCTTGTTGCCAGCTGGGTGTCTGTAGTCCTTGATTTGATGTTTAACTGTCCTGTGTCGTGTTAGTCACCCCACTGGGTGAATGTCATCCATCAGTCTTCTAAACCAAGTTGTTTTGGTGTAATTGCTCACCATAAAAACTTTAAGCATGGGTACCTAATGACTGTACTTAATGTTTCAGATGTTTCAGAATCTGTTACCATGATTTTACTTACCACAACTTTATATTTGTCTCTCTGAGTGACAATATTCCTGTCTATTTTGATGGAGCCTGTGATTTTTATTTTTCTGAGTAGTATTGGCGAGGTTTTTCTTAACTTCCACATGAACAGACAAGAGGAGGTGGGAGAGGGTCTGTCATCTCTGCTTTCAACACGAGGGCTTGAGGGTAGCCGCCTACCCCTTCCTTCTCATTTTGATCCTGGAAGCTCAGGAAGCCCCACGCCTGCACATAGGTGTCTCCACGTCCTATCCCTAATTGACCTGGGAATTTATACACCTTGATGAGCTGCTTGCGGAGCTGCATGTGATACACACAATAACTCCCCTGTCACGTCTCCTCCGTTAGCAAAGAGGCCTACGGATGAGATGCCAGTGAGTACTTGCCTGTTCAGAGTACTTGGGGATTTCCCCCTGAGATCAATAAAGTATATCTCATATTACCTGCTCATTAGATTACCCCTATATTACAACTCTGCATTTGTGTTCAGTCAGATTGCTCAGGGTTGGAACAGTGGTCTCCTAAGCTGGTGCAATCCTAACATAACACTGACACTCATGCCTCCTTTTTCATAAGAGGAGCTTTATTTTGGGGAAGTCTAAGCACACCAGACATCAAAGATCATGCCTGAGTACATATACATAAGTGTATCTTACAACAGAGAACCGCGAGAAAACCAGATGCAGTAACGCCACATTACAGTGCAGTGTGTCACCCCAAGCGGAGTCGAACTGAGCCATCAGGGGGCTCTCCGGCTCAGCTCAGCGGCTGGAAACGTGAGGCTTTGGAGCGACTGCAGTCTCCATTGTGAGTTTATGCAGCCTCTCCTTCAAGGGGCAGCTCATTTCATAAATTAGTACCTATCTGTTGGATATTTTATTCTGGTTTTCCATTATGTTCTATTCTGTTTCATCCTTTTATACTTATTATTTCTTATATTTCTTTTCCCCATATTATTTTTTTCTTTTATGCAGTCTATTTACAGCTGAGATATGCAGGACAGTTTTGGGTAATTCTGAAGCACAGCGATTGTTGATTTATTTTTTATTTTTTTATCTGCTGGCAGGCCAAGCTGCTTTTGTCTCTACAGTCTGAAAACACGACGTTTCTGTCAACCTGTCAGTCAGCCGATGAGCCGCAACTAATGATTTAGCTTAAAAAAACAGAAGCAGTGGAGCAAGAATTTAGTGCAAATTAAAAAATAAACGGAGAACAGAAATCAATTGCTAATTTAGTATTAATTTTCCACAAAACCTTTATGTGGGTAATTGTAGCCTGAAGTCATGGCTGCTATAGTTATGAATATCTGTCAAGCAAAGTTACGCTGTCATCTTGAGATTATGAATGAAACATTAAGGTTGTATTGACAAGGAAATGTAATCAGTCATTAAAAGCTGTTGAGTCACACAACAGGAAATTTCCTAACAAGTTGTGATGTATGAAGGAGGCTTTCATTGTCTACTTTTAGAAGTACTGTGGAATCTGTGAACATCTGGCGTGTATGTAAGAGAGAGATATGAACATTTTTCTAAAAAAATGTGTGCCTATTATCACTTAATGTTGTAGCAACAATGCCTCTAAAAATGTGTGTGTGCATGCTGGTGTATCTGGGTACATGTCTGAGTGTGATTGTTTTATGTGATGGTGTGTATGTGAGATTATACATTTGTCTGCCTGTATGCGTGACCATAAGCTTATTTCTGTGAGTGTTTCTGTACAGCTTTGTCCTACGGCGAATGTGCCTTTAAACGTGGCTGTCAAGCCCTTTATTTGTCTGTTTAATGCGATGGAAAGGGAGTTTAAAGAAAGAACAAGCAAAAGAAAAGGCCGGGCAGAGTGCCGACCCATGGCGGAGCAGAGCAGAGCACCACCGGCGAGTAGCACGACAATAACAGCCCTGTCTTCTGTCTCCTCTATCTGCCCCCAATGGGAAACGCATGGAGCCCCGGCTGCGGCCCGATGGACTGGAAGCAATGGATGCCGACAAGGAGGTGAGTTGAGCCTCTCTGAGCCGCACAATGGCTCACGTTGTCTTCCCCTCACCTGCATGTCCAGCTATGTTATCACTGCGCACGTTCACAAGGCCGATACATAAGTGTACTTTTCTATCCATCATCTAACTGCTTAACATTGCGAGGGTCGTGGGGTTTCCGTACAATAGGAAAATCCACCTGTAGCTGTGAGATATGGAAGTGCAGCCATATTTAGCCTGTCCCCCCTTCCTGTGTTCAGTTTTCAGCATGTGCAGTGCTGACTCCCCCGAATACAGGTAACCCATTCACTTCCAGTCCAGGTACGTGAATAACTTTAGAATGAGACAAAGAATGAAGCGAAACCTCCCATTGGCTCTTTTTCTTACCTGTTCAATAAAAAGTCTACACTGAAAGAATGCATATGGTCCTGAGTCGTCTCTCTGCTACATTAGCTAATAAGATCATGATTCACCAAGAGAGGCCTGGGCCAGAAGAGGCACAGGGGAAGCAAGAGGGGCATTTCAAGGAAGCAGAAGCGTGTGAGTCTAAAGCCCCCCCACCCGGGCCCTCAGACAGCGGCGATACATCCATCATGCTTAGCTTGGCCAGGTGAGACCGAGCACGCTGTCAGGGTGTGAGCTCGTCTGGGCTGTCCTGTGCTTCACTACATCAAGCTCCAGTAAAGAATTGTGTTTCAAAAAATATATCTCGACTGAGTATGATTATGAATCCTTTTTTGGATTCTAAAGCATTTACTAAAATGACTGTAGGCCGGCTAGGATACAGTTTTGATTTAAAGGCCCTGTTTACACTTGGCTTTCAAATGCTTCTAGGGCGATCGGATCACAAGTGGCCACCGAGACGCATTGAGATCTGATCACTCAAACCACTCGCTGAGGTGGTCTGGGACGGACTTCACCACATATCTTTTGTAGTGTAAATGCTGATGGGTCCCTGACAAGGACGTCACAATTACTGTGCATGGGGCCATTTGACCTGCTAGCGGAAGTGAAGTAGGCAGTAATGAGATCTGAACACAAATGGTCAACTAGACACCTTAGAGACACATGACAGACACAGATGTAAACGGTGATGTGTCTCAGTTGTCTACTTACGATCCGATCGCCCAGGACGCATACCATGTAATCAGTTACAGCATTCTAATATTTATTTTTTCTATTGTGATAGTTTAAGATTCTTTGTTGTTATATATATGTTACAGTGGTCAGCATAAATGAGTACACCTGCTTTGAAAAGTAAGATTTTAATCAACAGTTCAATGACCACAAGAACAATTTCCAAATTTTTGACAAAACTGAGTTTTATAGAACATTTGCTTAACTCATGAACTTGAAAATAAGGTTAATGATATAACTTAGATAACAAAATCTTCAGTTTTACTCAAACTCAGTAAAACTCAGTACTCAAACTTTGCATCAGGTGATGCAAAAATGAATACACCCCACAACAAAAACTACTACATCTAGTATTTTGTATGACCTCCTTGATTTTCAAGGACAGCACCAGGTCCTCTAGGTATGGAATGAACAAATTGGCGACATATTGTAACATCTATCTTTTTCCGTTCTTCAAGAATGACGTCTTGTAGAAGCCTGTATGCTGGATGGAGAGTGATGCTGTACTTGTCTCTTCAGAATTCGCCATAGGTGTTCAGTTGGGTTCAGATCAGTAGACATACTTGGCCACTGAATCACTTTCACCCTGTTTTTCTGCAGAAATGCAACATCTAATGCCTTAGATGTATGTTTTAGATCATTGTCATGTTGGAAAAGTACACGACTACCAAGGGCACGGAGTGATGGTAGCATCTTCTCTTTCAATATAGAGCCGTACATCTGTGAATTCATGATACAATCAATGAAATGTAGCTCCCTGACTCTAGCAGCACTCATGCAGCCCCGCATAAGGACACTGCCACCACCATGTCTCACTGTAGGCACCATGCATTTTTCTTTATTCTCCTCACCTTTGCGACACCATACAGTTTTGAAGCCATCAGTTCCAAAAACATGTATCTTGGTCTCATCACTCCAGAGTGTAGATTCCCAGTAGTCTTCATCTTTCTCAGCGTGGGCCCTGGCAAATTCTAGATGGGCTTTTTTGTGCATGGGCTTTAGGAGAGGCTTCCTTTGCAGACGACACCCATGCATGCTATTCCTCTGCAGTGTACGCTGTATTGTGTCATGGGAAACAGTCACCCCAGTTTGAATTTCTACGTCTTTAGCTAACTGCAGTGAACTTGCATGCCAATTTTATTCAACCCTTCTCATCAGAAGACGCTCCTGTCAAGGTGTTAACTTCTGTGGACGGCCTGGACGTCTCTGTGAGATGATTGCAGTTCCATCTTTCTTAAATTTTTGTATCACTGCTTTGCTACTGTATTTTTACTGATAAGTAAAGCTTTGCTGATCTTCTTGTAGCCTTCACCTTTCCTGTGTAAAGAAATTACTTCCTTTCTCAGGTCTTGTGACTTTTCTTTTCCATGTGGTGCCATTGCTGACAGCACGGAAAGGGAAGGGGTTTCTTTGTTAAGTACTGCCCTTTTATAGTTAAAATGCCTGTCTAATAAATAATTATACTCACCTGTGGTTGATATCTTGTTAATTAGAATTTTGTAGTCTAAAATTTAGCTTTGCTCCTAAGACTTTCAATGGGGTGTGCTCATTTTTGCAACGTGGCCTTGAATGAATTTGTTAGGACATTTTACTTTTTTGTGGGAGCAAATTAACAAATCTTGTTTGCAATCAATGCCCCACATTTGTGGGAGTATTTTGTAGTATAGTATCAAATAGAAAGTGTTGATTCTGAAAGGAAACTAAAGGTTTTCTGACAAACCTGTTGGGGTGTACTCATTTATGCTGAGCACTGTATATAATATTGCTTATTTTTTCTCGTTTTCTCCTCACCAGAAAAATCTTTCCATTTTCCCTGTTTTTTGGCCATGAGAAGAAATAGATGCTCTGCTGTTCTCTGCTCACAGTTCCCAGCATATCTCCCTGTTCCAGTTCATAACAGTACATAAGCAAGTTTCTATAGCTTCTTACCTATGAATCTCAATGATGCATTTTAAATACTGCACTAAAGACTGTCATGCCTGAGTTTTTCAGCATTTCTAAATAGCAATACATAGATTTGTTATGCTTGAAAATAACTGTATCTTCATTTGCCTGTCAGTGGTTTTAAGAAGTTACCATTCTTTACACCTTCATTTGAAATATTATCTGAATATATTGAAATATTTGTGAGTATTTCCACTTTAGCATGCGCTGTCAGTTTTTGAAGAAACGGTAGGCGAAGTTGTCAGTTTTGTGCACATAATTTGTTCTGAATATGGAAATCACATTGGCTACTATTTTAACACACTTCTCTCGATGTAAAATTAACATTAGTTTTCTGAGTATGTTCATGTGTATTTTCCTTAATTGTTTCTTTGACAGTCCAAAGCCATTCAGGTTAAATAATTCTTGGCTGTTGCCCTTAGTTCATGTGTATTTAAGTACATGGACTATCATCCTATCCATAATGTTCTCTACTTGCACCCTATGGCTCCAGGTCAGCTAAATGAATTGATATATTTGAATTGAAATGATAGTGTTCATTGTTAGTTTTCATTTGTTGTATTAATTAAAAGAATTAAAATGATAATGCTGGTCCAAGTTTTATCAGTTACTTCTTTTGTTTTGTAAATTTGGCATTTAAGTGAGTCTAAACTTCTCATGAGGAAGGTTTACCAATGCATCATTGATTAAAATCTGGAAAATGGCAGAGGATAACACTGCTTGTGTTATCCAAAAGACTGTCAATGAAAGGTCCCCGTATAACTCATTCATTCCAAATGAACGGCCTGCTGTCTGGTTCCCAGCATGCAGATCAGCACATTTGGATTTTTCTGCTGAATGTACACTGAGGGGGGCCATCAGACTTCATTTTCCATAAGAAACCCTTAGAGCAGTTTACTGCCATGATGAGCGCACGTTAAAGACATTGACCTCAACAGTTCCGCCTGGATACTAATGCCAGGCCAAAATGCCTATGCTAGCCATTGCCAAACAAAGCCACATATATTCCCCTGACGCTGACAAGAGCCAGACACTTTGTTTGGAAAACCTGGCCTCGTCAGTCCATCTCTGTCAGTTTACGAGTGTCTCTCTGCACGCCTGCTGATTAACTCTCGCCCTAAAGTGCATTTGATGGACCTCCCTAAATGAGGTGATCTCATCGCTTAATTATCACTTAAGCACAGTTAAAAGAACACATCCTCACGCTGGTGTGTTCTGTAGACTCCTATCATCTACTGTAAAAAGAAAATCTGACATGGACAGGCAGAGCTGACAATCACATTAAAATTATGATGCGAATAAAAAGAATTAAAGATGACACAAAGAGCTAATTCAGATGTCACGGCACAGGAATGCGACTCCCCAGAATGTTTTTATTTTTAAATGTTCGGCTCTGTTACCTGGAAACCTGGTCCTGAACAAGGATAATATTGTCAATGCGTCCGCTTCCACTTTACCCATCTATTTTGAGGACCATTACACCAGCGGAGAACATTACTGTGGTTTTCCCTGTCATTAACTGGCATTTAATTTCGTATACCCTATGCCTCCTCAATTCTCATTCATTGCCAGATTTTTTTCTGCAGGAGAGGGCATATCGGGGGCAATACTTCCCACCTTTGTTCTTTAGCTCATTCCTTGAGATGAGTGTCAGACTCTGTTGTATGGATATGCAAGTAACTGGAAGTGGGACAATGACTGAATGCGTCTGGTTATTCTAATACAAAACAAATTATGTTAATGGAGGATAACAGATGAAAGCAATATAGTGTAGAACACATGCACATTTAAACACACAATACAGACTAAGCTAGCATCATCTTTTTAGGATGCTCTTTTTAGCGTAAATACACAAAACAGCCTAGCCTGCTACACACTATGTCCAAACCCGCAATCTCTTGACCTGACTATGCCCTTCTTCTTACATCACTGGACTACTCAGAAAATGGAAAATACAGACAAAAGCACCACCATGAGCGTATCTAGAGCACTTTAACACAGCACAGACACATAATATCAATTAAGGTATCGTACTAAAAGTTTTCTATATCCGTATATATGGAAACTGAGTAACTAAGTTGGCTTTAAAATCCAATTAAAACGCAAATGGCAAACTTGATCAACTTGATTTCTTTTTCCCGAATTGGAAACGTATGTACATTTCTCCCCATTTTTTCCCTGTTGTCAGTGTCCACCTCTCTTAGTAGTTAGATGACAGGGAGTGGTGGGGATGAGGAGAGACTGCAGTGAGGAAAAGGCGAAGAATTGAAGGGAAATTGATGTAGCCTTCTGGGAAGGTGCGGGGTAAAGGAGGGGACAGGGCTCTAGGGAATGACATCATGGGCGTGCCTGGGTGGGCGAGAGCAAGGCTCGCTCTCACCTGCGCTACAAATAGCTGCATGCGAGCAGCTTGTCCCCACACACCTGGCCACACCTGGACTGAACCTGCTGCATACTGACAGGTAACAACAGCCTCTTTCTGCCTGACGCACAGGACAATCCTGTGATTGTGCATACTCCTACTCTGTCTGTCTCTGACGGTTTAGCTACTGCTGCAAATAGGCTAATTAGCTATTGAACTGTGCACTTTAATTTAATGTAGAACATTTAATTATGAAAAAATTGTGTTACAGCTGTTTTTGTTGAAATATTTTATGTATTAATTGGAAACTAGTCATGGGGACCTGTCAGCTTCATTTTTGTTCCACTAAAGTATTAAAAGTTATAGAATAAGGTTAGCATTTTATTATGGAACATGTAACAATGAATGAATTTTAGTTCTTAGAACCATTACCGAGCAACAGTTTTTGAAGCTTCTGCTTCAGATGTGTTCCAGTTAGCCTTTCAGTGTGAAACAACATTTTCTCTATCAGTAATTTGTAAGATGTCTCCCTTTGGGAGCACTGAAGGTGTGACACTGAAGGCAAAGATTAGGTCAGACTTTTCTTTTATGTAAAGTCTTCCAAAGCTCAGAACCATTAAATAGGTCAGAACTGTCCTGAATATTGATATCGGTGGTTTGATTAGAATTTTATGGGTACAAAAGAAGTTTCTGAAAGAAATAAATAAAAAGGAAATAAATGCTAATAAAACATTATAGCCCCTCTCTATTGAGAATTTCTAATTTTGAAATTGATTCATATTAGGGGCTCATGTCTAAATGAAGGGTGCTACACTAATTATAAACAGAGCCAGTCACCTAAAATAATGAAAAACTGAGCTTTTAGTGAAATTACATATCATGCATATATAGGAAGAGAATCTAACAGTTTATAAAGGTTTCTAAGTAGAAACTAGAACCACTGCTGATTATTCTGAACATTTCCTTTAATCCAGTTTTCTTTCATCATCCCAGTAGTATATGTCTCTGCTTTGTGTTCAGCATCACGTAAGCCCTGAGATCAATGCCCTGTCTCTGTTAATAAGAGGCCCGTATTGTGAGCGATGCGTATGGCACTCCTTTGGAACACTTTCCCCGGTAGAGCACAGTGCTGGCAGGAAGACTGTGAAATGATTTTCAATTCGCCAATCTGGCTTTACTTATTCTGACATACTGTATAGCTTTATTTACAGGGAGCACAGGGAAAATGAATGATGAAGAAAAGAGAGCACAGGGAATGTGGAATTTTTATAATAATAACTGAAAGACAATTTATTGCAAAGAATTACAGTGTAATAGCTATGGCAGCCAGTCTAGCAAAAAAAAAAACAGTGACCATGCATTGCAGTGAGGCATATAAGAGTCATAAATGACCTCAAGCTGTATGTTTTTACCGGCTAACTTCTTCCAGCCCCCCTACCCACTGCCACACACACACACTCCCTTTGGTGTGGAGTATTAAAATCCACCCTAAATGAGTAAGTTTGTTAGGGTGCATCAGGGTCCCAGTGCAATCCTGCCACATGACTTGCTTGTCCCACTGGAAATGATGCTAGAGGGGCCAGGTCATGTCCACAGCTAATGAACACTCACTCCAGAGGAAAACATTATGGGGTTTATTATAGCAACAGTGTTCATTCACAACCAGCAGAATAATAAATATTTGTTGCTGTGGTCATTATTGAAGTGGTTTATGTAAATTAATTTGTTTTTACTTGCAAGCTTCAGTTATTTATAAATTATAGCAGCAAATGGAATATGTTGTATATAGCTGTTTAGACATTTATTCAGGGTATTGAATTATTATGAAGGCAGTGTATGAACTGGCAGAGCAAAATATAAGTATTGTGTTGATTTACTGTGACGACTACCTTTATGAGGATGCAGTTGAAACCTTTAGAGTTTCGAATATAGATATTTTAATGATCCCCATGAGGAAATTTTCTTTTCACCTACTGCGTCATGTTCTTTATGAGACACAGACAGGTAAGGGCAAGCTGGGAGAGGGGAAGGGTGACAGAGTGCATGGTCGTCAGCCAGCATACAGCACCACTGGAGCTGGGGGCGGCGGGTTAAGGGCCTTGCTCAGGGTCCATCCACAGACATGCAACTCTTCTCCTGGCATAGAGGCTTAGCCCACTAAGCCACAATGTTTTGGCAAATTGATTTTCTCAATCAGTACTACTGCAATAGACAATATGTACATGATTTAAGGCATTTTAGTAGATTTTGCTTTAACTCGGGGTTGTAAGCTTGTGTGTTTAGCATACTGCAAAGTTGTATTTTCGCTGACATGAAAATACGTGAGTAAGCGGACATGTTAATCTACATTATTACATTATTGGGGTGTTGGTGGTATGTGACTATATGTGCGAGTATACCATGTGACTACAGTGCATTCATGTGTTTCAAATTCCTTTAATTTATTGCAGCCATAGAAATGAAAAAGAGATTCTGAGAGAATTTAGGCAACATTATCACTGCCCTGGAAACCTTAAAAAGATCACCTCAGCTAGAAATTCATGCATTCAAGTTGAAGAGATTAAATATGAACCGATGAGTTTTGTAGAATATCCATCCATCCATCTGTCCATCCATCCATCCGTCCATCTGTCCATCCATCCATTCATCCACCTTCTAACCACTTATT
>JAAGVU020000002.1:24869749-24885401 GCA_011763525.2 Mormyrus iriodes
TTTAAGTCATACAAATATCACTATTCAGTGTATATGAATTTTTAATGTTTATATAATTTATTATAATATTATTAAAGCATTTTCACCCACACACACGCACATAATACAATATATTAAACATGCTTGATTGATTCCCGTCTTGTTAATTAAAAATCATAGCCTTTATATGTCTTCATGCAAGTTGAAAAAAGAAATTCACGCAGCTCTCCACCTAGTGGTCAACGGTGCACTTTCAAGTTAAATGAACCCGGACGACGGCTTGAATCAGGCGCGCTGTTGATGGATAGGACAATCCTTAAATCTTATTTAACTATCAGCGGTTGAATGGACTGAATGAAAATAGCTCCATTCACTGTAATAACACTTTTGAGTAACACAACCTAAAATATTACATAAACCGTGATATATCATCTTTAATATGCTGTTAGATGACGCTGTTCCCCTGCCTATAAATTGTACTTCTGTAAGCCGTATTTTTTTAAACACTGTAAGAAAAGGCAAAAATTAAACTAATAACTTACAATCGCACAAATATAAACTTACCTTTTTAAAATAAACTTCAGATTCAGTGATAATTCAAAGACCCGCTTTGCCTGTCAGAAGATATGTCTCTATGGAAGGTCTTCGTTGTTGTTTTTATCCCTATTTAAAGGACATGAACCATGACATCATCGCAATTAAAAATAAAAATGCAATTAAATGTAGCAAATCCAATAGAAAAAGACTATATTGTGAGAACTGCCTGAATTGCCTACAGCGAAACTAAATACCAAAGTTGTTAGTCAAATGAAGAAATACAAAGAGTTTCGCATTTATGTATATTCATTGTATGCTCACACCGAAAGTTGGCAAACAAAATAAATCAAAATAAAATACATATGAAACCAAAAACGTGCTGTGTTAAAAAACACAAAAACGTGCAATTCTTAAAAAGAACATTCGCTTTTATTTTAATTGACAAGTTTTATTGTTTCTTTGTTAAATAAAACATTCTTCGTTCTCTCGTTTTAATTTTTTTTTCCGCCAGAAATTGTAGCTAAAACAAGTTAAATCTAGTTACAGAAGCTCTTGTTTGAACGAGGTTTTAGTGTAGAAAAACAACTAAAACGACGCCGAAGAGGTTGGGTTCCACTACAGGCAACAAAAGTAAGGTGCAGCTCTCTCTCTAGTGAGAACAAATGATTTTCCTTCAATTTATAGGTGCCTTTTGTTTTGGTCATTCATATATTTTGCTTGTGGAAGAGATAAAAGAAAAAGGCAAGCGGCAGAGAGAATCACAGATGAAGTAATACGAAAGCATGACAACTGAAATAAAACTCCAGGAAAGACAATGTGATATTGGACACCCGTATAAAATAATGTTTCTTCTCTGGCCCTCAGGGTACTGGTTTTTACATCAAGTGTGGTACTGTTCTAGTACGTTTAAGCAAGATACTTATATTGCTCTAAGAAAAAAGCTACATAAATACGTGTCAAAGATCTTTAGTTTCCCACGGAACGATTATTTGGAGCTTCTTGAAAGTCATATTAAAGTACAAACTATGTAAATAATATAGCAATAGATGAGGCAGTAAAGAAACTGAGGGAAGATACAGAAAAATACGCAAAGAGGCTATAAAGAAAGGAAGATATGTCAAAACTTGAGTTTTTGTGAACAGCACGTTGCCTGTCAACAGCCAGCTGGGACCCAACCCCTTCAGTTCAGCTAGAACCCAGTCGATAAAATAAATGTTAGGCTTTAAAAATAGTACCAAGTTATTTAGTGGAGATGTTGTCAGTGTGACTGGGGAACATGTCAGAAGTAGCTCATGGTGTAGCATGAGAATATGAAGGCGAAGAGAAGAAACAGGGAGTTATGGTTGTCTGTCAGAAAACAAAACATGTTCATGCCATCAGCAGGGACCACGTTAAAAAGCCACTCCTCGGCAGTATAAATAAGCTCTCTGACAGCTGTAAGGTATTATTTAGAGTGAGAGCAGCCTTCTAAGAGCATTCATGTCAATTAGTCACGGCACCCAGCTGATCCCAGACTTCTAGTCAGTGACCCTGTGTTATCCAGATGCTCCTTATTCCCTCCGTTGGTGTCATTCCAACACATTTTGCTTCTCAGCAGACTCTGAGCTAGTAATTGTATGTGTGGAGTGCCAGGCCAGATGAGTGCATTGCTAATGTGAAAAATCAAAGGTGTATATTCAGTACCTACAATCTTACACACACTGATGATTCACAGTAGTCGTAGTTCTGGGGACCCACTGTGTTCGTTGGTTTTTATTTATTTATATTGTATTTAGCTCACATGACCTCATAAAAAATCTGCGTTGACTGAGGTGTTTCTTAAAAAAAAAATCTTCTGACAGCTTTTCAAATTTATCCGTATGGGAAGAAATACACTGCTATGACACAACATGAACAGCTGGGTACAATGAGTAACTGACATAAAGACATAAATATGTGAAATATCTAAGTCATACTTTTCACTGCATTATTACTTTTTTTTATCTTCTATTATTTATTTATACACTGTGAGTTGTTCATTGTACTGGGCCTGGCTGAACGAGTAAGCATTCCGATATGCTCGTTGAACTCGGCCAATACAATCACTAGAATCCCAAATGCATTTCGGGTGATCCTCAAATGTGTTAATTTGTTAAAAGTATTAACTAGCTCAATGAAAACAAATTATGTAAGAATCAGGTTGTAACTATGACCACAGCAAACAGTGGGTCCCCATTACAAGGAATGAGAAACAGCATCAAAAAGCAGCACTCTGGGACAGATGTTGGTATACATATAGGGAAGGAAAACACCAGATAATGTCATTTGTTTACAACAAACAAAATCAGAGCAAATATGGAACTGCTGAGAACACCAGTAAAGATACACTATGTGACTTTAGGGTTCAGTTTAAACACACTGGTGCCACCTTAAGTGCCATTCAGTTTCACTGTCATTGCTTTAAAACCCCAAACCTACCCAACCCACCCCGCAGCCCACACACAGTTCTATATACTGGTCCCGAACCGTACAAAAGCAGGCTATCTGGCATTAGTCTATATACATCACTCACTGTCTAATTCAGTACAGAAGAAAACTAGTCCATCTACAGCAGGTAAATAACGTTGATACTGAAATCACTCCCGTCTAAGATTTCCTACCACTTTCTGAATTAATCGGAACATGCATATGTGCCAATCTGACCCTGAGTGTCTGTTTGTGAATTCCGGCCAACAAAAAGTGACGTACAAAAAAATGACCATTCCAGTCATTTTTTCGATATATTCAATAATAAATATTTTTCCTAATTAAGTCATCTTTTGACACATTCATTCAAGGCTGATTGTCCCCAAAATACCAAGCCATGTTGCAACACAATTAAAATTCCAGAGGACAGTTAATCTCTGGTTCTGCTATGCTATTGGTACCTCCATGTTTTGGTAGAATCTCTTATTATTGCTGTCTCTGAGCTGATTACAATTACTTCTGGTCTATGAATAAATAATCATCATTCCAGCAACTTGACCCAAACAGGCTGTGGGTCAAAAAAGGGTGTGTGTACATGATGCGAAGTGAACAGGAACACAGGTCAGAGATGTTGAAGAATGGTGGTTTGGTATTGGAAACCAGCTACTAGCAGCTACAGTTTTCAAGAAGCTTAAAGCACAATCATAATGTTATAATTCCAGCTGTGGTCTCTGAAAGTATGAGACTGGGGTGCCCACAGTGACACTGACACCCTCCCTCCGCCCCCACAGCCTTCCAATATTCCATTCCACTCTGTCTTTACTCAGCATGCCTTCTCACTATCCCTCAAACACACACACGTACACACATAAATACACTAATAAATTCTTTCACACTTCCACCTGGAACATATACCTAAATAACGCACAGGTGTGTGTGCACAAGTAATTGTGCAAATGCACATACAAACACTGACAGCCTACATTCTCTCATTAAACATCCCTCTCCACAAGGGCCACAAATTTAAATTAAACAAAACAGAAACAATAAGGCGAAAAATATAAAATTCAAGGTAAAAAAAAATGCAAATGATCCAAACAATTTCGGCATTAAATGAAGGTAGACAGACATGTCAAACAGCACAGAGTGCTCACGCTTGGCGCTTTCCACCCACTGCGAAACACCTTCACGTTGAAAACTAATATTGCTGAAATAAGGTATTTTCTCATCCCATCTGAGAATATGACGGAACTACAATAAGTCATTCATACATTAGAATAGTTTCAGTCTAGCAGCATAGGACTGCACCAGTAGTACCACGTTTTCCTTGGTCATATGGACATACTCTATTCATAGATATATAAAAACTAGTAATATTAGAAGTATGAATTGTATTATTTGATCATTTCTTTATCATCATTACCATAATTCCTCTTTTACTGGGGAAAGGAAAAATTAACTTTTGGTGGTTCTTATACAGGGCCTTGCTGGATCCAAGATTAACTGGAACCCATTCTGGGGTATAGTACCAGTTTCATTGTTCCTGTGTGTCCATGTGTCAGTTGATGTGTATGTCGATTTTCAGCATGCACGCCTCTCATGTGTCTTTAGGCCTGGGTCTGTCACTGTTTGAGGGCATGAGTTTCCAATGTTGGAATGCTTGGGACAGTTGCACAAATACGAAGTAATTCAACAGTGTAACAGAAGGTTATTAAATATTTTGTTCATATGTTTAATAACGTGTACATTTGTGTGTAGATCTGATTGGATTTCTGTGCATATCTATGTCTCTGTGTGTTTGAGCGGCATCGTTTGTGTGTGTGTGTGTCTGTGTGTGTGTGTGTGTGTGTGTGTGTGTGTGTGTGTGGGAGACTAAATGCAGTCATGCTGCTCTGGGGCTAAGCCCTGTGGTGACCAGTGTTTAGGGGGAATTCCTATGTGAAAGTACAGCTCTGGCTCTAGGTGGCGCTGTTGCTGCTGGGTGCAGTGTCCTGCTGGGCTGGGCTGGGTCTCTCCTGTAGATTCCTCTGATTGTGGCAGGCCTCTCGCATGCTGATCAGCCTCCTCTCCTGCTGCTCCTCCAGGGAACGCCAAAGCTCGGCTCGCTCCCGTTCCCGCTTCAGCTCCCTGCCGGTAGGAGGTCACACACACACACACAAACAGACACAGACACACACAGGTTACTTGTTCTTCTGGGGTCTTCACAAACTTCACAGTGCAACATATAATCTGTTGCCCCACCTTCACAAAATACGAAAAGATGTCAAAGTTGACAATAAACTAAAAGGGTAACACTTTACTTCACGAGGCACAAGTAATAATATAGTATCATACTATTACTTATACAATAATTAATCAATCACAAACTAAGTCTTAGTTACATACTAATCTCATGTCAATTCATCATTAATGAATGTTAATGGATGCATGTTTTATCTCAAGCAGTTATTATATTTGTCACTACATCTGTTAATTCTGTAAACCTTTCTGAACTACTGAAGGAACAAGTCATTAATAACACAAGTGAAATACTGATCTCATGTTTGTTTATCAATAATGAATCGTGATGCATATTTTATCTCAAGTAGCTACTATATTTGTTCAAGATTTGTTCATAATTTGTACTTCAGTTGTAACTGAGTTATTATTTGTGCCCTGTCAAAATGTTACCACTAAAATTTGAGACCGTAGCATATGGAGGCATCTACATAAGGTCATTTATTATTTACTATCATGGTGAGGACAAGAAACTAAGTACGCTTACATGCAACCCTCACAGATACACGCTTTCACAGCACACCACATCACACAAAGGCTCACCCGCACAAACTCAGGTTAATGCACAGCAAAGTATTAGTTAAATAAACTCTTTCTGCATTTGTTGAAACTTCCTACATGGACAGGAAGTGTAATTCACACGTACACTCGCACACACGCACACACAAAGCTCACTTCTGTTTCTCCACTTTGTAAGAGGCAGTGAGCTCATCAAAAAGCTTGCTGTTCATTTCCATGAAGGTCTTCAGCACATTGTAGATGAGCGACACAATCGTCCTGGGCACAGTGAGCAAGGAAAGAGGGAAAAATATGAATGAAAAGCACATGTGAAGAATTTCAACCAATATAAACAGATTTTGGAAGGAAATGATGCCGAAGTCAATCACTATCATGAGTTGAGCACAGATCATTCAATCGGCTCAGCTACAATTTGATTTTCCAGCGCGGATCTACTAAAAGAAGTAGTCCAACTGAGCTGGGTGTAAACTGTAGAGTGTAGCTGTGTGACAGGAGATAGACTCACTGGTTCCAGTGCTCTTTGGAGACTCTGTAGAGTGTAGCAAAGACCAGAGGCAGGATCACCTGACAGTTCTCCTCGATCAGGCTCAGGATGTACTCATTGTTCCAGAAATACAGAGCCCGCTCTGCAACCTGGGAGGCAAAGGGAATGTGATACTGAGGACCTGGCAGTCCCACCTGACGTAGGATCGTGAGCCCACTGAATCCTCCAAGAAAGCACAGAGGGGAGCAGCGAGCCAGCAGCTGCTCAACAGCTGCAATCCCAAGTGATTGAAAGCAGTTTAAAAAGGCATGATGGCCATAGTGAGGTTTCACGTTTATTCAAGAGAAATGCTGAAGTTATTTAAATGTCATAATCATATATCCAACTTGGTCACAACTTTGAAAGCTTTGCTACTGTACCATCACTGTCCAATGAAAATCGCATATGTCCACTTTTTGACATTGTGACTTTTTACTACAGATGGAAAACATCTATTCTCCTCTGTCTACTGAAAGCATTTGACATCCAAATGACCAATGAAAAGATTTATGAAATCATAAATTTAACTTGTATTTATGTTTGTAGTAGTTCACATTTGTATTTATGCTAGTTGTTTGTATGGATTACTATACTTTATATCGCTAATTTGAACAACTTAACATCGATAGCTAGATAACTAGCTAACTAACAACATTGGTAACTGTGAATATAAAGCAAGATTAGTTTGTGCCTTTTGACACTGACATATTGGCCTCTCTGACAACAATCCAAGTTAAGTCCATTTAAAACATTACACCGTTCACTGACGGCGGTTTTCATTCATGGTGCTAAGACTGTCTCATTACGTTGTTTTGGGTTCATTTTATGAAATAATTTCTGAGAAAATGTATTCTTTGACACTCCTGAAATAATGAATTTTTGGAGACACATGTTTTTCATCGGACAGCGACGATATACAGAAATGTAATCCACGCACCAAAGATATGCTGAATTTGGCTTTAGAGGTTAGATAAGGGGAAGACAGAATGAAGAGAAGAGGAGGAAGAAGAGCTGTGGAGAAGGGGGAGATGATGAGGAGCTGGAAAACAGAGATTAAATAACATTCCAGTAGTAGTGCAGGCCTGGTGTAGCTATACGAGACAAAGGCAAGGTATAGGAAGAGGCAGAGCTGAAGAGGAAGAGACAAAAAAGGGCAGGAGGACACACATGTGGATCTGCCTGTCGTCTCTGACCTGGAAGTGTGGACTGGAGATGCAGGCGGCAATCTGCTTGAAGAGTGGCTCCTGGACCCGGATGAACTGCGAGGGTTCGATAACATCCAGGATCTCTTCCATCTCTCCCAAGAACATCACCTGCTCACCGTGAGAGGCAGTATATCTGCTCACACCTGGGTGAAGGTCTAGGCTTGTGAGCATCCCAAAATATATCTGTCGTCAAGTACTTCCCCATACTGTTAACAGTGTTTTAATATTGCTGATCAAAATGACGCAGTGAACTAGCTGCACTCCACAGAATACAAAGTATCTCGTAGAACTGTGGTTATAAGCAACCCAGAAAAAGAGGCAGACACATACAACAGCTACCAAAGGTGATTGCCCAGGGACGCAGTTCACATGTGTGTATATATTTCTTACACTGATATACAGTGCTCTGTTAAAGTTTTAGGCAGTCAAAGAAAATGTTGTTTAAATGATCATCATGCTCATATGGCTTAAAAAAACTAAAAGTGTTTTGTAAATGATCACTACTTTGAAAACTAAATTAAAAAAGTTTCAAATTAATTAATAAATAATGTTCATGTTGGGGTAAACTATTATATTATGTCTGTCAAAGTGTTTAGCTTAACTATTTCAAAACCTCTCCTAAAGTCATCCCAATATTTGCAATAAACATCCTATACACTAGTATAGGACTAGTACAGCCATCTAGTGGGGTCAATAAATACAGCAAGTGGTTCATGGAACTTCATTTGCCCATCACTACTATACACCCATGTACTTTTTGACTTGACCACTAGCACACCTAGTTTGGCTAATCTGTACCTTGCTGACTTTTTAAACTTATTAAATTAATTAATTAAGTGAGCTGGTTGTGAAATGCAACATATACATGGAACTGCTGAGGTGCCCCTGAGGAGAGGTTTGGGAAGTGAAGCGATATTCTTCTAGCCATCCAACAAGATATCAGTAACTTATTGGAGAATAGAAGAAATTCCCATTTTTGTTGTATTACTATTCATTTGCAAATGATCTTATTAAATTGTTTTTTGTTCTGAACACATACATTTACTACCCAGATAAACAACCTTAAACATTTACTTTGCCTGCCTAAGACTTTTGCACAGTAATTAACGTCAGTAAACTCCTATATTGTACATTAAATACAGACATAGCACTTCTTCAGGAAACATCTTAATCAGAACCTGGATATCCTGGCCAAGCTTCATCTTTTCATCCATACCTGTTAACAGCACCTTAATATGCACATATGAAACCGACCTACTTTCATCCAGATCTCTCACCTCTTTCTGGGTGCAGGTCTTCGGCCAATATTTCAGCAACCCGCGGATTATCTGACAAGGGGAACAGAATCGATATGTCATTAAACAGCTGCTTCCTGTTTCAGGCAGCAGTGATACAGACACTGCTCTGTACGTGTCTGCACTTGGGGATTAAAATCCCTTTTGGGTCCCAGTAGGTAACACCCTTGGACAATGTACTTCACTGCAGCTGTTCTAGTATAAAGGCAATTTGCATAGTAGCAGTTGCAGCATTGACTTGAGGTTCTGCATTTTAATGTATAACAGTGTTACATGATATCCCCAGAATAGCACAACTAGCTCCTTAATGGAAACTGTGGCTCTGGTCTCAAAACAGCAATACTTGGAGGTTGCACAAGCTGGGAAGTGTAAGCCAGTGCAAGCGGTGTTGAGTGGGAGGCTGGGACTTACATATTCTGTGACAGTGGCATCCTTCTCCATGAACTGGACGACACAGTACGCCAGCTGAAATAAGCAAGTGGGCACGGCTTTGTAAATGGAGATTTACCATAAGCCAGTGTTTCCCAATCCGGTCCTTGGGGACCCACAGTCAGTCCATGTTTTGGCTCCCTCTGAGCTCCCTCCCAGACAGTCCATATATTTGCTCCCTCCCAGCTACCTACTGTGATCTAGGAGGGAGCAAGAACATGGACTGTCTGTGGGGCCCCATGGACCAGATTGGGAAACACTGCCATAAACAAAAGGACACTTTTTGTCAGCTCTACAGCCAATGTGTGTTCCAGTCTGAGCAGGGATTCTAATCTGTCCTCAGATGGCAAGTCGAAATCACATTCCTCAGATGTCACGATAGGTTCCTTTCCTTGTGACAAAACATGAAGAAGACTGAGCTACTGTACTGTACACAGACACTGCCCTGGGATTTCCTTAAATTTATAAAAAAAAGGGCAGGGTACTGTCCATATCAACTATTCATAGCCTCTCATTTCCGGGGCTCTTTGGAAAGCTGATGACAGCGATTAAAAGGGTAGTTTTGATAACTAGGCTACCAACCACTTCTGTCAGTTTCATTTTCTATCTGTTTTTTGTTTGTGGTGATAGCTTGTACACATACACTGGTGGCCAAAATTGTGGAAACAGCTACTATTTTTGGCATTATGCTTTAAAAATTACTACACAAATACTGCCAGTAATGTTTCTAAACAATCAAAGAATGTAACAAATATCATACATTGGATGATTAAATAAGTAACTGGAGTAACTGGAATAAAGTTCTGAGAGCTCTGAAAATGGGAAGTTTCTACAGTTTTGGTCACTGGTGTATGTGCAGGATTGTGAATGTTTTTAGCTGTGCATTGCCTCTCCACATTCCTGTGTGATCATAGAAAAAATAAAGCACATTAAAATATAAATACAGCAAGACCTCGTCATACGTCGATTTTATACAAATTTACGCCGGTTCTTCAAAAAATACAAATCATCTTAAATCGGTTTACACAACCTTATGTCAGTCTGCTGATGTTAAAATGCATAAAATAATATACTGCAATATTTAAAATCAAATAAAAGCTTATAAATTAAAAAGTATTGTCTTATCTCCCTGGTGGTTGGTGCTGATAAGTCAAAGTTCCGCCGTATACATTTTTTTCCTCCTAATTTAGCATTTAAAAAGTTTATACGTTTAAGGGAAATGCTTATTAGGTGTTTATAGGGGGTTTAAATAATTTTTAAATAAGTCATTTTTTGACTTAAGTCGTGCTTTTTGGAATCAATTATTGACATAGGGTGAGGTATTACTGTATAAAAATACATGCTTTCTGCAATTAAAAATATCTAATCTGCAGCTGTGGCACAATTCTTCTTTATTTTTAATACAGACTGTCTTCTTCTAGATACATACATGCTATATGATACATGATGATGGTATAGGTTTTCCTTTTTTTGAATAACTTCAGGCGCACTTCTAAACTGCAGACTTACAGCGATTAGCACTACAAAGGGACTAGCAGATGGAGCCATTTTGGCTCCTGTGAATGAGACGAACACTTTGACATTGTGAGCCCTGCAGCTGTGGCACAATGCAGCTGTGAGTCTCCCCTTCCCCTTAGGATTATGAACCAGACCATAAAGGAAATCCTGACAGAGGTCACTGTGAGTACTGCTCAACGGCTGCACCCCACAATTGTTGCTATGGAGAGCAGGTATGGCAGCGCCTGTGTGTGTGTTTACATCAGGAAGGATGATGTAACTGTCTTCCTAGCTCGTGAGATGGGACTTTAACAAGTTCTAAAGCTATTCCTTGATTCCCTGAAAAAAAATAGGCAGGGATGGTTCTTCTCTGCAGAACACAAAGCAAAGCAAAGAGCTACAGGAATTTTTCTAGTTTGAATGAGCATTAGCCTGAGATTAAACAGGTTGTGTGTGAACAATGAAGGTTCTGGTTTGGGACAATAAGAGTGATGAAGGGAGCGCTGATTAAGGAGCTGACAGCTTAAAGTCCAGGGAATCCAGGAGGATATAAAGATACAGAGGAGGGGTCTAAAAACAGCTATTATTTTTCATCTTAATCTGTGCTGATGTTTAAAGAATAACTATGACAGCTATTCAGATCAGAGGCATTACAGACCTTAATATAGAACATGGCATCAAAGAGCCCTTTCAGGATGGTACAAGCATATAACTAGCTCATCGTTTTTCAGCACAATCATCAGTGTTTATAGTTTCATATTAATTAAATTGCACAACTTAATGTTTTCTTCAGAAAACCAACGTTGACCAAAATGACAAAGGCCAACAGGAACAGACCGTAAATTATCAAAAAATAATTAAAAAACGCACACACATTATTCAGCAATTCATATAAACAGAAACACACTGCAACCTCCACTATTTGCCTGTATGAGACAGCGGTCCTTGCTGATGTCACAGGTCGATTACGGCTCTTCCCCTCATTCCCTACTTCCTCAGACAACCTAGAAGCCCAGTTCATCTGAGTTCGTAAGTCACCCCCTAGTGGCAGCTGCTGTTTTCCTGCCCACCTAGTTCATTAATTAAGGCTTTGGGGTATACGCTCCAAGATGAAACCTGTGTTTAATTTTCTTGCAGAAAATTACTTTTTCTTTCAATTCTGGGTGCCCTTGAAAAGCATAAATATATTTAGCCCCCACACACTGTTGACCATGGATTGAATAATACATGGATGGGATACTAAGGGGAGTGGGGGGTTTAATAATACATGGATGGGAATCTGGTAGGGGGGGAGTAGGGAAATGTAGGCCACATTGCAGCTTCAGAGCCCAGTGAGAGTGCTTGTATACCAGATCAGAACAATTGTTATACACGCCAGTCACATTCTCACATGAATGTAATGCTGAAAATGGGATAGCACGCACACATACACACCCCTCCCCCACACACACACAGTGCACACATGCACATGGTAACACACATATGTATTCAGAGAGCCGTGCTGCCCGGGGGGCCTGAGCACGCGGTGCATATACAGCACCAGAGAAATGACTCCAACAATTTATTCTTTATGTAACATCTCACTCCCAGTGGGGTTTTGCCACAACAGTGTGATTAAAGAAGAACCATGAGGAGATGAACGGTTTTGGGAGTCCAGATTTAAACATCTACAGCGGAGAGATTCGACTCTAGAGGGGCTGCATCGTTTAGTCACAAAATCATTCTTATCTGAATCCTCGGTCATATCCACTGGGCAGAACTGGCCAAAGACCCATAAAAATAATTACAAAATAAAATAATCATTAAATAAACACCCATCGTATTTGTACAGGGGAAATGTAGTTTATTTTTACATTCATGATAAATCTAGAAAAATAAATAATGAATGCTGCAAATCAGACCAGAGCCACTAGACGCTACAACCTCTTTACATCTTTGCAGATGGTCTGAGGGTTTAAATCCACTATTCCCTGACAAACTCACACAAGACACTAATTTTAATTCATATTAGTTTCTTCTGCACTATCAAAATTATCTTTGTTTCTTAATATTTACTTGTTCTATGGTGCCATTTTACTTCTATTTCCATCTTACAGTGCAAACGAGGACACATGACCCATCTGAAGGTTTTGGGTGACTCTGTAGCTGACAGGTAATAAAATCACATTAATAATGCCTGTGATTGATGGTGAAATACAGTGGAGAAACCCTGTATGTTATCATCGATGCTGTTATTTTACTCATATACGCCCTCTAATGATCAAAAATAAGTATGACAAGCATTGTACTGACTGTACATTATTATAATTCATTCTTTTTCTGTTACTTCTTGTCCACTGCAAAGTTATGGCATGTTGAATAACAACTAATGAGAAACAAAAACATTATCGACAAATGCCAGCATCATTTGACCAGCTACAATCATGTGAATATATTTCACTTAAAAAATCTCTTTCAATCACTAATGTAATAGTGTACTAATGTATTGGAATATTTGCCTCACTTATAAATTGCTTTGGACAATAGCATTTGCTAATTAAATATAAAACAAACAAATAATCAACATTAAGAACATATAATGACTATAATACCATCTGTTTTTATGAAACTGAAAACCTAGATACTGTTCTCTTGAATTGCTATTATATTTTATTCAAACTGCATTCCGGATAATTACAAGAAATGACACAGAAATTATTTGGTAATAAAAAAGATATGTATTTGTACTTTTCTTCCACAAATAATCAGTGATTCCAGCTCTTCTCACACACTAATTTATCATAATTAAGATGTAATTTTAATGCATATATCAATAATAAAAATTGATATTGATATTTAATAATGTCACCCATATCACAAAAAAGGACTGAAGATGGATGAATGGATGGAGGTTATTTAATTCTTCTGCTCCCTAAATTAATTTTGTGACCGCAGTGCTCTCTCACTGCAGGTGAACCGCATTAGTTAGTAGTGTTCCCTGGTTAGCTGTTATAAAAATCTGATCAGTAACACTGCTTTTCAGTAGATGCACTAGATTATTTGAAAGTGTTCTCCAATCAAAGCTATGAGACAACAATGATATTGGTAATCATTGTCTATCAGCTTCAACGTAAACATGCTTCTTTGCGTCTGTTGGCTTCAATTTAAATATCTCTCAGCCTCAGTACACCTATGATTTTATGTTTCTATTTCAGTGTAAATATGCTTCTGTGCATCTATGAGCCTTGAAGTTGATCTGAACTCTCCTTCTTTTAGTCAAAATGCCTTAAAATATGGTTATGTGGCCTAGCGTTGCCCTATCAGATATAAGGACCCTTCATATCACTTGGTATCTGTTCATTTTACCACAAGAAATTTTACTCTGAGAGTCACAAAACAGGAAGTGCTAAGACCTGGTCAATGAAAATGCTAAACATGTACATTAAAAAATCATACCAAAAACACGGAAAAATGTTTTCATTCAGAGAACGAACCTACAGCTTCTGATACAAAACTCATTTCACATTTCCATGCCCCTGTGTCTGATGGATCTTTAAAGGATGTAAATATAGACACTGACTGACTTACAGATACTGAACAGGCAGCCTAGACGAGGGGTTCTGTCCTTTCCCTGCTTAGTTCATTTCTACACGCAGGTTTTGCAGTGATTACCTGAGATTCCACTGTTATCCACCTACATGTAACACAAGCACATTCGTGAAAACGATTTAACCAGTTTGCTAAAACCAATCACCTCATAAATCTAACTAGATAGTTAGCTAGATATCACAACAAAAGCAGGCAAACAATTTTGTAACATAACCTTCAGTTTCATAATTTAAGCGTAGATATCAGATATGAATTATTCTGTGCTTTCCTTTCAGGATTCACCCATGTCTTTGCTTTTTCCTTAATATCTTTGTTAAGTTCCTTAGTAACTCTCCAAAACAAGACAATCTGCAAAGCTGCATTTTTGCACTCAGAACCTTAGTTCATACCAAAGCTCCTTAATGACTGTTCAATGGTAATGCAAATGTAAACATATAACTTTTACCTTTTTTTCAGCACTTACACTGAATTTGTGTAACTGCAGAGCTGAGTATTGCATAACATCGCTCTTACTGTGACTAAACAGATCAGAACAAATGTAGATAGCATTGCAGCCTCTTTGCCTTAAGAATTCCCATGCTATGCATTGGCCAAGAAATAGAAATATTACATTTAGCATGTTAATTATCTAAAAAGACTGAATAATCAAAATCACAAAACTGTTTTATACTGGACAAACTGCTGTGTGATTCTTATCACTTACTTATGCCAAAAGAATTATCTTGAAAACGAATCTTTCAGAAAAATAGGACAATTTCTAAGTATGAGATATGACTTACATAATCTCCAGGAAGATTGGACAAATATTGCCATGTTTTTAAATTTGACATTTTAATACATATGTCATATTTTAGCTGTTACCTTCCAATGTTAAGAGGCCACCCAAAGAACTGGCACTAAGTCAAACACACATGATTTTGAAATAATGCTGCATATTTGTGTCTTCTTGATATACACCATTTCCTAGTATGTCCTGTTATACTTTTGCCTCCATCTTTTGATGCATGTGTAGGGTGACCAGATAATCCGTCATGGAGGACACTTTGAGTTACTTCAGGTTTTACAAAATACAGTGATCCCTCACTATATCGCGCTCCGGCATTCGCAGCTTCACTGTATCGCGGATTTTTATATGCCAGCATATCTAAATATATATTGCGGATTTTTCGCTGGTTTGCGGATTTCTGCGGACAATGGGTCTTTTTATTTCTGATACATGCTGCCTCAGTTGGTTTGCCCTGTTGATTTCACCGGCCGAAATCAGCTGAGAATGTAAACATTTCCAGAATGCAAATGGCGCATGACTGCAGTGTTCGTATTTTAGAAATATGATACTAATATTAAAGGAATAATCATAT
>JAAGVU020000002.1:24889614-24908564 GCA_011763525.2 Mormyrus iriodes
TCAAGTACTCCCTCTCCCGGGGGTCCTCGCTGTCAAACAGCTCCAGCAGCTGTGCCGTATTGGGCCGGGATGCCGCATGCAGACGCAGGTGGCAATTTGCAAGGACACGGAGGGGTAGACGATTAGATCGACTTGGTCCAAGACCGCCGAACTCAAAGCCGCACACCAAGGTGAAAAAACTCAAAAAAGGCATCTTCACCTGCAGGACGAATTTCTGGTCCACATAGCGTTTGGCCACGGAGGGCTGGAAGTCTGGGCACTCAAGGAAGCGCAGAAAAAACTCATACACCAGCTGGATAGAGAGACACGGATCAAGGTCACAAAAAGACACAAACGCATACTCACCTATGCACAGGCAAATGTAGGAAAATGAAGCAGGTCGACACATATAAAGACGAAGATGGAGAGTAGGTGAGGGAAGTTTGGAACAGGAAGATAGAAAAGGAAGGATACACGTGGAGCAAGGAAGATGGCAGCCTAATCAGTGTGAGGTGAATGTAGTAGGCAGGCTCCAGGTGAGGTAGAAAGGACAGAGCTCCACCTGCAGGTGAGGCCAGGAGGCCTCCAGAGTTGGCTCATCCTCCTCCGGGTCAAACTCGGGATTCTCGCTGGGTGGTAGCGTGCGGAAAATGTTGACCGAAATCTGATGTTGGGAGAGATGCTTCATTGGAAGGTGCGGTACAGCACATTGCATGGGACAGTACAGTCACATTACAGTGATTCAGATGATGTGCTTATCCAGACCATGGTTGACATACAGGAAGTAAAGCATCCAAGACTATAGTGCACATATATTATATAACTTTCAAAAATATCACACCTAGCATCCGGGGCTTCAAGATAAAATATTTTATCAGGTTATTCTGGATGTTACCGTGCAGGTAAATTTGTGTAATTATAACAGTTAACTCTGCCACCATTTTGTCTTTTCACCCTAACTTCACCTACTCCTGCCCTCCAGCGCTTCCTTCCGCTTTCCTGCCCTGCTTCTCTCCTAAAGCCCATCCCCTGCCCCCTTCCCTCACCATCTTGATGGCCTCGGGGTATAGAGGCTCGATCAGCACCCCCCGGCCAGTGGCCACGCATTCCACCAGCTCGTTGAGCGCTGCCCGTTTGACCTCCTTGCCCTTCAGGTCGGCCACGCAATCCAAGAAGTCGAAAAGTACGCAGCACTGCTGCAGCTTCTTGCAGAAGAGATCGTGCAGCTCTGCCACGGGAGCATCTGTGAGAGGTCAAGAAAGGAGGCAAGGGGAGAGGAGTGGAGAGAGAAGAAGAGGAGAGGAGACAAGAGGAAAGGAGCAGAGAGGAGAGGAGCAGAGATAATTCAATGGTAGAAAGAGGTACAGGGCAAAGAGAACAGAGCAGAGAGAAGAGGATCAGAGGAGAGGGGAGGAGAGGAGAGGAGAGGGTTATGCACCTTGCGGCCCTGCACTTTGTGCACCAAACCTGTGGGAGGTTTCACTAATCAACCCACCTAGGGAGTATGGGTAATTGCCAGATTAACTGCGAAAGTAGCAAGTGAGGTCTCTGGCCTTTGTGTCTACGTTTATCACCAGGGTAAGAGTAGGATAACAAAGACAAGATGCCAGATCCTTTCAAAGAGCTTGGAAAGGAAAATTAGTGATATCCATATCCATTAACAAGAGAATGCAGATTCTCCATAAGCCTATTATCAGAGAAAACCCCACTATTAAGATGAAACATACGTAGCTATTTATTCTTCTTTACATTGTTGTAGCCTTAATGAGGACTGGGGTTACAAATGAGAGAATCAGTTTAGTTCCAAACTTTTGGAATAGAGCTTAACAAAAACAGGTGGGTGAGTCTTTGATTCAGTTTCCAGTGGATAGTAACTGTATGAAGGAAGAACACTCTGGCACAAAGAAAATAATCAAAAAAAGATTAAAAGGGAGAGACAGATGAAGCAAGGTAAATGAGAGGATCCTTAAGAAGTTTATGAGGAAAGGAAATATTAATTGGTGTGAGAAGGGAGACAGGTATTACTTATCTTTCTGTCTGCTGTAAAAGTGGTAAACAATTTAACTATTTTAACTAAATTCAATTGAACAGTATGGAAGGGGGTGTTAAGTCATAGGCTTTCAGATAAAGCAAATTCAGATAAAGCAAAGATTTTACTTTGATTTTGTAGTCCATGAAATACTTTGATCCACTAGATAAAACACTGCATAATATCCATAACTCTCTGATTGCTACTAAATATAGAAAGACAAAGTAAAACTGGGATACAGGGAAACAGAATAGGGGGACTGGGGAAGATATATAGGTGACATCATCCTTCTATATCACTGCCCACGTCTCTGTGTTTTGTCTGCATTTTTGTTGCATTTTTTCTGTGACTCTCTGCAGGTTTCCCAGAATCAGATCATCAGCTGCAGTACTTCTCCTTAAATAATGTTTCTGTTTGGGATATTTTGGGTCAACCCACACCCCAGACTTAAAAAACACAAACAGAACCTTAATAGTAACAGACTGTAAAGGATGCTTAAGTCAAAACACAATACGGCTAATGCTGTAATCTATGAAAAAAAATTGTCCTACTTCTGTGCTTTGCCAGGCAACTATGTGCTTTATAGTTCCTTGTTTGACAAACTGTAATTTGATAACTAAAATCAGGTCGATTTCACTTTCTTTATGCAGTTAAAATTCTTTAGTTTCAAGACATTGATTTCCGCAGAATAATCAAGTGCTACAATTGTATCTCCCTCGACTGTTTGTGTTCCTTTAATGCTTTTAAGAGTGAACACATTAACCAGCCATTTCACCTCCTCTTGTCGTTAGCTCTGCTGTTTCTCTCTCTCTGCTCTCACTTTTCTTTTGTTCCAATCCCATCGTCCTGGCCATTTACTCCAGTTCCCTCCCAGCAGCTTCTCTGTATCCTGCCATTCTTTATTGATTTGTGAAGCTTTGGAAGCGAAGGGAAGCAGTTTCCATATCTGCTGTAACCTTACACCAAGCTTCTCCAAATGTCCTCCACTTTGCAAAGATGCAGAAGCACACGCATGCGCACAAACACACGTGCGCACACACATATGTGCACACAGACCTGAACTCACATCTTTATGGGGACTCGCCATTCATTTTTATGGGTATAACCCTAAACCCAACTATGACAACCATAACCTCTACCCAACCCTAACCTTAACCATAAGTAACCAAATAAAACACAAGACTTTTGACATTCTTAGTTTTTTGATTGCAGTCTTAGATTTTTGTAAAACTGAATTTCCCCTTGCGGGGACTGAAAAATGGTCCCCATAATGTCAATATAACAGGTTTTTATCACATTGGGGGGACATTTGGTCCCCACAACGTAAGGTATACCTGGACCACACACACACACACACACACAAAATGACCCACTGAAAGAATGATGTACTGACCCAGACCTGCACAGATATTCATGCACAAAGACACACAGCACCGATAAGCAGCAACAAACACATATACACACCTTCACTAGTCTACTGAGAAACCTTCTCACATACACAACCTTATATTTGCAACTTTTAACTCATAGACTCAGTGATTCATATGCACAAATAATATAAATACACACAACATAAGTGACACACTGACACGTTAAAATGTTCACAAGCCCCAGACACAATAGCCAACTGACATACATCAAATGACACACGGCCCAACCTGTTCCAATTCAAACCAACACATAAGCATGGTCATAATCCAGCTATCAAATTTGAGCCAACCAATAAAAAGGGACAAATAGAGCCAGTTACACACAGACATTAGTTAAAGAACCATTGAAACATGTAAACTATCCAGGGCTATGACCTGCACACATACATACACTTAACCTAAGACATATCACATCAAGATATGTGTATATGTACATTGAGACAGACAAACAGGCCTAATAAGACTCTTTCACAAAATACACAAAACATAAAACTAACCCTATATGCCCATAAAAACCAACCTAAATTGACAATTTCTGAAGGGTCAGAATTCTTGTTTGGGGCGGACAGTGTGAAGTGTGACTTCTGGGAACCAGGGCACAATATCGTACTGTAAGCTTTGACGGAGCAGTTTGGCTTAAGGCAAACAGCTATTTAAAGAGAATCAGAGACACTCACGAGGTCCGGGAGAAGAAAACCCTAAGAAGGAGCCAGAATAGAACATAACAAACAAAAATATGGCTTTTCTCGCATCCTCTCCCCTCTCACAATGGTCATTTGTAACACCTAATACATTCATGTTTACACGCATAGCACAGAGCTACCTGCAAAACATCAACTGACAGCATGGCATGGAGACCACTGATAGTCTCTGGGTTCCTTTTTATTAGTATCCTATTCTTTGAATTTCCTTTCTCAGCAGATGTTTATATTACTCAAATTCACAGATAGAGCCAATTTGGTGAATCTGGATTCTTGATTCAATCTTAATTCCTGGTTCATTTAAGAGTATATGCCATGGTGCCATGTTAGGCAGTCAGAGGTACTGCTAGAATATAAGTTATGAAGACATATTTAGAGCATTACAGCTATACATCAGTTTTGCTGCGGTTTCTTCCCCAAAATATTGAATATGTTTAAGTGATGCAAAGTGAACAGTTTATTTTTGATTATTATTTTGTATTGTCATTTGGACAGTTTTGTCATATTTTCATATATTGTCATGTGGAAAGTCAGGTTTTATTTTCAAAAAATCCTGAAGTGTACTGCATTTGGACACACACTTACACTGGATACTGGATCTGCTAGATATCTCTGGGCATATGATATGCATGCCTACATTGGTTAAAAGCTGAACCTCTGGTCAGATTGTTGTAGGGTGCATACCATACAACTGAGCATCTCAGATACACCTTTAAGTTAAGATCTTACAATCAGGGACACAGAAAGGAGCATGGATACCCAGTTTCATGGGCCCTCAAATACGTGAAATTATACAGAAAATTGGGGGGGGGGGGCAAGGCGACATTTTTTCGGGGGCCCCAGAATTTTTAGATACACCCATAGTCCTAAAAAATTACTAACATATGAGGTTGCATATATGTGTTAGCCAGGTAGGTTTGTAATTCACTCTCAAATAATATCCATACTAACAAAATAAAGAGTAAGAAACATTAGTGCTGTAGGCAAACAAGCATTTTCCCTGTTTTTTTAAACATCCTGTAATATCATGTGATTCAAAAGCAACCTGATGAAAGCAGCTCTGTCCTTAAATCCCTAGGGGACAGATTAGAGATCTCCAAGAACAAACCAAGGCAGGCCAGCTTCCCAGCACCCCAGATCATCTGTATATGCCTCAGAACCTCTTAGCATTGATAAGGGAATTGCACATTACCTATTAGCTGGAGGACAGTTGTGTATATGAGATCCTCTCACACTGGCCTGTGTATGAAACATGCTGTATGGAGAAGTATGGCAGAGCAGGCACAGTGCTATATCTGCTGACCACTGGAGTGCATTTAAAGCTTTGCACTGTCATTGCCAAAGATGATGACAAAAAATATGACCAAGAGATAACCAGGTCAGGAGTCTTGAGAATCATTTGTTTATAGAGCAAAATAATCCTAGTAGGCTAGATCAGCAAAAACAACATGTTCCCTAAAGATGTGATCAGAACTCTTAAAATAAGTCTCATATCAGGCAGCAGTGGATAATTACTATTTTTTTCAGTAATAATTAACCATCAAGCTTGCCTCACACTAGAAGCAACTTCAAAGTGGGTGATGTTTTTCGTTCCACACAAAAAATAAAGATGATGCTACAGTCTACCTGTGGTTATTTAGCGAAAACAAATTAGCCTGCCTTAACTGTGGAAACATAAATTTAATAGCATTAGCCAGATGTTAGGGCCCTCTTTGGCCCTGATGTAAACAAAATGATTTACCGGTAATGCCGCGACACCAGCTCTAATTATTCACACGAGTAATGTTTTAGATGTAGTAGTACTGACTGCTTCAAGACGAAGTCACAAAATCCCTTAATAACCGCTTCTATCCATTTCGCTTTAGAGAGATTTCAGGATTCTTTATACAGATTCCAGTCCTTTGATCTTTCCATGATATGTGCATTTTTAACGTATTCCATCATATACGATGCACCGTGATGTAGATATAACATAATGGGGTTTGCAACGGCGGATTTACCTTTAAGTAATGGTAGCGCTGTCAACTCGACCTGGGAGCTCTGATATCGGAACTGCGACGAGCTATGAGAGCGGCGCTGCCGCGCTCGGCGCATCGACCGGCGAGGGAAGCCATCCACCTTTTCCGCGCTCGGCACGGAGAAGCCGGTGGTCGGTGAAGAGGGGCTGGACGGAGGCAGCTTTGTGGTGTCCATCGTTGCAGTAGTATTGGTACTCAAGAGGAGGGATGTTCCGTGGATGATGGAAGCAATAAAAAAGGCAATTGCTGTGATTTACCTAACAAACTAATTCATTAAAACGGATGACCTTTAAAAAGTATTGAAACGGTTAATGACGATTAGATTGTTCATAGAAATTCATTGGTAGAGAAATGAAAGGATTACGTGTAGTGGATCGCTAGGTAGGTTAAAGATTGCGAGAGCAATGTAGGTGTCCACTGCGATTAGCTGTTTGAACGCGTCTTAATACCCGGAAAATGGGTTTATTTAAAATATAAACACATAAATACAGATAGACACAGATATATACGTATATATCTATATATTTATATCTCTATATAGAGATCAAAGTCTTCATATGTATTAGTCTACTACAATCTCGTTGCCGTATTGGCGTCATCAGTAAGTCACCGGCCTAAATTTGGTATTTATTTATATATTTATGACATAAATAAATAGATCCACGCACAAAACGAATAAATTTGTTGCAATTATTCAACTAGTATTATAACGAATATACATTCATCTGCAAAATCAAATCTAATAAAATCATTATAATTCAGTTAAAATCCAATTGTCACCGGCATATGTAACGAAAAATAAACTATTAACTACAAAATTTCACCAGTTTCATCCGACCTCTCCTTCTCGATGGTCTGTCATTCAATATAATGTTTCCGTTTTTGTGCTGTATTTCGTGTTATTTGAAAATGAGTGGATGATCCACGCAGGGTGGGGATAGGGAGTTCAAACGTGCCGACATGTGCGAGCCTTCTAGCGGATGCTGCTGTCACCCTGCGCTCTTCCTCTCCTGCTCCGTCTTACAGCAGATCCCTCGAACAGTCGTTTGTGCGGTTATTCCAGCCTTTATCACCTTCTAGTTTTTTCTCCCTCGTCGTGTCATTCGTTGCCTCGGTGTCTTTCTCCGTGTTTGTTGCGCTCAGGTGCTGCAAGAAAATAGATTCACACACTGCGGAAAAAGGCTGCTTCGTTCCGCTTTTATTGCACGTTATTTCCTTTGTTCCGTTTGTATATTCGTGTGTCTGTATATTTTGGTTATTCTCGAGTGTTCTGTATTGAACCAATTGTCCTCCGTTTAGCTGTCCCCCGAATCTCCTATTGACTGTTTGTATGATCTTCCTGTCTTTCTTCCCACCCCTCCTCCTTCACCCCTTCCCTCCCTCCCTAAAGTGGCACCGTCTCCCGTTAGTCGCTGTGTTTTACGCCTAATTAAGTAATATGCCTTGAAAAGCCACTGTTTCTGTATGTCATTTTTCATTTTAGGTTTGTTCTGCTGTCTCATAACCGTCCATTTCCAGTCGATATAGGGAGCTGGCCATTTGAAGTGCAGATATTGTGCGTTATGCTGAGCGTGTCTTTTTTTTATCTTAACGCTTTCGACTTGGAGGTCAAGTGAATTGGGTAGCCTGCTGTATAGTTAGGTAAACGACTGGGGTCTCAGTGAATATTTTACTTAGTAAATTAAATATTATAGTTGAATTGTCTAACTGAATGTATAATGGCCTATGAGACATTCAAATGCAGTATTAAATGTATTTGTAAAACTGAAGGCTTGCCAGTACTTATTGGTTTAACAAACACACTTCAAAAAAATAAAAAAGTATCCGAGTTCTGTTTTATAACTTGTCCTACCTTCAATCACCATATTTTCTGTGTGTGCATTCACTTAAATAGATTTGATTCATCTTCAGAAGCATCCATTTAATTCAAATTATGAACAACCTGCACAATGGGCTCAAATTTATCTCAGGTTTGAATTGAATGTACCATTTTTTTCCTCTTGTCCTTAATTACAATGCTTCGTTTTTCATAGCGCGAATTCCATGCAGGATACACTTACAGTTTTTGTAGCTATACTATGGCTAATTAGGGACTGCTTTCCACAAAGCTGTAGAAAAAAAAACAAATATTAAGACTAATCGAGAATTAGGGTAGATCAGAGGTTATTTAAAACCTACTTGCCCCCTAGCGGTAAGAAAAAATAGTTCCGTGGCAGGATAAGACACTTTACTTATAGGTGTAATTTAGCCAATCAAACCGCTCAATATCTCACATAAGCGAAATATATAAATCTCAAAGAAAGATGATGCTGCAGGCGAAAGAACATTCTCTCTACTTACATGGAACCTCTTATACGGGATTTGTTGCGAACAGACTGCCGTTTTGAGGAATGCACAGGTTTTTTAATATGATTTGTTCCAAGAATTTTTGTAACAGCAGTGTAAGCATATAATTTATGATATTTTGATAATGCTGAACATGTTTCAATAATCTACACAACCAATGCATCCTTAATGAGCTTCTTGTTCATTAGGGTATTCAGTTTTCTATCCATTAAAATAAAACACACCACAAACCTGTTCTTACAAAATAATGTAGTAAAAAATATTGTATACAATAAATGTTGTCATATTAGCCATTATTTTAATAGTCTTAGTGTAAAACGTCATGCATGTAAATGGACAACAAGTGAAAAAAAAACATCTATCCATCTTCCATACCATTAATCCAGTACAAGGTCATTGTACAAGGCACACCCTGGGAAGGATGCCAGTCGATCATGATGAGCACGCACCCAGCAACTGACAGACATCAATTCACCAAGCCACACATTTTTAGACTGGGGGAGGAAGTACGAATACCAAGAACACACCCACACGTACACAGTAAAAACATGCAAACTCCACACATACAGAGACAGTGACAGAATATATGCATCCAACAGTGCAGGTCTGATGCCACTGCATTACCCACTGAGCCCGGAAATGCCCAGTATGATACATTAATTGTTCTAACTGTGGACTTTAATAAAGTGACTGTTAAAGCAGCTGCATTTCCAGAATTCTGTTACTAAGGTACAGATACTTTTTCGCGCCATCTCTTGGTACGCTCAGAGAGATCTAACCATGCTCTCAGCATCTCCGTACCATACCTTGGTTTTCTCCGTCTTGAAATGAAGCTATATTTTTAAACTGTAGTCTACAATAAAACCACACATCTGAAAACAGACCCTCAGTTGCCTATTTATGAGGTATACTTTCTCATTAACTCAGACTGCCTGCTACGAATCAGTAATTCGGTTGTGGAAAAGACCTGGTTCATGAGAGAGGTCAGAGGGAGAATTTCCAGACTGGTTAAAGCTGACAAGAAGATAATGAAGACAAAAGTGGACTCTTCCAGGTACAATGTAGGATAGCTAATAAAGCATGAACTGAGTATATACAGCCTACATTAAAAGCACTGACGCTGTATAATAAAATCCACAATATAATCTATTCATGTACAGCACAGAATATCATAATTAAACATTTTTTCATAGCAGCAGACTGGTTAGCAATGTTCATAAAATACTCAAAATTCAGTGTTTTGACAAAAGGACTCAGACTGAGTATTCCAATATGTTTGCTATTGTTGACGGTATTGCTGAAAAAACCAGAGGTAACTGTTGCACGGCTGTCTAGTCTCTGCCAATGGGCTTTGCTACCACTCCACATCTTCTCACCTTGAACTTGTGAACTTCATGTCTTCCCCGTTCAGAACACCTCGACCTTTACACTTATAACATATCTCCGTTTCAGCCTACAGGATGGATGCCAAGATTTCAGACCAATCGGCACTGTCTCGGCGTTCTGGTGGGGTGGGGCCAGCAGGGACAGGGGTGAGACCAGAGGCAAGGGTGGGGGCTGCAGGAGAAGCGGAGGAGTGAGGGGCAATTTCCAGGGGGTGGAATGTATGAAGGGAGCAGTGAGGCTCATGCTGTTGCAGTGCAGCTGTGTATTTCTGAATCTCCTGCTGAAGGCTGGCTATCTCCTTTTCATATGCCGCATTGGAATGCTCCAGCGACTGCAGCTCCTGTGCGGAAACATGGGGGGAGATAAAATGTACATAAGTCAAGCAGTCAGGAGAGATTAAGTTCTAGTGTGGAAGGACTGTAAGAACAATTCTTTTAGAATACTGTCCACTTTAGGACACAGCTTCATTGCCCCCCCCGAAATAATATAGATTATAAAACAATGATATTTAAAGACACACAAAGAAACCCAAATGCACAGTCTGTCACTGCATCAACATAAGGAGAATGAATGCAAAATATCAAAAACTAAAAGCAGAGAGTCTGAAACTACACTATAAAAGTCCATTCATCCATTTTCTGTGACAGCTTGTCCTATTCAGGGTTGTGGGGGGTTCGGAGCCTATCCCAGAGGCCACAGGCGCAAGGCAGGGAACAACCTAGGATGGGGCGCCAACCCATCACAGGGCACACTCACGCCATTCACTCACACATGAACACCTACGAGCAAATTTGGCAACTCCAATTAACCTCAGCATGTTTTTGGACTGTGGGGGAAACTCGAGTACCCAGAGGAAACCCCGCAATGACATGGAGAGAACAGAAATCCACACATGTGAAGCCATGGCAAAGACTTGAACCCTGGTCCCAGAGGACCAAGTGCTAACCACTGCACCACCGTGCTGCACAATATAAAAGCTGTTAAGTTTCAAAAAGTCATTCAAATAGTCAGCACACTTTCGTCTATAAAACAGAAAACAAGTGAATATCTTGCCATGTGATTTAGCTATATAATGTATAAGGTACTATGATATAATACAAACTCTATGTGGATAAGGTTATTTTAACGCACCCCAAAATACGGTATGCTATTAATGCATAAAACAGTACTGTATGCCAATACTAACATTAACGTTGACATTTCGTTCTTTGAGTAAGACATAAAAACTCATCTGAACCGGCGCCAAGAGGAGTGGTGTTCCTTTAAACCTGCGCTGTTCCCAGAAATACACGCTAACAGAGGCAGATTGCATAATATTACCTCTCACAGCCAAGTGTGCCCCCGCACAAACCTCTACAGAAATTAAAAGTGAAACCATCTCTATTTGCTGCGCATAGAGACGAAATTCCCACTTACGTTTCATGTTCACGATATATAAAAGTCGCGAGAGAACTATCCCTAGGACAAAATTAGAGGGGGAGGCATGTTATTAAACACATGACGGACGGGCGTACAATTAAGAGCTTGAGTTATTTTAATATAGCTCATTTATTTTCAGCGACTTGAGAAACGTCACGGTTGGGGAGCATGTATCAGTAGTAAATTTGCAGAGCTGCCCGACGCACAGGGCACCTCGCATCCAAAGCGAAGTATGAGGGCGGAATAACTACGGAGACGCGGACCTTGTGCAACTCGTCCGCCCGTTCCGTTTGCTTCTTTCTGCTCCTCTGCGCTGCCGCTCGGTTGTTTTCTCTGCGCTTGCATTTCCTGAATGAGTCCGGCGATTTCTCTGTCTGCTGGGTGCAGAAGTCAAAAGTGTACCCCATTAGACGCTGTTGTCATTTTAGTGAATGGCAAGTTGACTGGTTAAATTTATAGTCGCTAATAATTACCAGCTGCAGAAATACATAAAAAGGTAAAACACGTAAACAACGTGCTTAAGCGCTGATATAATATACTTACCAATGCTGATGCAAAGTGTAAACTCTCATCCCCAGAAAAAGACGCTGGACTCTGTGATTTCGAATCCATTAAAAGCAACATCCCGATAATCTAAATAAATTAAGGCAGCGTTGATGGTGAAACAAACCTGTAATACCAGTTATCCACTGACAAAGACGCATATACCGAATTACAAAAATTAAATCCAGGTATAAAGACACGTGCACACTGTGCTACTTCCCCAGCGTACCAACACTCGTCTATCCTGTTATTTCTATGCGCACGTTAGTTATATTCACTGCGGTTCTTTCATTTATTACAGGCCTCAAGTAGGCGAAGGACTGTCGTTTTTGAGCGATGGGACCTGCCTCTTTCTGGCATTAAATTAGGCTAAGGCGTGAACGATGGCCGAACTTTCAGTTTCATTTTATTTTAAATGTCCGCGTTGCTGAGAAGAAGGAAGTTCTTATTAGGAAACGGCAATCGGTCAGCCCAATTTCCAGAATTCACGTTCTCGGAATTTCCTTACAAAGCAAGCCAAGACTCTTCCGGTGTTAAGCATTTAGGAATGCCAGTTCTTACCTGACTATATCTGTGTATAGTTGCTTAGTTACACCGTAATGGCCAGGATAAGCGTTTTAAGATTGATGAATAACCATCAGGATTTTGTTATAGCATACTTTTTAACAAAATTTTGATCTGCAATTGTAGAGACCTGCTGTTGCTCTTTTTTTCTCTTCTATACATGCCATTTTGGCACTTTTGTAATAATTTAACTCCAGTTTCAATGAAATCTGGCATGATGGTCAGGCATGGTGAGCTTGCAAATGGAGGCTTGCCTGACAAATGTCTTTGTCATTGTTTTAACATTTCAAACACTGCTTTTTCAAAAAAAAAAAATGGGGGGGGGTCATTTAAAATACAAATAAAAAAATAAGCAAGCTGCTGTAAAGTTCCCAGATTAATTTAATCCTGTGCAAAATCTTTGTAAAGAATTTATGAGCAGACCTTTTGTTCATGCCCCCCTTATATTCCCACTCATGAATGAAGGATTATGTAATCCCTAAATTCAAGAAATTTCGGGGAACTCAGAGGTAGGGTGGAGTCAGGTGGATTTTCCAAGTACCACCCCCATTAAGGCTGCCCCTCCTTTGCTGAGATTGTGAGAAAAAATCTAACTGTGCAGTGGGTGCCTAAGATTATCTTCCAACATACTTTAAACATTTTCTAACCCCTTTTCTCTCATGAAAATTGTTGGCAAGCACCATTATTTACCTTATAAGGTCATCCTCATAACCCTGTGTAGTAATTTATTCAGTGGTCTTGATGAAGCAATAAAGTGATTCAATACATGAGAAAATCAGTGGTATTTTTGTGATTGTCTTATTCAGTCCCTTCTATTATACACAGCTTTTTGAGTTTTATAATGCAGCCCTGATGCTTAAATTATCACATATTACTAAACCACATGTTTTGTTTGTTTTTAAAGATTACACAAGGTTACAGAAAGAAGGAACACCTTAACTGTTAACCTCACCACAGTGGTTTCATGTTTCTCAATTAACATTTACCAGAATTCTCCCATTCTGAGCTGGCTGATATCCAGCAGGGGTGCCATGGCACTCCACAAAGTTTTATTTGTACTGCGTCGTCCTAGCAATGTTAATGAATGGTGTGCTTGATAAAGATCAAGATCATACCCAGAATATAATTAATCTTGGTCACATCCAAGTGTTTAGATCAGGGGTCTCCAACTCCAGTCCTGGAGAGCTACTATCCAGTTGGTTGACTAGTCTACCTAGCCCCTGATGAGCCACACCTGTTCCTGGTATTTACCTTGCGTGATAGCCTCGAGCTCCACATTCCTAATAATTGTCAGAAGAAACATGCAAAAGTAAAGATGACCAAAATATTACTTCAGCTGCTGCAGTGTCAAATAAATAAACAGAAAAGCAAACAAATAAATAATGAGGTTTATAGTTTTTGCATCATAAGCATTAAGACAAAGTAAATAAATGGGTTAATCGGGTCATTTATATTTATTAATTTATCCATTTTTCATCAGGGGATCATCCAGTTGCCGGTGGTGCCTTCCTCCCACTGACTTAATTGTCCTGGGGCACCCATGATACTACAAACCCCACATTGACTGGTTCTCCTGACTGCTTTAACTGACCATCTCTTGTCATGTGTCCTCTGTTGAAAGCCCACTTCTGGAATACCAGACTTCTATCTCTGCTGAATATAGAGTTTTCCAGGACATGTTCAGCAAAGCCAGAGCCTTCAGGTTGCCTCTTCTCAATCCTCTGATTGCACCATCAACCTGAGGGATGACCCACTTCCCAAAGGTCATCTGTTCTTATCCCGACCAGAGGAAGAGGCCATGGTTATGTATGTTACACAGGCTCTCGTACAAGGTATCATCTGTCCTTCCATGTAACCTGTCTCCTCAGGATCCTTCTTTGTGAAGAAAGACGTTAGGCTTTGTCCGTGCATTGACTACTGGGTACTAAATGACATCACAGTTAAGCACGGAGAGCCCCTGCCTCATCCCCTCAGCCTTGGAACAGTTACACTTGGCCCGCATCTTCACAAAGCTGGACCTTTTGGAGTGCAATCTGGTTCACATCCAGAGAGGCTGACAAATGGAAGACCTCCTTCGTCACCAACATGGAACAATGCGAATATCTTGTGATGTCTTATGGGTTGGCCAACAGTCCATCCATCTTCCTATCCTTCATGAACCAGGTCCTCTCGGTACTCGTTAACCACTGTGTGATCGTGTACGTTGATGACATCTTGATTTATTCCTCTTCCTCAGCAGAGCACATCCATCAGGTCCACCAGGTCCTGTAGTGACTCCAGGACCATCAGCTGTATGTTAAGTGGGAAAAGTTAGAGTTTTTCCAGGAAACCCTCAAATTCCTGGATGTTTTATCCAACTGGGCAGAGTGGCTATGAATGAGGAGAAAGTCAGGGTGGTCTGAGACTGGTCTCGTCCCCGGACTACAAAAGAGCTGTAACAATTCCTCGATTTCGCTAATTTCTACCGCCCCTTCATCTGTGGTTTCAGCTCTGTGGCTGTCCTACTCACCTCGCTTCTCTGGGCAGGCAATCCCATGATCCAGTGGACACCGGAAGCTGAGGTAGTGTTCCCATTCTCCAGTAGCCTGATCACGAGTTCCGTTTCATGGTAGAAGTCAACACATCAGAGATATGAGTTGGTGCCGTCCTCACCCAGCAGCAGGGAGAGTCCAGTCTAGCACACCCCTGCGCTTTCTTCTCCAAAAAGCTAACCCCTGTTGAACATAACTTTGGTAACCAGGAGCTGCTAGCAATCAAGCACACATAGGTGGAGTGGTTTTTAAAGTCTCCTGTCTTCCTGGGTTGTACAATCTCAAAGCTGACATGCTAGCCTGCCTGAATCCTCTTATGAACCCTGTCTGATCTTTCCTGCTTCATGTTTTTTAGGGCCAATTTCCTGGGACCTGGACCAGTCCCTGTATAAGAAAAAATTGAAAACACCTCCTCCAGCTGAGTGCCCCCTCCCCTCTCGGTTAGGTGTATGTCCCTCCAGCCTATCAAGCAGCCATCTTCCAATTGGTCCACACCTCTTGGAGTCTGGACCACCCTGGCAGCACCACCGCCACAAAACTGTTCTCCCGCTGATAGTGGTGGCCCGAGTGGAAGGAGAGTCCTTCATGGCCGCTTGTCTTGTGTTCGTAAATGAAGGCTTCAATTCCTGGCTGGCCAGCTTCAACCACTGCCTGCTCCCTCTCGTCCTTGCACATCTCCCTGGATTTCATCACTGACCTGCCCCTTGCCAGGGGAAGATGGTAATCCTGACCACGGTCGACCATTTTTCCAAAATGTGTTGGTTGGTTCCTCTATCCAAGACCCATCTTCCATCGAGCTGGCTGACGTGTTGTTTAACTGGGTCTTCCACTATCATGGCGTTTCAGAAGATATAGTCTCTGACCGAGGACCCCAGTTTACTTCATGAGTATTTCAAGCTTTCTGTGCCCGACTTAATGTGTCACTTAATTTCTCATCTAGTTATCACCCCCAGTCCCTGCTGTGCTGGGCTCAATATCTCCCCTGGGCTGAGTATGCACGAAATTCTCTGATCAACTAGGCAACCCAGTTGACCCCCTTTCAGTGCGTCCTGGGATATCAATCTCCCTTGTTCCCATGAGACTCACCTGCCAGCGACGTTCCCTCCATTGAGAACTGGCACCAGTGGAGTAAAGGGGTATGGAAACTTGCTTACCATCAGCTCCGCACTCACTCTTGCGTCCAGAAGGCAAAGGCAGTAACTCCGCCCTGAGTCTACCTATTGGTCAGGGCAGATGGTTTGGCTATCTTTGACCAACAGAGGCAGGCTTGTTGGCAACGTATTGCCTACCGAGTAAATGCGTAAGTACATTTTTATGGTTGTAAAACTTTGTCTACAATTTCTCACGACCGATTTATTAGACTATGAAATGTCGTCTAAAAAGAACTGAAATACTGTTAATAAATACAAGAGGCTTGCACATGTGACACAATTCAGAAGTAAGCCTATTATTTGCTGTTAAGTAATGTAATGCTCCCTAAAGTTCCATTACTGTGGCTTTACTCATAATGTAAACCTATATTAACAATAACTTTACTTAACTGATTTCAGATGCAATAGTAGTGGAAAGCGTACCTGGCAGCAAGTTAAGATGAAATATAAAAACATCATTTCAAGTGGTAGGCCTGTGCATTTACATTTCTACTCATTATGAAAGATTTGTTGTGTCTCGCCTCCAGTTAATAGTGTGTTTCTATGTTTTACAACTAATAAGAAAAAGGTGTTTGTAAAGGCAGCAGGCGGAGGGCCAGCTCCGGAAGCCTTTACTCATGCTGAAGAGTTGGCATTAGCCAACAACAGTGGAAGGCTCATTAAGGAGGGGGTTGAGGGAGGTGTCCAGTCAGACCCTGTTGCCTCGGATATGTGCACCCTTTATTTGCAGGGTAATATCACAATAACATTATACAGTGTATTAATTTGTGCTCTCATGAACTTCAAATTCATGTGGTTTGAACAGTGCAGAGGGATAATATGCAGGTGCTCCAGCCACCTGCAGAGCCCAGCACCTCCTGTGATCATCAGGTACAGTTAAGTGTAGAAATGACTAGGTGTGCCAAATGTTGATGCATCTTTACATATGTATTCCTTTATTGTTCAGGAGGACGTGGGTGAGGACACTTTGTTGGCATGGTCTGACACGCACATCCAGGTAGAAGCATTATATCACACATATAATTACCCCATGATAATATAGTATAGCATGGCATATAGACCTCTGTACAGATTCTTTCTTTTCCTCTTTTACATCTGTGATTTGAGTGTCCTTAATTTGTCATTTGCATTATTCTCCCCTCCTGTGGCTCCCTCCACTCGGACCTCCCAAACAGAAAGTGTACTTTTGCTTTGTCTCTGACTCTTCATGTTCATAAGCTGTATGCAAACTGCTTCACCTTTTTATGTCTTTTTGCCTGTGTAGGCTGGAACAGACAATGTGCGTTTCTCTATACAAGCGCATGCTCAGGCTCGACTGCATGGAAAAAACAACTTGAAATAAAAAAACTGAAGCTTGAAATTGAGAAGCTAGAGCATGAAAAGAGGGTATTGCTATACATTCATCAGTATTTCATCTATATGTGTACCATGATTAATTTTTCACTTTAACTTTGTAGGAAAGGGAGAGTGCCAACCAATAAACATTACACTTTAATGCATTCATGGTCTGGGTTTTATTTTAATGAGTGAAAAATTGGTTTGTGATCGCCTCTCTCACTGCACGTCCTGCCAGGTGGTCAAGGGTCACAGGGTCAACAATGTCTATAAGCATGGGCATCAGATTAGGGGTCTTTTCTGTTCTAGTGATGGCAATATTATGTAGCACGACACATGCTGACACCACCTGACAGGCCCTGTCTGGCTGTACTCGTAGGCCTTTGAGGCAAGTAAAACGTGCCTTTAGAATGCCAAATGTCATGTCTATCCTGACCCTTGTGTTGCTGTGGGCAACACTGAAGTTTGCTTGGGGCTTTATTAGAGGGCCAGGATAAGGAGTTACCAGGTGCTTCAGGCATGGGTATCCCCGGTCCCCCAGCAACAGGCCATCAAAACGTCTTTGAAGAAATGGAGAGCAACTGTCACACACAAGTTTGTGTAAAAATATCTCCATGATACTGATTGCCGTACCTTATTCAAATCTTTGAGATAGAATGGACTCCTTAAAAATGCAGGAGTCATGTACTGAGCCTGGCCACCATGCGTCCAGGCTTGTCACCATTAACTGGTGATCACATGTCATCTAAGGATTGAAAGCCATGCCAAAGCTTATTCTGCTATTCTACAGTCATGTTCACATAACACTAAATAGACGTTGAACCAGTGTTTAACTAACAAATGATTTACAACAGGACAAAACAGAAGCATATGTGCAGTGAGAAAACAACTAGGAACCTGTCAGATTTTTCCTTAAAGTGAAATACCATCAAAGTAGTAGATCTCAGTCATAAAAAATATATATTAAAGAAGCAGCTAACAAGTTCCAAATCAGCACCTTATGCGAATCCAATAAGTGAAGAGATGGTGAATCTAAGGTAGGCGTGTAGTCACTAGCCCATATATTTCCTGTCTTAAAGCCTGTGCTGACCAACTGGCTCCGATCTTCACGCAGATCTTCATCAGATCCCTGGAGCTATGTAAAGTGCCCTCCTGCTTCAGATGCTCCACCATTATCCCGGTCCCCAAAAAGCCCCCCATCACAGGATTAAATGACTATAGGCCTGTCACTCTAACATCTGTGGTCATGAAATCCTTTGAACGCCTGGTGTTGGCCCATCTGAAGAGCATCACAGGAGCCCTGCTGGACCTCCTGCAGTTTGCCTACCGAGCAAACGGGTCAGTGGATGACGCTTGTCAACATGGGGCTGCATTACATCCTGCAACACTTCGACTACCCAGGGACATATGCAAGGATCCTGTTTGTGGACTTCAGCTCGGCGTTCAATACCATCATCCCAGGAATCCTCTCCTCCAAACTCTCCCAGCTCAGTGTCTCACCCGCCATCTGTCAGTGGA
>JAAGVU020000002.1:24914041-24928849 GCA_011763525.2 Mormyrus iriodes
AGCCTGACTTATACTTTGCTATGTATAAAAGATGTTTGGTAGCAACAGACGTTTAGAGTGATGATGCAGAATGAAAACTGCAGATACACACACTAATCGAGGGAAAAGTCACTTAAGAAATCACACACGTATGTATTTAGCTGTACACATGCTGAGTTTGGGCCTATTCTATAAAAACAAAATCTAAATCTTTCTTCCAGGAAGAGTGTTTAAGAATTCCCTTTTCTCTGCATGTTCTTAGTGTTGCCCTTCCGGTCACTGAATAGTCTAATGATGTTCTTGCTCTATAGGAAGTTGTTGTGTAACTCTTGTTCCAATACTGCTTACACTAGTAACTGGGTATTCATTGGAAGCTCAGCCTAGCTGCACTTAAGCCTCAACAACACGTATGTTTGTAACGTGCTATTTGTCTTAGGTGTATGTTGCTTTGGACAAAAACGTCTACTGTATAAACGTTAATGTAAAAACACCTTTACATTCAGAAATCAACAAACGGATAGCTAGAAAACACTGAAAATGCAGATAAAACACAGGCTCGATATCTATGGGACAGGGATGCCTTTATCTCCTAAAAGGCCTAGAAATGGAATAAGGTGATGCATAAGGAGGCAGTGTGAGTAGTTCAGTGGGCTATGCCTCTGTGCCTGTGATCAGAAGGTCACCGGTTTAAGCCCTGCCTGAGCAGAATAGTTACATGACTTTTGAGCCCGACTCTTAACCCCCCAGCTAACTGGGTGCTGCAAGGTGACTGCCCCTTCGCTGTGACCCGAAAAAGAAAATTTTCCCACAGGGATTAATAAAGTATCACTTTTCTTTTACCATAAGAGTCAGTCATGACTCCCCAAGATTGTGTGGGCCAATAATTGACCAATTGTCAATCAAATTAGCTGCCAACAAAGTCAAATAAGACAAGTGAATATATTCCTGTTCTGCTGTTACAATAATCATGGTTTCTGACACACACCGGCTCAGCTCAGTTTATCATTTTATATGTGAATAACATGTGGCACATTACTGCATCCAAATATCACTGTGTTATGCAATAGTTCACATATGGAGGACCCTCAAGTTCAGTGGTTTTCAGTGCCAAGGCGAGCAACTCCAGATAACCGTTTTTTGTATGCTGAAATGTTTTTAAAGTGGAAAAACCTTCCCAGTTTTATACAAACAATTATTTCATATGATTCATAATTCCATACAATAATGCCCTGGTGATTCCCCTGGTATTAAGGAAATGTGTGGTGCCATGGAATAGCTCAGACTGTCTCGTCCTTTGCACAGCGTTTGGCCGGGGCGACACTGCTGGTGTTTGCCAACAAACAGGACCTGCCTGGGGCGTTGTCCAAAGATGCAATACGAGAGGTATGCATCCTTTTGGAGAAACAGTTCATCGATACCAGAATGATGTCACTGTTCCAGTGTCCTCATCTGTCTGTGTCCACCTGGTAGTTACTGTGCAACTGTTTTCCTATTTGTTCATTAATGCTGTGAGGTTTCTGTACTGTACTGTACTATTTGCAACAATGTGAATGTATATAGTTGTACTGGTTTCCTTATACTGTGACTTGTCAGTTTATTATTGTGCAATCCATTTGACTGTCATGTCTGTCTGCAGGCCCTGGCTTTGGATAATATTAAGACACATCACTGGTGCATCATTGGATGCAGTGCAGTGACTGGTGAGAACCTACTGACTGGTGTAGACTGGCTCCTCGATGACATCGCAGCAAGAATATTCACTGCGGACTAATTCAGTTGTGCAGTTGACATTGAGATGAACTGAAATGGATAAATGCTCAGTGTCTGCTGTGAAAATCCACGGAGATGAATGCCCTAGATCTTCAGCAGATATCTAGTGAACTTTACTCAGTAAAACACACTGAGATGAAATTGCTGGGTTCACACTAAAGCATGGTGTTCCTGAAATGTACAAGTTTTGTAATGACTGATGTTCTAAGTTCCAACCAATACCAGAGATGTGAGAATATTTTAGGGTATTTTGCTTTACTGGTCAAAGGTAAACCGGTCAATGATTATTCTAGAACTGTGATGACTGGTATCAGCTCAGCATCATGCCAACAAGGTCAAAGGTGTACGAAAGCTTTGTTGGATCATTGTGTGGATCTTGTGACACTTGTTACATGTAACAAGTCTTAATTGAATCTGACACTGCAGATTAGCAGAATGAATTTTTTTTTATTCTGTCCATTATTTTAGTAGTCATTAGCTCTGCTGTTGCTACCTTTGAATGTTGATAAAGTTTAAATATTGGCCAGTGATATCTGCCAAGATTGACATCAGTTGATACCAATATGTTGGGCGTCTCTAAGACTAACATCGCTTTTTACTTTGCTGGCTAGTTACCAGCTACCTCTGAGTCTTGACCATTGCTCAATAACAGAGTATTTTGTACTATAAAAGCTATTTCTCAAAAACATCACAGCACAAAGATATAAGGATTAAAGTTTATTGTCACATACACAGAAAGAAACATGTACATGTTAGAACCATGTAGTGAAATTCTTATTTTGCTTGCTTACCTTTCAAAAAAGATATAAATTAGAAAAAAAAAATTATAAAAATATAAGCATCACTTGACAAAGTGCACAGTGCTAAACATGCAGTACGGAATGGATATGAATGTGAAGTGAATATACATGAGGTCAGATTAACTTGAGCTTTTAGCATTATTCAAGAGTCTGATTGCCTGGGGGAAAAAACTTTATATCAGTCTTGTGGAGCGTGACTTTATGCTCCTGTAGAGTCTTCTTGAGGGGAGTGGCATGAACACGATGTGTTGGGGGTGTGTATTGTCTTTAATGATGATGTGGGCCCTCTTGATGACCCTACCGTTATAGATATCCTGCAGAGAGGGGAGGGCTGTTCCGGTAGTGTACTGTGCAGTTTTAATTACACGCTGGAGAGCCTTCCTCTCCTGCACAGAACAGTTGCCATACCATACGGTGATAGAACTGGTGATAACACACTCTACTGTACCCCTGTAGAAATTGGTTAGGATTTTGGTTGGCATACCAAATTTCCTCAACTTCCTCAGAAGTACAGTCTTTTGGGCACCTGGTTGATGAGTTGTGTGTTATGAGTCCAAGTCAGATCCTCACTGCTGTAAGTTCCAAGGAATTTGAAGATTTCCCCACAATCCACTTCGGCCTCGCAGATATGAATAGGAGTGTGCTGCGAATTCTTTTTCCTTGGGTCAGTCATTTCCTTGGTTTTATCTGTGTTCAGTGAGGTTATTTTTCTGACACCAGTTCACAAGTTCCACCACCTCGGTCCTTTAGTCTGTCCCTAGCCCCCCCGTGATCAGCCCTATGACTGTGGTATCATCAGTAAATTTAATGATGCTCGTGTTGTTCTGTGAAGCCACAGAGTCATGGGTGAACAGGGTGTAAAGCAGCAGACTCAGCACACAGCCTTGGGGGCAACCTATGCTGATTCTTCTTGTGCTTGATGTCTGGTTTCCAATCCTTACTGACTGGGGTCTATCTGTGAGGAAATTCAGCACCCAGCTGCAGAGGGAGGATGTCAGTCCAAGTGAGACCAGCTTGTTACACAGTTTAGTCTTAACTATTAAGTGTTAAGTGCTACAAAATGGGCACATTTCCCGAAAACATCGTAACACTTCATAAATCATTCCCCTGCCGTCCTGTCTCAAATCCACCTGGCAGCATTGCAACTCTGTTTTATTAAAAAAAAAAAAAAAAAAACAACACACCTATTGGTGGTCCATTGAATCACCACCTTAAATCAGTTCATCACAATGCATCATTACACCCCTGGCACTTTGTGAGCTCCCCCTTTCAGAAGTGAAGCAGATTTTCATGAATGCATTAGCGACTCGGCATCCAGATTTAGAGAACTGCATGTTAATTAGCAGTCAAGCAATTCTAAAGTGCTCAGTTTGCTAGGACTTAGACCAAAATTCAATGCCTGTGTTAATGCGTTTGGATTGATGGGTAATTAAAAGAACCATGCACTTAATAACGCTTTATTGTATGGACTCCCCCCAAAAGTGTAAAAGGGTACAGGAAGAGGAGCACACATGGGATATTGCTCTAAGTTCATATTCTGGAAACATCTGTATAGATAATGGGGAAAAACAACCACTGCTACAACAGTTTAACAATATTGAACTCTTCACATAAAAGGGAGCCGTCATATTCAGCAGTGGCTTCAGTTATCCTTGTTCCTACCAAAGACCCTAAAAGAACAGAAAAAAAAAAAAACCATTAACTCTAAAAATCAAGTTTATAAGCCCATCAGCAACTGCAGTCAATCGATCAGAAGGATACCGAATCAGTCAGCTGAAATCAGACTGGGGCGGTAACACAGTTCATCACTTCCAGACGTGTCAGGCTCACAAGATTCTTATATGAACTAGAGATGTGACATGACTAACTTAAATATACTAACCTGTGAAATTTCATGGTTTCACTATTGGTTTTTAGTACAGCCTTGAGTGTTGGGATCCTTTCCACATTTTCATTAGCTTTCAGACAAACCTGAAATGGACAAAGTATTCACAGAGATGCATCTTGTTTAATAAATTCACCGCTGTCTCCATCTTTAATGTATATAGCGCAGCGATCCATTCCTGACATTGCTACCTACTGCAGCACCTCTTCAGTTTGAACAGGCTGCACAGGAGCCCATGCATAGGCTAAAGACAGGAATGGACTGATTGGAGAGTAACTAGGTTAAATGTGGTCAGAAAACTACCACTCAGTCACAAAGTGTCAGACTGGGGCGGTAATAGGAATCTTCATTCCACATCTTAGCAGGGGGGAATCTTTGCACCCAGTTATTAAAGGCCAACAACCAAGTGGGTTGGGGTGCTAAAGTGTTTAAACCTACTTGCTGTGTGGGGGGGGGGAGGAGGAGAAGCTCTTCCTTACCTGCAAGGGCTGGTTCTACTCCAGTCACATGGTAGATCCATGAAACATCAACAGGGCCACCCCTGAAAGAGGAAGTCCATTTACTCCATTTAAAGTCACTGATGTAGGCTACATTTAGTCTAATGCAGTCTGATCAGGGCTTTGGTGACTAGGATGCCATGAGACATGCGTCGTCCAAAAAACAAAGGGATAAAACCCAGTTCATCATATCAGACATGCCGACTGCCAACATTAAGACACTGACTACGAGGCAACCTTGACTCACCTTAACATGCCTAGTGGTCTGATGCTAGGAGCAGACCTATAAAAGCAGGGGAAAATCCCATTACCAACCAAGCAACACAACTGGCTCCTTCAGATATCACACGATAGGATTTCAGAATTTGAGAAGCATCACCAAATTCAGACATATGCTTGTCAGTTATAATTCATCACGATTCCTTCCACATCCGCAATAAAAACGTAAGCTTGCGTTACCTGTATTAGAAGCTCATGGACGTGTCCAGTACACCTGCAGAAGGGGGATGGGGCATAAAACATCTCCAGTTAAAATCTTAAGACTTTACAACAGACTACTCATTTACGGCTAACTCAGTATCCGTACTCAATGTCCTTTACTACTCAGAATCTGGTAAAGTGGTTTCTTCAAAAGATTCAGCAAGAGAGAGTTCAAAACATCATCACTGTAGCAGTGGGACATTTAGTATTATAAGAAATGACGTCCGTATTACCTCGGGATCAGCCCGATTCCAGCAGATGCCCGACAGTAGAGAAAGTGGAAGCCATGTTGTCAAACACGTGGCCAGGCAGCACTTCGTTCCTGGATAAGCGGAATATTTCCTTTATAAAATCTGCTAAGCGACCAAGGCACAATGCCACTGCATTTGCAATATTGGGCTAATTTGCGCGCTCTTCTTATTATCCTAAAAAAAAAAAAAAACGCTTTTCCACCTCGCATACACTAAGGGCGACGACAAGGTGTTGTAGCTTGACCCAGATTATTCTAAGGAATAACTTAGAATTGGGTTTATAATATAAATAACATACATTTTAATAAATGGTGGATAAAAACACGCTTCATGACCACGGAAATGAAACTGCGTGGTTGTTTAGCGTTTAAATGGCAACAAATACATTTACAAAAATTATAATGTACAGTTAACATACTTAACAACTACTTAACATTAAAGGAAAAACTGGCCACAAACCATCTCGAACCTTTCTAAATATCAACCTACTCACCTCATGCTGACTCCTCTGTGAAATGACAGAGATGGCGTTCGAGAACCACATTTTGTACCACCATCGTTTTCCCAGAATCCTCTACTTTAGCATTTTTTCAAAAATTATGTTAAAATCATACTGTGGCCCAGAGTTTTAATTATGGTACACCAGCTAAACAACTTAAAATAATATATTTAAATATAATTAGTTGTTTAATTTAGTTATTTTTAAAAGTAACGTCATTTCCTCTGAGCGCCATATTCAAAAAGCAGATAAAAACTGATGCCGTTTGGCCAGCAAACAGCAGGTGGCAGCAAACAAGCGCCGAGCGGCTGCCTTTTCCTGCTATGGCCAGCGCGGCCGGCACGGAGCCACGTGGGAAAGGTGCGGGTTTGACCCCCCAAGATCGGAAAAATCAGCCAAGGCGGGGCTATGCCGGATATCCCACGAGATTGATTTCTGGCTGCACGCCTGGCCCGAGGCGCAAGCTATACATTTTAGTTGTGGTAACTTAATTAAAAACCTCTTACGTGTGCTACATATCATCCGATAACAGGGTTATCTTTCTCGGTGGCTCGATGAGGTTGTGAGCCGGCAAAATGCATCGCGGGGGAGCCACCGCCCCCCAGATCGCCACATTTTATCTTAGGTTTGTATGTGTGCTGGGCCTCTATGGGCAAAAGTCCAGGTTCGATTTTTAATCCCACTCCAGCCTTGTTTGATAATCTGAGATTCTTACTGCGACGTTCACTAAGAAAATTGGCAGGAAAACTAAATATTTCAGGTTTTCTTCCAGCCCAGGTAAATCAGTTCTGTAGTCTGATAATTCAAAAGCTACGAGGGAGTAATTGTTAATGGAAACTTACTGATTTATATAAACCCTATGATAAGTATCTTTAGAATTGTTCTTAATGACAACTGGTTTAATATAATTGGAAAATTCATGTCTTTGGCTAGGAGCAACACTTTGTGTGGAATTCGCATTTTATGTTTGTGCCAATTTTCCTCTGGGCACTTTGGTTTCCTCGTAAATTGCACAGACACGCAGTATGGTGAATGGATGATTCATGTTCACCTCATAGTGTGTGACTGGGTGCCCTTTGGTGGGGTAGCATCCCAGCCCAGGTGTTTCCTTACCTGCCGTGAGGCTTATCATTACCCAGTAGTCAAAGTGCAGGTGTGGAAGATAAATGTATTCAGTTCATTTGAGTTAACATTGTTTTAACTTAAATCTTGGCAATTTAAAACGATCATTCATTGATACAGGCAGTCTCATTTAAGGGTTCTACAGGACCAAGAAAATAAGAAAAAATAAAGAGAAAAAATAATTTTGTTTATATGCTCCGTGATAGTCGCACCGTGAACTGTGCGCGCCTGCTTTTTGGCCTATCAGTCCTTCGAGAGCCAAGTCTCCATGTATCCAATGCTGGCAGTGCGAGGGCTTCTGACCAAAAGACTCAGTGGGACTCAGGTTCCAATGCTGTAATGGACACTAATCGGAAAATAGGGATCAACATGCTAAGTAAAACTAGAACAAATGGGGGAAAAAAAGAAAACATAGAACCAAAAACACATAAATCAGAAAGTTCAAAGACAGACCAAGAGCCCAGTCTACCAAGACTGCTTAGATGTAACTACAACTCAAAACTGAACAAAAAACTTGACTCAAAAGGGAGTTTTAGTAGACTGATAGATTCACTGCTGGTGTGGATGATTGCTGACTGAAACCATCTGGAGTTGGGTGTGGCAGTGGGGGATCGGCAGTCCTGCGGCAGGTAACTTGTGAAACGCATTCAGAACCAGATATGAAAATGAGTATCTATCTATCTGTCTGTCTGTCTGTCTGTCTGTCTGTCAGACAGTCATTAACTGTAATACAGGTTAGTCTCCAGTCTTTTGCAACACTTAATTAGAAACTGCTTTATATTAATTAATATGACCATGTACAGATGAAAAGGCAGTCAGTACCAGTTCTAGCCGATGTGGCACCCTAGGGAATTATCACTGCCGGCATCCCCTGTCCAAGGCAAAGCAAAACTGGCAGCAAGTCAGCGCCCCCTTCAGAAGTTGGCGGCCACCTATTGGATTGACTGACTCTGTAGGTAAGGAGCAGGAGTAGGGAACCTTTCTGTAAAACAGCCGGTTTCTCTGTTTCAGTACAGAGCCTACAGTATGTTCCCATTTTTATGACAAGCCCGTCTGAATACTGCATTTTTTGCACTGCATAAAAAATGTTCATTAATTGGACTTGATAAAACTGAGAGGTGCTTGTTACGGTTAGGGCTATAGTTGATTAGCTGCTTTCTTATTTCTACATAACCTATAATGCAACACAATTGACAATCCTACTTCAGTTGCATCATTGGTTGAATGTGTCTTTTATACTCTGACATTCAATGCCATGCAGTTCAGTGTAAAATGAGAGAAATCATACATACAGCTTGACAGAAATTTGTTCTTCATTGCTGGATTATACATACTTAGCACATTACAGGAGCTATTTATCTTATCCATGTACAAATTTCATTACAAACATTTTCCTTACAGATAATTTTCACTTTGTTAATAGTGGTTTGACATACGTTTATTTACAGCTTAGGCTTCCATGGTCCTGCTTTCGTGTGCAGACACACATTTCATTTCCAAATAGCCCAAGACACTGCCACAGCAATTCTCGTAAGAAGTTCAAGGTCAAGCACTCGGTTAGGTAACACTGAAGCTTCTTAGTCACAGAAGCAGACCTTTGGTCTCTGACTGAGGTCACCTGTTATACCTGATAACTGCAAGATAATGCCACACAAGGACAATGTAGGTGTTATCCATTAGACATTTTAGACTGATTAATACCTGTATGTGTACAAGAAAAATAATGCAAATAATTAGTTTTACATACATATGACAGGCGTTCATCTTGAAACTAAATAAATATAGAGTAATGCTTTACATTAATTGCACATTTATAATGCATTTATAATGCATTCATAGAATAGTCAGCACACCTTTATAATGCATTTGTAATGCATTGATAGAACATACATTAGCAGCATGTAAGTATACCATAACATCCTTAACATAGCTTAAATATACATATGTAAGGATGTTAAGGTATATTTACATGCTGCTTATGAATGCATTATGAAGGGGCAGTTAATGTAAAGCGTTGCGAAATACATTAATATCAAGATACAATAGCTTGATTAATCTCCCCTTTTGGTGCCTCCTAGGCTGTGTCCTATCTGTATTCTGCAACTCCTGAGCGGCTGTGAATTTCTGTCGGTGAGCATGAGGAGGATGATGAAGATGAGATAGGGCTGAGAGTCACACTGTTCAGGTTGGCGACAAAGGTCTCCCAGCCTCTGCGGAAAGCTCGGTCAATGGCCTGGAGGGGAGAGATGAATAGGTGATCCCAACACAGATACATACAAGACCAATTCACTGCTGCTGCTGTGTCAATCTAGGCACATGGTGAAGGTTCAGTTATAAGTAGGATGAACCTCAAGAGCAGATTATTCGGGAGAGTCTGGAAATAATACTGACAGACTACAGAGCAACAGCGAGAGAGGAATGCTGACAGGCAGGTGGTCCGGTTGAGTTGCTTGCAAAGTTCAGCCTCCAAGACCCTCAGATGATGACTGCTGACCATGTACATGTAGAAAAACGACTCTGTGTCTTATCTCTCAACTGCATACCCACATCCCTCCTGGTGTATAAATCGTAAACAGAAAAGAGGAAAAAGAGGGGGAGGGAATTATGGCTCCAAAACAGATCTTGAAGCAGTAAAAGTATAACCTTAAATTTGTCACTTGTTATGCTGAATTAAGTAGGATTTTCTGTACTTTATTGTCTAAATCTTGGCAGTGTTTCCTGGCACTTAAGAACCAAAACTGTCTACCACTGTTCATTCAATAGCTTTGGCTATGTGTTTAATCTACCCCTACTGGGAACAGTATTGTCCCAGTGGTTGTTAGAAACTGCTTTAGCAGCAGGAATTCAGACAAGGGCTGCCAACTGTATGCTGTAGCACAGCCCAGCTGCACACCTTTAAAGTCTCCGAAATTAGTGCGGCAAGAGCCAATGCGGTTTCTCCGGTACCAGCCTGCTGTTGTGTGCAGGACTCTGGGTATGTTGGTCATTGGGTAACACTGGCAGTAGGATTTTGCTGCTGTACCGCCAGCTTGTCCAGCTGCATAAACAGGTAGCAGAACATGTAAGAGGTTAAAAAGTGCCCCAGCCTTGGTCCTCACCCGCGTGTAAGTCCTCAGGCTTTTCTTCTTTACTACTTTTATCTCTTCCTCCACATGCTGGCCGTCCTTCTGGCTTCCCTTCTCAGAAATCAGAACCTTATCATCTGCATCATCTTTCATAGGGAAATGGAGCGGAACTGGCTTGGCTGGCTCCGCAGTCTCGGTGCGTGCTGGTACCTCCACCGCATCCACTGTGGGGGCCATGTTTTCCTTGTTTGTGGAATGGACCGCCAAACGGCTGTCTGACCACTTCTTGAAGCCACTCCTCCGTCTCCAGCGGCTACTGATACGACTTGGCTTCCTTCTCAGCAGGGTGGCCGTCCCGTCATCCTCCATCATGCCCGTATTGAAATCGAACACGCCCGGCTCGCGTTTGTCACTCTGCGCTCGCGACAGCGCGGAATGCCCCTCTCGCTCGTCTCCGCTTCTCGTCCTCCCTGTATCTTGCTCCTGTTGCATCAGCTCTTCCTCCCTTGGTGCCTCCCTTTCATCCAGGAGCCAGTAAGAGCCATCGGCCCAGTCCAGGAACTTGGGGGACTTCTTACGAGTCTTGCCAATTGTCATGGTTTTTCCTTCGCTTTGTCTGTCAGGTCAGAGTTTGAGAGAAAATTGATTTCAGTTACAAAGCTGTGGCTATTACTGATCAGAGGAATAATCCCAACCACAGGGGGATGCAAGAACAGTATTACTGAAATTTGTTTTTCCCTTGACTGAAATATTTAAGGTTAATCTGAATTCCATTGCCATTTCACAAACAGCTGACCAGTGATTCACCTGCTTCTCTTCAGTATCCAGTTATGTAATGTAATGCTTTCTAACACATTTTTAATCACCCATTTTAGAAACATCGAGTTAGACGAGTGTATAAAGCTAAACATAAAACTCTATACTATGTCACATTTTATTTCAAATCATGGTGAATGAAGCCTTCCTCTGCCTGTTAAATTTTAGTTTTACATAGAGAGACACTGCTTCTTCAGGATTTCAAAATGAAGAAGTTAAACATGAATAAACCGGACTCATATAATTTTAAAGCCTTTGTAGCTGAAAACTGATTCAAATATATGCGCTTTCAGTCAAATAGAGCAAATGCAACACTTGAGGCAGATAGTGAGAGACAGAAAGAGCGCTTACCTGGAGTCAGTCAGAGACCTGTCTGTGCTTTTCCACCAGTGAGCTCAGCTTTCTGCTGTGAACCACCCTGCCTGGACCTGCCGTCACCAAGGCAAACACCCTCCCACATAGACGTAGCAGAGGATGTTGGCTTAATGTGCTCATACAATATCTCCCCTGGCTGAGATCGCACACACAAAAAGTTCATAGTTAATGATTTACACTCTATAGAGACATCACACTGATGGGGGCACTGTGCTCGATATTATCTGTCAGTTAACAGACAAACATTTTTAAAATTACATCTTATTTACTCCTGAGTGTCTCTTGTACTTCGAGCATTTTTTTTAAATGTCATCTCTATATTGGGATATTGCGCTAAAATGGTCATGGTTTGCCCTGTCTAACATTCATTTTACCATGAATCTTTGCTTATAATGAGGGTAAAAAGTAAGTTAAGACATGTCAGTGATTTTATGGAATCAGCAGGTGGGAGTGGTCAGGTCAGGTTCACCCGAATCACCCTCAGGGAATCACGCCACATGGCTGCAGTGCCATACCTGACGCTCCTTCACAATGCAGGTAATGTGCCTCATTTGGGACTCCCTGAGCAACCGCTCATTCGATACAAAATCAAACTAGCGGTACCCAAGGACTCTCCGAAGAGACAGTCCCAAAGGAGTCCAGTCTTCATGTCTGCTCACTGGATAGAGTCAAAACCAGCAGAGAGCCAGTGGGGTCAGGCCTGTTAGGGGTGGGAACTGGTGTGGTGGTGGGGCGTCGCTCTCTGCACGGCAGCACTCGGGTCCTAATCTGAGGGAGAGGTCCACATGATAGAGAAGCATACCTGGAAAAGAATCATTCTTAAATACCCATTACTAAACATGTTTAGTAAATTCCTGAATAAATGAATGAAGAACAGTATGTCAAACGGCTGAATTTTCATAAAATTTTCATTTAATGCATTCCACGTCGATGCTGTATTTAAAAATGTACTCATTAACTTTATTACCCACATTTGGAGAAGCAGGGGGACAGACCGTCTGTTTCGATAAAAGTAGGGCGGACGTGACTGAGAAACAGCTGTACATGGAGATGGTTATGCATCACACAAGAAGTGACAACAAGATGTGGTATAGAGGTGAGTGCAGCACCTGCACAGATCAGAGGCAGCGCATGTGTGGTAGGTTGCTGTACATGCTGAAGCCTGCGTCTGCGATCCAGCTGAGGGTGTTCATGTGTGAAGCAGAGGGCTCTTGGTTGGCTGGCCTGCTGTTAACATGACTCACAGGACATGAGGGTGTGTGTCGGGTGATTACTCACCAGGCAGTGCTGGTCATGTGGTCAGCTTTGCGTGACAGTATGTATCTCTGCTCAGATACATAAATATATGGGCTTTGGGTTCGGTTACTTAAAATCTCTCTCTGAACAAACTGTGAGCATTTCAGCTCGAAACAGCTTAGCTCTGGGCTGGGTTACGTAGTAACGGGTACCAGATAAATACTGTCAATTAATATCAGATTTTTTTTTTACCTTGCTGACACCATTATATAATAATTTCATTTTAAAACGCAAGCTTTAACAATATAGCAAAGGCTAGTTGCAGAAAGAGACTCTGTTGGTGTCCTTTGGATGTACTTATGAATTAAGTCTGAAGCTCTTCAATGATGGTTGAGGTATGGGGGAAGAAGAACAGGCAGGCAAAATGGGTATAAGGATGAAAGAATAGAAGTATGAACAGCTGAGGAACCAAGAGCTACAGGAGGAACAGTATACAGTAGCAATAAGCAGGGACCAAAAAGTGGTTAGCACTGTAACTGTTTTTTTTTTCTGGGTCCCCCACCCCCTTTCAGATGTTTCAAAGACTAAATAAACAGCTAAGGAGTACAGTCAGAAGATCACACAGAACACGCTGCTTCAGAATCTCCTAAATGAGGAACGTGTTTATTTAATATTTAGTGTACTGACTGTTTCTGGCTTACAGGGGGGGTCCAGACCACAGGACCCCCATGAAAATGCGTGGTAAACACCACCACTGACTGTAGGTGAGGATAGGGGTGTTGAGCTAAATTTGAATTGTGATTGGGAGATCCATAATCATCAGTGGGGAGCCCACCAGGAAGATAGAGGCAAATGGTTCAGACAGGCAAAGTCCACCTAAGTAATACTCTATAACACAAGAAGAGAGTCTTCTGAAGGGAAGGAAATAAATATAGTTAGTATACAGATGGTAGGGGAAGCCTTAGGAGATGGAATAGTCCAAGGGACCAAGTGTATGAGATGGGAAAGAAGTCTCAGGAAGGATCACCTAAACAACACCAAGAGTGCGGTGGTGTAGAGCAGTGTGTCCCAGTCCAGTCCTCGGGGACCCCCAGCAGTCCATGGTTTTGCTTCCTCCCAGCTCCCTACCTGGTAAACGTGGACTTTTTCAGGAAGCTGGGAGGGAGGAAAATCTTGGGCCGTCTGTGGGTTCTCAAGGACCGTGTTGGGATGCGCTGGTGTAGAGTAAGAAAAAAAGGGTCACATGATTAACTCTGTTAAAAGTAGCAAATGTTTAAGAGTATATGGGTAATTATACAAAAATGTGCCATTACCCACTTTTAATGTTTAATTTTCAAATTTCTGTTTTAAAATACTTTAAACACTTTTTTGGATTCATAGATCCTTACCTCTCAGAAATGGCCGTGCCATCTCAGGCCATCTTATTTTTAAATGTACTTTTACAAATAATCAGCATCCATGTCTGTTTCATCAACCCTGTTACTGACATCAAGAACTGTTTAAGATGGTTTTAAATCCATATTTAGAACAAATTTGTTATACCATGAAAGATAAACCCCCCATTGTTACATTAAATGTGGTTTTAAAGTGAGACTTTTAATGAATTCACGTTTTTTCATGGATAAATATGCTCGTTTACAACTGACACTTTCACAGCATCTTCTCTTTTAAGAAAACATCATGAAAACAAAATAATAATTCCACAATTTCTTAGGGTGGATAACTGATCTGTCTTCCTTAACTTGTAAAATAAGTTGATTCTACAATTGACTTTTCATTGTTAAAATAATTATATTAGAATTTTATACAAGTAACAGAGTTGACTATTTGAATTACCATATTGGTCGTACTGGTTGTTTAAATTATAGTTATGGGTGTAATTGAGTTATGGTAGGTGATAGGACCAAAAAATATAAGAGCCAGATTTATCAAGAGGTTTTAGCATACAGTTATGGTCAAAAGTTTTGAGAATGGCACAAATACTGGTTTTCACAAAGTTTGCTGCTTCAGTGTTTTTAGATCTTTTTGTCAAT
>JAAGVU020000002.1:24935396-24955418 GCA_011763525.2 Mormyrus iriodes
TATACTTTTACAACATAAGCAATTAAGAAATAACATGTATTGTCCAGGAACAAAATTTGTGTTACATAGTGTAATAATTATAATGTGTAGAGAGGTATAATGTCTTGTTCTGATAAGCAATATAGAGCATGGATAATCAAATATATTACACTTAGCTAGGGACTAATTATTAATTAGCTAGCAACAAACAATGCACAGTATGGTCATTTTATTTCAGACACTTTAGGCATAACTGCTGCATGATATCTGCAATATGAACTCCGGCATTGTACCAAACCTGGAAAAAGAAGAAATGCATAAAGACAAGAAAATTGCTTGTTAAAGAATGTGCTAAATTGAAGGAGGTCAATCGTGATGAGCAACTCATCCTCAGAACATCAAGTTGAAACACCAACATAATTCCCTGTGGCTCACGCTCTAAAGAACACACTCTTCATTTTTTTGGGGGGGGTCCCCTGTCCCCGCCATTTCCGATGCCCCTGATTTTCACCACAGTCCTGTACTTATTTTCATAATCACCCACTAATTTATTACCATCTTCATAAGTTTATTTATATTTAGACAGAAATTGCTTTGTGTAGCATGGTGAATTGTCTCCTTATGTCTTTTGTGTAGCTGTGTACTGCACAGTTTGCAGTTATACACAATTTCCTCCAGGATAGTAAAAGTATTTTCATTCTCATTCTGTCTTTAGTCTCCCAGGAATATGCCTGTGCAAAGAGATTTCAAGCCACCCTATATGCACCACAAGGGATGGAGATAGTGTGAAGAGGTGAATCTGAGCCTTGAGAACATGAGTCATTCATTTAAGCACATATTTCCTACCCTACTGACTCTGGAAAGCAAGGCTTATGACATTTCCCTAAACTGTGCAATGTAAGCTGAAAGTTACATGGAATCCCATCTTTAGATCATGGTTTTATGTTCATCAACTCGTTCTGCAGTGTTGTATGCCAATGCTAGTAAGGTGTGCAAGACTGCCTGTATGTTGCAGACGTGTTTGTATATAATACTGTTCAAAATGCCTAGTAATTATTACAGTCAAGTTAAAGTATTGTCTCCTTTGGAGCAATTACAATACTTAAAACATCCACCAGGCCACAGGTTTTACATGCAGTTGTTTCATTCATGTTAGTTATCAGCATATGGTATTATGTTGCCATAAACTCAATCAATTAAAGGCTTGCCATCAAACACTGTCTAATTACTGGTTTCTGCTTTACCTATGAATATATACCCTTCTCTCTGAAGGTTTCTGCTGCATTTAACAACATATCTGCGCCACAGTATGTCTAGAAATGAAAAATAGGTGCGGAATTCACATGATGATAATGAAATATCATGCCCTCTCATCAAAGGCATAGATGATAACAATAATTATTTCCTCTGTGGGAAAACTCTCTTCACACCACCTCCAACTTGCTCTCTGTAGGTGAGAGCAAGCTGGCTGCAATGGGTGGCCACCCACAGCAGCACCCAGGGAGCTGGGGGTTAAGGGCCTCACTTAAGGACCCACAGATGTACTGAGGCCAGGCTTGCACCGGTGAACTGGGGGTTCGGGGCTAATTTAGTCTCTATCAATTGTTGAAACCAAACCTATGTCCTTGTCCTTATCCATATTTTCTGGGTCCCATAGCTCTTGATAGACTCTCTCAAAACTGCACAATCATGGGGAGCATAAGTCAAGCAGATAATGACAAGTCAATCATTAAGTGACAAACTGAAAATCTGTGAAGTCTACGATAAGCGACCCAAGAACATTTCAGTCAGCAGGGAGCTGCTGATTCAAAGTCACATGTCCCAAGTTATTACAGGCTTTGCATGCTGGCTCTGATTACCTGGTAAAGACCACTGAAACATGGTAGATTGCCAAAGACACATTTGTCTTCCATTTGGAGACTGAGCCTTGTGAGAAACGAAGAAAGATAAATAGAATTCTTCCCAAAAACAGACATCTGAAAGTGTTCGAAATGTTCCAAAAGGAAATGCACACCATGCATCTATAATATTAAGGAAATTATTAATATTTCCTCAGTAGTTTACTTGCCCATTTTTGTCATCCATTCTGACACCAAACTGCCAAGCTGTTGAAAGACTGTAAAGTCATACCTGTCCTATGTTTATTCAATGCTTTAACATGTTACTTGTACGGCAGTAGCCTTGTCTTCTTTTCAGCTCTGGCATATGCAACATCCATGGAGTATTCATAGCCGTTGCTTCTTCTTCATCGCTCAGCAGGAATCTATTAACATGATGTGCGGTCGCTGGTCAGATTGTGCAAGAGCAAGGGTGGTGTCTGACATGATTAGTGTGTTTTTGTTGTCTGACCAAATTAGCAGGAATCCCCTTGTCATTAAATGCGTGCGAAATGCCTTAAGGTACAGTTTATCCCAATATATACATTAGACGGAAACAATAAATAGTCTGTGAGATGGATTTAAACACCTAAGGGGATACGGTTGTGAAATATTAGGCTATATTGAGACTGTTTTGCGTTTCCTCACAAAACTATAAAAAATTAAGCAATTGTGAATTAAGCAACAACACTATATCCGTGTATTTTAGACCAAGTTCAAAGTAAAAATCATTACGGTAATCCATTACCGTAGGATCAGTCGGAATACGCGGCGCAGCAGCGAAGAAGTGCACACCATACATAGCTCACAAGACAAAGTCTGATGTAAAAAAATAAAGATGATATTATCCAATACAAAAACAGTGTATTCCACACATCTTTATTCTGTGTTAACTTGCCTAATGGATATGTTAACTTCCTGATAACAGTATCTTTCTACTCGCATGATTGCCAGTTCGGTTTTACTTTACGATAAATAACTGATCGAACCCTCGATTATACGTCAGAGTCGGAACAATATGAGTAATAGACAAAATTATGGACCACGGAACGCATCTAAATAAGGGGGCTCATAAGGTGGCGGGCAGAAAGTCATGTCCACTCGTCTATTTGCTTTTGAAATTCTCAAGTGTAATCTTCTGCCTCTGCATTTTTTTATCTAAATTCTCGAAGCGTGCACACCTCAGCATACCTTATTCCCCCGCGATGCATGTTGTGATTTGGGTAATGTTGCCGATGACGTAATATTAAATTTAAATATAGTCTAAAAATACAGGCGATTGATCGGTATCAAATACTCAGTGAGTAATCCATCTCGTTAGCCTCGACTAAAAATCACATTATGTTTTTAAAAACAGTTAAAACTCAGAATTTTATTGACTGAAGTTTTATCGTTTTGCATTAAATTATTCCATGCAAGTTTTTAATTGTCTGATTTAAAATAATTTTCTAATTATTGTTCATTACTACATTTATAATGATGTTCCAAACTGGTTAGGGTGCGCCCCAGTGTTCCGCGACACATGGACAAAATAATAACTTTGTATTTATCTTTCTCTATTTTCATAATGTGACACTGTGCCATTAATCGTCCGCATGGCTCGCTACCACCCTCTTGTGATCACTAGCCTTTTTCTCCATGTCCATTGCACATGCGCTTCTGGCCCAAGTGTTGCTTCAATGTATTTTCATAAAGCAAATGACAGATCACTGAGTGTACTAATTCAATTTTATTGTCCCCCATACTCGAGACAAGTAGGCTTACTGGGAGTTAAATTGCCCATTTTTATTCTTGCTCTTTTGTTTTGTCTTTCACAATAAAATCGTTTATTTTACAAGAACCGACCTTCACTAGGCTGCATGAACATGGGCTATATAGGGAGGGCTACACTCTCCGTATTAACGGAGGAAATGTTTGTTCATAATTTATAAAGCAATAATTTTGAGGGAAACTTTTTATGTTCAAGAGCTTTACCTGCTTAAGACATGCAATGCATGACCGTAGTCTCTTGATAATATTCAGGGTTGCTAACTTTGGTCAGCTGGCTGGAGTGAGATTTTCAATTCGAGACAAATCTGCACGCACATTTTCATATATTTAACGGTTTTATTACCTTGTAAATAGTCTGTAAGGTTTGTAAGATAGCCAGGGATTTTGGTGTAGCTTTAGGGTTATAATGGAATAATATGGACCTGCCGTAAAATTTCTCGCGTGAGCGTGAGAATCTGAAAACGTGAGTCTCATGCCAGATGCGTGAGAGTTGGAAACCCTGAATATTCGATCTAGGGGGTGCGGGGGTGGGGGCACAATTTCTTCTTAAACCGGAGCAAAACTATATGCAGAGCAGGTTTATGATAAAAGTTAAGTCTGGAATATAGGTCATTTCTAAAGGGACACGATGACTGGGTTTAGTTTTATTCCCCAGACGGGGATTACATATGGTTTGGGAACTGTCCTCTGCCTCCGCACACACTCTCAAAGTTAGCGTAATAACTCAGAAAGGATTTTGTGGATTTTTTTCCAACTTTGCAGACACACTGTTTGGGTGACAATCTGGAGCTCGCCAAATTTTGAGACAGTTGCACCAAAATTGAAGGAGCACTGCATAGTGATAGTACAGAAAACGGCAGTTTCAGACTTGTGACCCCAATAGCTCAATAACTCAAAATTATTTGATGGATCATTTTAAAACTTTGCAGACACATTGTATGAGTGGAGATCTGTTCTGAGACAAATTGCATGAAAATTGAAGCAACACTGTTTAGTGCCAGCAAAGGGAAGGGTGACCTCAGAAGATATTTGACCTTGTGAACAGAACTCCAAAAGTATTTGATAGTCTAATGGGTTATCGTATTACCACTTAACAAAAAACTTTACGTGGATACACCTAAGTTAATTTTCAAACAAATCCTCCCAAAATTGAAGCAGCAGTGCTAGATGGCAGCAATGGGTAGAAAGGGTGGCTGCAGAGTACAGTAGGCCGAATTCTAAGTCTTCTGTGGGTCTTTTTCAAATGTCCCAAATTATTGTACAGTTCAGTGATTCTCAAAATGTGGGGCGTGAGATTTTTTCTGAATATGCTAAAGAAAGTTTCTTTTTTTGTTGAAGTCCAGTGAAATATATCGGTGGCAGTCTGAGGTAAACTTGGTGAAATTTGTGGGGAGAGTGTGTAGGGTAGGTTTGGGCAGCATTACCATAATATTTTCAGTATACCGTATTATTATAATTTGGTGAATTTTACTCCCCTGCACCGCCGCCAAGACACTTTTGAAATGTCAAAATACCATATACTGTGGTATAATGTATGGACAGTATGACAGTATGAAAAAAATTGATACCGCCCAAGCCTAGTGTAGGTTGTGGGGTGTGGGAGGAGTGGGGGATTACATGGGATAGGGGCTGGCAGGCTGTCCGGGGAATACATTGTCATTCCGACAGAATCTAATTTGATATGCAGTTGCTTTCTGCAGGCTCAGACAAAACAGGCAATGACTTATTCCAGTTTAAATTTGTGTTAAAATTTTAACTGCAGCTAAGCTGATTGCCCCAATAGCACTGGAGGTAAGTGAAATAGTGACATTTTTGTTTGATAACTAATGATTAAATGCAAGACATTTAGTTTTAATTTGATTATTAAAAATATTTTTTATATTCTAGAACATGCATTTGACTTTAGTAATACATAGTATATGCTATATTTGTTTATACAATGTATAGGCCTAATGTATGAATGGAAAAATCAAAGGTACTGTATTTTAAAAGGAGCGCATGACATTTTGGTATAATAAATATCTGTAGTTTAGATATTTTATCATTGGTAACTGGGGTAGCAATCAACAGTTCCTTATATTTCCTATATAACAATTTTCATTTCAAGAATACACCATGATTGTAGTCCAAGCCTATGCTGATTTACTCCAAACTGACCAAACAGCCTGTATAACTCTCACTAGATAAAACGTAATGGCACTCAGAGGTAGCCTTTGTATGTAGTATTACCTATGTCCACATGGCCGTTTTCCATTGTGCAAAAGAACAAATAAGCCAAGAATCCTTTATGGTGCATCGCTGTATGTCAGACACTGACCAAATATTGTTATTTAGTTGACTCTTTTAGTGCATAGACGTTTATTTGCCAAAAAATCGACCACTCTAATGTGATATCGGCACATTAGTTAAACTGAGGCGTAGCTGAGATTTTAGTATAGCTGTTGTGCTTAATTGCGTCCCCTTGTCAGTGCTCTCCGCAGTGCGTGTGTTTCCCTCAAACAATGAATTGGTGCTGTGTGAGCCAAACGTACAGCGCCGATACACACGCAGATGGCCTGCCTGAAGCTCCACCCCGGGCTCTTTGTCTGCGGCCGCTCTGTCTGGCGACTAGGAGGTGGCATTTTGCAGGAGCTGTGGGGTCACCGAGTTCTCCGCCGTTTGAACCGCAGCCTCTGCCCCGTGTCTCTTTGCTAGATAACTTCAAAACGATGCATTTGTTTCGAGTAAAATCCATTCCCATATCGTTTTATACCGTGTAAATATTGTCGGGGTTTTAGCATAATCTATGCTTCTACGGTAAAAAAAAGTAATGGAGACAAAATAATAAAAAAAAATGGCGTACACCATTTGTCATGCATAACAGTAATACCAAAGAAATGTACTAAGTGCATGTCTTTTTTTCTTGTTAGACAGCTGTTGAAATGTGTCGCCTTATTGAGCATAGCTAATTGCGGAAAGATAAACTGCAGGGCCTTGGAGTAGTGATGAAAGGTGATAAAGGAGCTGAGTCAGAGTGGGGGGGGGGACGCAAGAAGCTACGTGAGGATGGAGGGCGCAACGCAGGACAGACAATGATTACAGGAAGGTTAGAGGTACAAAGGTAGAAGTATATATATATTTCAATTACGAAATTAAAGGAGGCTAGGGTAATACTCGGGCCTTTACGTTTTCTAAGCAACTAATCATCATATAAATAGAGTGCTAATATATTTTATGTGCTTGGATCTGTGTGACTTTCTAGTTCAGTTGTACATGTATTAACCCCAATCTTTTAAATTGACATACATCGTTGGTTACAGTATAGGTGTAATACTTTGATTTTTGTCTTTAACACACATGCTATTTCACAGGCATCTCTTCGTTGCATTTTGTTGTCTTCATTGCGTGTAAGTGAACTGGTAAAACACATAAAGGCTAAAACTGATATAGCGGTAATTGAGTAGGCATCGGGCAATATAACTACATTGATTTCCTCTCTTTCCTTTCATATATTATCGCAAGTATGGACGACCTCACCACCGCGACGGGCAGCTGATAAATCCCTTCGCATTCACATAGGAAAGTAGCTCCTCGCCGGTGAAAGCTTTTAATTTTACTCCGTGTACTCAACTTTTAATTTCCCACGAATATTTGCCATATCAATATTCAATTACTGTTCAAATGCTTTAGTCCTTTGTTGGAGTCCTACACGTGATACATGTGAAATGTGTGTTTGGAAAATAAGTACATGGAATTTGTCACAGATTGATACAAAGGCACAATTCTGGACGAAATACCCCTGTTTTAAATAAATACAACTACTACGAGTCTCATAAAAATATTCAATAAAGCTGGCATGGATGCTGGTATGAGGGACTATTTATTTGACATCGAAGTTAGTTGAGGCAATCAGGCGGTGGGGGCGGATTTAATGTATGAAAGTGGGAGTGCTGAGGCTCCCCGGCACACACATACATAGACACAAACTATACAACCGATTTCATTGTATGAGTATGGGAGGTGTGTGAGAGAAATTTAGTTTGTAAATGTATGTACTTCATGTTTTAAAATTGAATGGTAGCTCGCATTGTGTTCTCGTGGAACAAGTACGGTTACTGGTATAGCCAAGTTTTAAATAAAAGAACCAGCTTGCTTGCTAGGGAGCTACGAACTAGCTAGCTGGCTACAACGCAAATTGTAATAAAGAGAATTGGACTTAGGGGTAAAACAAAAGAATATAAACTTTACAGGTTGCCACTGGATGAAGACATAAAGGAGAGGCATCGTTAAAGAAAGGTGATTTTTTTGTTTATTAATTAACTATTTATCCATCTGGCAATTTATTTATATATTTATTTAACTGCCGGGCCGGTCCAGACCCACGCTGGCTCCTTCGTTCCTTTTAAATTATTTTGTTGCCTTTTATGGGATTTCACAGAATAATACAAAAGGACGAAAAGGTGAAATAAAAGTACAAGAAGCGAAACGTGGGAGTAGATGAAAGAAAGGTAGATTTTGGATTGAAGGGGCGCCCGGACTTGATTGAGGCAGCACAAATGTTGGGATGCGAACAGGATACCCTTTTAACGGCACGTCGCCCCCCGCCAGGCTCGGCGAATAAAGTCGGATCGTAGTCGATAGGAAAGAGTAAGGGGGCTGCGTGTAGCATAACTTTTGCAAACCAATCAATATTGAGTGTAAATAAATAAAATGGCGTTAAAATAACAGTGAACTCGTAAGAATTTATACACCGTTACCCCACGTACCTTTACCGGGGTTCTTGTGTTTATATATAAAAATTTAAAAAATGTAAGCATGCTTGGTTGTTTAAGGTGTGGATAAGCCACGGTGTATTTCAAAGACTGTAGTCTAGAATTGAATGAATTGGATCAAAAGTAGTTATGGCCATCTACTGAAAACAGACAGTAACATTGAAACGATGTTATGTAGTCAGATCAGGAGCCCGTCGAAGCAGGAGATTACACGGTATAGTGTTGTTAAAGATCATGGATTTGTCATCAGGCACGCTTTTGAGTCGTGTTTCAGGTTGGGAACAGCACATGGTCAGTAAATCTATTTTGAAAGGGAGCCAATACTACGATAAGTTTGCTTGTGCACGTATTCCACGTGGTATTGGCTGACACCCCTTTCCGTGTCTTCTGGTCCACTCCGCTAAACCGAATGTTTAAATCGTTTTACGTTTACGGACAGCCTGCAAATATACAAGCGCATAACCAGTCTCCCATGAGGATGCACTGGCGAAATGTGTAATTTGTACTCTAGAGATTTACTCTCCATCTAAAACAGGCGAATTTCACACATAAACGTATTGAAAGTTTCTGCAGATGAGAGACGACGAAATGCGAAACGCGGCTGCGTGGTGCAATGGGTGCCTTGTTGTGATGTCCGTTATAAGTGATAGGTTTGCAGTAAGTGTTGTTACAGTACAGTATTTGTTAGGCAGCTATAGTCTTGATAGGCTCAATGGTTTTGTCATCCGGTTTCGTTGTTACATACTTTACGTATGATCAGACTAGTACAAACTGACTCACTCGTTTCAGGAGCCCTACAAATTTATTAGAATGTGCGGTGCCGATAGTTGCGGACGTGTGTATGAATCATAGAAAGGATGTCTAATGTAATGACGTCTGTCTTTGTGTTGGTGTCAGGAAGCCATGCCGTCAGTAATGGAGAAGACTGGGTCAGGTGTTCTGTCCCGAAGCAGGGCTAAGAATGTTACCAATGGCAACAGCCAGCATTCCGAGGAGGAGAGCAGTGACGAGGAACACGCACATGGTTTGGCTCCATACCTTACATCTTTACATGGGGCTGCAAGCACATCTTGCTTTTTTATCACTGTCCCACCACTCAGCTGTTGCCATTTTGCCTGATTCTACCCAAAATGTACAATAATTTTTCAGCAGTTATTCTTTATACTATTTTTACTGTGCTGTTCCTATTTTTGACACAACACAGGTACTATAGGCTTTACATGTTTGTGTTGTTTTTATGCATATGACATCATAATGTTTGGTGCTTGTTTAATTGTAGAATTACACAATAGTTGCATCATGTAGGCTACTGCTTTGTGTTTACTGTACATGTTTTACACATTACTACACCACACTTACTGTTTGTATCTATACTTCATGCTGTAGATTTAACTGTCATGTAGAACCCTGAGTCGGCAGAAAGTTTCCATTGTATCAAATGACAATGTGAAAGTGCCTAAAGAGTCGAGCAGACTTTCCGGCTGGATTCATAGTGGAGGTGCTGTTCAGGATCTGAGGAAAGTTAATCATGCTTCTCAACTTTCTGCATGTGTAATTCTATACAACAGTAAGAACTGTCACATTGCCACATTAAAGTACCAAATTTGTACCACAGATTTGCTGAATTGTTTCTGTTAAGCTGCTGTCTGTTTCTATGTAGAACTGATGTATCATTTTAGCTAGTATTCTTCTCCACTTTGTTCATTATAAGCATTTCTCTGCCTAGTTTTTTTTTTTTTGTGAATTCGTCTGGCTGTAGACAGTGCTCATTGCCCTCTGATTCTATCTCCACAGACAGCATGATTCGAGTTGGAGGGGACTATCAAGCTCAGATTCCAGAATTCAAACCTGGTAAAGATCTCTTTGAGTGGAGCACAAGGGGGTGGGTTAGTGCAACAAAATGTAGTGATGAAACGGATACAGGTAGTGCAGTTTAAAAAGGGAGTATAACTGTGCTTTTATTTGTTGATGGAACATAAAAAGTGTGATCTGTGTTTACAGACAGTCCTGCTCGCTTCAATGAAAAGGATCAGAGGAGCATGCTAGTCTGGTCACCCAACACTATGGTATCTGATGCAAAGTGTAAGAAACTCTCCCACCTCACTTCAAGCACTTCTTTTATGAAAGGCTTAAACGTCAACTAGCATGCTGTACATAGACACCTATCATCCTGTGTTTTTCCCCTTAGTGGATGAATATATTCTGATGGCAAAGGAGAGACATGGATATAACATGGAACAGGTACATTGGCATTTTCCTGATAATCTACCTTGTGCTGAAGTAATGCTACATGTTGCACTCGAGATGTCCCTAGATAGTCATGCGCAGATTGCAGTAAATGTGTGTCTACATGTTTGAGGATCCCTGAGCCAGCTGCATTGTTTATTGGTATCAATGGCTAAATGTCTTTAAAGGATTAAAACTAGGTATTCAAGTGCCCATTGAGCTATGGGTGGACGTGCAAGGTTTGTGTGTGAAAATGCTTGTGTGTTATCTTTGAGTACCAAAACTCACACCAGGAAAGTGTAGAGGAATGAGGGGAGTGCCTTTTAAAAGACCCGTTTCATAAAAATGTCTTCACTGATGTATTGCTCATCATATAAACCAGACATGATCTCTTGGCAGATCTTAAGCTGTTATTTCACTGTTATACTGAGCCAAAATAATACAGAACCAGGCTGGAAAGTGGGCTGGAAAAGCTTGATTTTGTTCTCTTTTTCAACTGCAAGTATTAGAACCAGCATCATTTGTGAACTGGGCTATAATGAGAAACTCACTGTTGGTCGTATGGCTTGAGCACAGCAGTTCAGGGTATTGCACATAGAGATCGTGCTGTTTGTTTATGATACGTACAGTATATACTGCCATATACATTGTGACTGCAGCACATAAATGGAAAAAGCAATGGCTTCTTCATCCATCCATCTAGCAACTGCAAGTGGGTTCAGGCCAATGCTAAACATCAAATGGTGGCCAAAGTTTGTATGCCACTGCAGGAATGACATTCTGTTTTATTGTCATAATAAATGTCCTCCTCCTTGACCTTAGGCCTTGGGAATGCTGCTTTGGCACAAGCACGATGTGGAGAAGTCCCTGGCTGACCTGGCCAACTTCACACCCTTTCCAGAGGAATGGACAGTGGAGGACAAGGTGCTGTTTGAGCAGGCCTTCAGTTTCCATGGCAAGAGCTTCCACCGCATCCAGCAGATGGTGAGGATCAGAGTTATGACTGAATCCGGATACTACTCTCTAAAACATGATCTATAACCGAAGTCTAGCTTCCATAAGTAATTTTAAAATATTAGATCAGTGTTTCCTGGTCCTTTGGGACCCACGAACAGTCCACACTTTTGCTCCCTCCCAGCTCCCTGCCAAACAGTCTAGATTATAACTGACTTTGATGATTTAAAGCCAGGGGTTAAAATCTGGGTTGGCAGGATTCCACTTTCTTTGTCACTGATTTCTAGCTGCCTGACAAGCTGATTTCAAGCTTAGTGAAGTACTATTACTCCTGGAAGAAAACACGGACTCGTACCAGTGTCATGGATAGACAGGCCCGGCGGCTGGTGAGCAAGAGAGAGAAGGACGACAGGTGAGCCAGCAGGACACTGGCCTGCCGGAGTGATGGCAGGGGCGGGACATTTTATAAAGATGGCAGGTGCATTCATTTGGTTCTGTTTGGTCTTTTAGCAATGATGAGATGGAAGAAGGAGATGCAGGGAGTGACAGTGACTTTGAAGTAGACACTAAAAAAGAGGTACTGTTTTTTTCCACATTAGTTGTGCATTGTGCCTGTATACTGATATACAAAGTTTGGAATGCTTTTTTACCACTTGCAGCTCATGACTTCAGTAACGCTGATTTCGGGGCATGGGGGGGTTTGTGGCTATTTTTTCGTCTAGGCTCCGAAGCAGAGTACCAGCACTGCAGGGGGAGGGGAAAAGGGGAGTTCTGGAAGGTGTGGCCCAGTTAGAAAAGAGAACCAGGGGGCACAGTACCGACATCATCCACTCCGGGCTCGTCGACGCCCCCCAAAGGGAATGCACCTGATCCAGGAGGATATTGCATCCCTTTCTGCATCTCCTGAGACAGGGGCTGTGTCCCTCAGGCAGTTGGACATGCAGCTGGTGTCTTTAAAGAGACAGGTAGTCCTACTGAAATTGGGTGGAGGTGGGGGTCATAGCCAAGCTGAAGGTCTTTCTCAACACACATTCCATGTGCTTGCTTGTCTGACTCAGACCTTGGCAGTGGTGAACAGAAAAGCCACACACAAGTTGATTATTTTGTGTGATTCTTTATTTCACCTGCTTTACATCTCCTGTCATTCTGTCTGCCTCTTTCTGATATTTATAGTGGACAAAGGGTTAACTTTATTGACAGGCTCCCCCTCACTCATTCTCAGGTGCAGAGCATCAAGCAGGTTAACAGTAGCCTCAAGCAAGGACTGGAAGGAGGAATTGACGCCATGCGGCCATCTGAGGTACCCCAGCACTCCCCGGCAGCAGGGAGAAAAAGGGACGCGTTACAGTAGAGTAGCTGAGGCAGGCCAGGCATCATCTTACAGGCTTCCTCTGTCTGCAGCCAACCCCCAAGATAAACTCCCGCTGGGCCACGGAGGAGCAGCTGCTGGCTGTGCAGGGTAAGGCTTACCGCCTACAGATGGGGGTGGGGTGGGGTGCGTGGCGGGGCGGTAAAAGAATGAAACTGCGGTGGTGGAGGGAGCGCTGCAAGCAGCGGATGCAGACGGTACAATTCTGCCCGTCCTCAGCTATCAGGCGTTACGGCAAAGACCTGGCAGCCATCGCCGAGGTCATCGGGAACAAGACGGCCTCCCAGGTGAGCTCCTTCTTTGTCAGCTACCGGCGGCGCTTCAATCTGGACGAGGTGCTGCGGGAGTGGCAGGCTGAGCAGGAGGTGCAGGCCGGAACCCCCGAGGAGGCCAAGGGAGCGACAGTGGCGGGTGGAGGGGTGTCTGGGTGCACTGAGGACGAGGAGGTGAGGTTGCATCATGAGGGGGTGTAATTGCTGTGGATTTTGTATTAATGTAACTGTCACTAGGTAGAAAGATGGACTTTATTAAGTTTAACATCAATGATTAGCATATCAGTTAATTTCTGAATAGTGTATGTACTGAGTGTTACCCAATAGAATTTGTGATTGTTTTCTTGGCTGTTTTTGAGCTGTGTGGCCAAATATTTATACAAAGTGTTTTCTTTTTTATGTGAAAGATTTAAAAGCTGCAAAAGATGTTTAGTCGCTGCCTTGTTACAGTTCAGCATGCTGGTGAACACTGGGTGCTGATTGTATAATGAGTGATGACTAAAGGCACGCCCTCCTTTTGTCCTTTTAGGTGCAGATCAGTGGCGCTCCCCTTCTTCCTTCTCTGTCCATGGGCGTCAGCACCAACACTAACTCCAGTTCCAACCAAACTCCACCTCCTCTATCTCAGCCACCCCCGTTGTTGCGCCCGGGGCCTCCCCCAGCCACTCCCAGCTTACTCCGCCAGCCCCCTCCCCTGCACACCCGCCCCCTGCAAACCCGCACCCCTCACAACCACCCCCCTCCACCCCTCATCCGGCCTGCCATTAACTCCACCCTCCACCGAAACTCCAGCATCAGTTCATCTCCCTCCACGATTACCCAGATACCACCCTCCCTGGTGGGACTAAAAGTAGAACCGCCCCACTCTCACTGACCAGGGGGTTTATACAGGGCCATTATAGAGATGGGCATTTTGAGTGACAGAAGACCATCACAGACATTGGTCTTATGGTGACCAGTGTGTACTCATCCCTCTACCTCTTCCCACATATAGACAACACAACCATCCAAGATCTGCACCTCGTAACTCCTTCAGAACCACTGCCCCCCCATGACAAACTGTAGCTGCAGGCCCGGCTAAGAGTTCTGATACTGCTCCCTGGGGCAAATAGAACACACCCACGTTTTTTTTTTTTTTTTTTTCCTTTCTTTTTAAACCCCCAAGGCGGCCATATGTTCACACAGGTTCCATTAACAGTCTTGCTGCTGTGAAAATAACCAAAAAGCTGAAAACAGAAGTATACACTGGATTGTAAAAGGCAAGATTGGCCTCAGCTTGTTGCCGTGGCAACATCAGAACCCTTCCGCGGGCAGGTTTCCTGAGACGGAGGAGCACTGTGAATGTTGGGATGTTAAAGTGAAAGGAAAGGAGGATCAGTTTCATCTAGATACACAGCAAGTAGCTCTGTGCTGTTCCCAGTACACTGGGGCAAAAGCATTAGAAACTCTCAACCTTTTTAGATAGATAGTATAGGAATAAACAAAAGCACTACCCTAATAATTGATCCAAACACTGACACACTAAACTTGCAATCATGCACAAACTATCCTGCTGTCAAACACTGATGTAATGAACCGCACTAAACATACAGCATTAGTTACCTTTTTACATTTTTGTGAATGTGTGTATGTGAATTGTATACATTAGACTGGAATTGCTGGTGACTTTTTATATATAGAATAAAGCTAAATTTGCATTGTGTTGTGGTTGGAAAGTAATGCATACTGAAAGACGCGATAAAATGTAAACTTAACAGATGTCTTAGTTTACTGATACTGACAAGCCGAGTCGAAGTTCATTTGGTTTCTGACACATGAAGATTTTTATGCAAGGCAGTACTACATAGTATTCCCCTAACTGCACACCACAACCACAACACTACGTAAATACTTAATTACCTGGCTCAGTTGTGCTGGTGGTTGACTGAGGGTGGGGGATACTGTGTAGCTTAAAATCCACTGCTGGAGAGAGAGAAATGATACTGATTAATGAACTGGATGCTTGCTATGTCCCATCAATTTAATCTTAGGTTATTTTGTTTAAATCTTTAGCAAACATGCTGAACACCAGTTTCATTTTAATGCCTTTTGTTTATTTCTATCGTTGAATTATTTTCCTCACAAAAAAACAATACATTGTCCCACCCTGGCCACACCAATTGTGCAGTTTGTGACACAAAAATTGTAAATTACAGCAATGGAAAAAAAAAATGTGACAAAATCAACCCTGAAAAAAGATAGGATTCCCAGCACCTTGAACAATCATCTGGAGAAAAAAAAAAGTTTTATTAAAAACAAAATCTCAGGAAAAAATATACAGATGTGCACAGGTATTCTCCAAAGCAGTTCACATTTGCACTTAAGACCTCCACCCTTTTCTGCCTCTGCACCTTATTTTCAACATTGCCTTCCTGTATTATTGGGGCCCCGATCCCAGACCGTACTGGAGAGGCTGCTGATGAGAGGGTGCCACAATCCCATTGCACAGCAGTGGGGAGACACTACACGATTCACACATCCACACTCATCAGCTATAATTTCCATCACAGGTAAGGATAAAACCCCATAGCGGGCAACTGGGAGAGCTTCAGTGTGGCTGGAAAGGCAGAAATCGTACCCCAGCCATGCTACGCACCCCAATCCCACATGCTATAATTTTTTACGGCCCAGCGACATCACAACATGCCATAAGGGCAATCGTGCCTCAAACTCCATCAAAACATGACTGCATTCCTTGGAAATGAATACCAAAGGACGAGGAATCTGAAAATAGGAGCCGAATTTGAATGAACTGGACAAGGAGCTTTCAAACAGAACCCCAAACAGTTACACACACTCAGCAGAGGGAAGTGAGACCGCAGAAAGCCTCAGTGCCTGACTGCAGTGAGCCACCTGAGCCAAACAGTTAGAGCTTCATTCTGCAATAACCATTAATGACGTGAAACAGCATAGTATGTCTCACGCTCAGTCTAAGCGGGCATGTATGAAGAAGCATGAACAAATAACCAAAGAACTGGCTAAACCGCTCCTGCTATTGAAAATAATAATGCAGCACTGGGTATGGTGGTGAGGCGCTAACAGTATACATAGGATGTGAATTTATAAAATTAAAAAAAAACCTACATACAGTACTGTGGTTCAAAGGGAACAAGGAGCACAAGGCGCTCATCCACAGGCATAAATACAATAGGAGCAGACGCAGCAGACACCCGGGACACCCAACCTCCCCACCCTGCACACCAGCTTCAGCAGTGACTCAGCACTGACTGAGTTCACTCAGGGACAAATTTCACCAGTCATGACAAATCCAGTAGGTAGAGCACTATGCCATTACACTCAATGGGGAACCAACAGTTTAGTCCTTTGGTTACTCAATTTCTTCAGTCGCCACTCATCCATCAATCATGTCTTGTTTATACTGATGACAACACATGAGAGCACAGCCTGCTGGGATGGGGGAGGGGAGGGGAGAGGAGGGCAGGGCTACATCCACCACACACACATACAACCTGACCCACTGTCCTATTCAACACAGCTACTCTCACATCAGGTACTATACCTGATACCGCCAAACTTAAATAAACCAGTGTAGCTCCATTACTGTGCTAAAAATCTTTATAAACAACAAAAACACCAAAAAAAGGAATACACTAAACCAAGACGAATGAGCAGTAGTCAATTAAGATAATTAACTTTAAAGACTGATCCCCCCCCAAACTACATACAGAATGACTGAGAGAAAGATCTTTTAGGCAAACGGCCATTTGGTTGTAAATACAGAAACAGCAGGATCACCTCCATGCATCATAGTAAATCCTCCAGTCAAAACGACAGTGATAAAGTAATGCAACAATATATCTGTGATAAGGTATGAAGCTGTCACAACCCTAGTCTTTTTACCCCTCCACTGTGGGGGGAGTTATGGTTGGACAATTTTTCTCTTAGACTTTCTCCAACTGTCCTCTTCATCAGTCAGGTGGGTGGGGGTGTTTGAGAGGGAAAGCAATGGTTCAAGTCACATTCTCAAATGCACAAATTAAAATGGCATTGAAACTAAATCATTTCCTTTTCAGTGATATATAGATTTGTAGATATTTATATATTTATAGATAGAATTTGTACTTTCTTCCGGAAGGCTGGAGGGAGGCAGAATGGAGTCTCATGTTCCGTTTTACATTCTCTATACAAAGACAAGATACAACTGAACACAAAACAAAAGATCATTCAACTTGCTTATAGTAATTATTTTTTCTTCAGAAAGGTAACAAAACAGATTCATTCCAGTGCAGAACTTGAAACCAACCAGCAACTTAGTTACAAGTACAATCCATCCATTTTTACATAATGGCCCTTGTTCAGTTCATCTCATAATTGACCCCTGCAGTTAAAATGTAACTGGCTAAAGAAGAGGAGTGAAGTGGATGGAACTCTAGTGTTAAAGACAGCAGGTGTAGGTAGGTTTGCCCACGGGAGGGCTGCCCTCGGTGACAGATGTGGCTGTGCTGTACACTCAGAAAGCCAAGAAGTTCGTCGCTTTACCGTTGCTCCTGCTTGGAGATGGGTCACCATTTTGTACTGAACTGAAAGAAACTGGTTTGAGGTCAAGAGACTCACAGTACTTCTGACTTTCCAGGTACCACCAACCATTCCCTTGCCCCTGTCCTCTACAAAGAGGTATGAAACTTTAAAAATAAAAAAAAACAGCAGGCCAAAAAAATGGTCATACATTTTCATGAATTTGGAGATAAAAAATACATATATTTAAAAAAAAAAAAAGAAAAAAAAAAAGAAGAAGATCTAGGGACGGAGGTTAACTGGGGGAAGGAGGAGTCAAATGACTAACATTTGAAAAATCTAAGACCCCACCATGTAGCCTATATGACAATCAGAGCCCTGCAAGTCTGATGATCTGTTCCTTGTGCACAGTCTACACGCACCCCTTAGAGGCCAAAACCACTTCTAGGCCTCAGTTTTCCTCTCCTGGGTCTTCTCCTCCATCTCAAATAGAGCCTCGTCTGCACGACGTCGTTGTCAAACTTGACGCACCTCCCATTGTGTTGTGCCTCTGAGAGTGATCACAGTTTGAGCTCGTTGGCGATCTTGGAGGCGATGTTCTTGAAGGCGATGGAGGTGCCGGAGATGCGCTTGAAGCGCACGCCATTGAGTGAGAGGCGTGGCAGCTTGCACACCTCCATCTCCCACTGCACAAAGTCGTCCCGCGACGGGTCTCCCGACATGCACAGTAGCATGAAGCGCTCACGCATCTCGTACTCGCAGTTGTTGGAGTCGAGTACTTTGCGGATCTCCTTCATCATCTCACCGGGCTCCATGGAAGATGTGGTCTTCATACTCCAGGTGAATCTCAGAGACCGGGGTTTAGAGTCCTTAGAGGGTGGTGTGCCACCAGGGACTGGTGAGGAGGACAGCGAGTCCTTGTTCTCATCTCCCGTGGAGCTCACGGTGCCACCAGATACCTTATCACTCTTGTCGCCTGTGGTGCTCAGCATTGGCCTGAAGAGGTGAGCACAGAGGGTAGAGGTCAAACACAAACGGAGAGAGCAAACACAAAGAAAATACATAAAAGATGGCAAACAAGTGGCATACAATAAGGAGAGAGGAGCATTATTAGCATCAGCAGAATGAACAATTTAAGAGAAGTGGTGGGTGGAGAGAGATGATTGAATGGGGACAGCATGGGAGGTGTATGAAAGTAAGGACTAAGATGAAGAGGAGTCTGCTCCAGATGAAACTGCATTCCCTCTGAAAATGCAGACACAGTAACTGCTGCAGAATACTGCAGATGAGCAGATCTTCAAAACAGGATCCGACAACTACGAAGGGCAGCTGAATTTGGCTTAACCAGCCAAACGTTCCCTCAAAAAAAAAAAAAAAAAACCTTCCCTAGAAAATCACTTGAAGACTACATTCCACAGCTGAAGCAAAAACATGGTCAGCTTCTGCTGAGGGAGCACAGGGTCTCATCCTTTAAATGCATCCTTAAGATGTTCGCTTGAGCACAAATCAAAAAGAAAACCCAGATGTCCGGCACAGAGAATTAAATAGCTGAGACCGCCTTGTGCAAAGGCCTTAACGGCACAGGAGAGCGATGGTCATGCAAGGTGTGGTTAAAGCATGCAAGGGCCAAAGGGCACTGCGTGTTAAGCATGCTACAGCAGGGCTCAGTGCTGAGACCGATTCTGCGGAGCTTCATTTACGCTTGCGGGTAGCAGGCAAGCAAATAAATTGGATGTTGAGGTTGCAATGCTGGCAAACGTAAAAGGCCTCCATTCTAGATGGATCCGAAACAGATAACTATTGCTAACGGAACTTGTATTCTTTTCTCCAAATACTCCGCTGACTTTTGTATTTTTCTGATTGAAAACCCCTTCAAAACAAAGCCTACAATTCGCTCTACATCTGCAATCTGGGTCAGACTGCTAGTGTGCCACAGCAGCCCTTGCTGGTGGCGTAGCCCCCTTCTTACAGCAGTACAGCAACAGTCACCCAAGGGCCTACAGGGCTGTGGGTGCAACGAAGCAGCTAGTGCTCCGCCTCGTGTGTGTGACATTGCACAATAAAGCCTGACAGCACACACGTGCATCTTCGGCTGTGGGCACTAGTGTTCCCCTCTCGTAGGTGCTGTGTGTTGAGGTGGAGACTTCTGGCAAGTAACTGGCCATTCTAGATCAACGAGGATTAAAAAAATTGGGGGGGGGGGGGGGCGCGAAAACAAAAATAAAAACATGAAAAACAAACTGAAAAAGGACCCATTTTCTAATGACGTAAAAACACCACAAATTTTTTTGTAAAAAAACATAAGATTC
>JAAGVU020000002.1:24955518-24981298 GCA_011763525.2 Mormyrus iriodes
GACGGCAGAAGGGAGCGCGGGAGGGCGACGGCGCCAAGGCAAATCTAAAAACATGAACAGCAAACTGAAAAAGATGCCATTTTCTATTGACGTACACACACCACTAATTTTTTTGTAAAAGAACATAATATGCTTGTAGCGTTCAATAACTAAAATTATATTCCTGTCAAAGAGTTAACCATATTTTTATAGAGCCTACTTAGAGAATTAAAATTTGGTTCTAAAAACACCTTAAGTCATTATCTGCACTATTAACTTTTAATACTAAAACTAATGGCCAGTATTCAGTTATTTTAGAGAGTCATTTTGGATTATATTTTGTTGGACAAATTTTAAAATTAAGCAATACAATGCAATACTTATCGAGTAAAAATACTGACAAATGTGACACAAATCACTATAAATCCCTACCTTTTTTAAGTTGCTGAAATACAGAACAAAGACCCGCAACACCAAAAGCAAAGGAAGAAACAAACGGGAATGCAAACTACATATACGGGTACCTTAAGACTCAGCAGGTTTACAAATATAAGGACAATTTTGTGTCAAAAAAATACATCATCTTTGTCATCTTAGGGACTTCATTTTTTTAAGTACAAAAGCAGGACAGTAAACAATCAAAATGATTCACACATTAGAATTCTATGAATTTTTTTTGCATTTGTTTAACCCTGATGATCACACATTGGTTGATTACTAGCCAATCAACTTTTGGCATAATCAAGGCATCCAACTGACGACTATGTGGTAGCTGATTAAATCACGTGGCATGGCTCACCTGCTCCCCTCATCACGACCCTCTCCCTCATACGGGCTCCTCGGAGAAAAGCGGCACAAGTTTAGTCTCATCAGATCTGTTTTTTTGGACGTTTGATTTATTGATGCACCTCCACCACCATAAACCCCGGAGCACCAGCGCTCTGCTACTCTGGCCCATGCAGTTCCACATGCACACTGTTCACAACATTGCTAATTAGATCATCCCACTATAAAGACAGCCCTTCAATACCATTATCAGGCAGTGTCTGACATCTGCTACACCATCCTGACCCACATGAAAGGCCTCCAGAACCAGGCCCCCACCCACCCAGACTCTAATTAAAGTGAGGCAGACATCGTGTCAATAGAAATATCAGTGAGCGAGTTCTCTGTATGTGACACATGCAGAAGTGGAACAAAGGGCCAGAAGTAGCCAAGGCCAACCCACCACCATAACCCAGACACACGCACTTGGGCAGACGAAAGCTGCCCACACTGTCCACACCCACAACTGATGTTCAAGCTGTATACTCTAATTTTACATGTTAGAAAAGCTTGATACCCCACAGTTCACACACTTTTTGAACAACTCTGGGAAGTGAATGGTGCCCAGCATGTGTATCAGTGAGAGAGACCTGGGCTGTTGGGGGGCACGACACGCTTCCTGTAGCAGCACATCAGGATTACTCCATATAATGCAATTTGGTCAGTACGACGACTATCTTAAATATACGCGTGCGCATATTCTTGCATCTGCCTGCTGTACCTGAAACCTGGAGTTAATTCAGGTCTCAATCCAACCTTCCCAACCCCACCCACCTAGACACAGACTGATTGACATTACTTAGCATGTAGTCACTAAACAAATTTTAGGCTAAAAAATGCTACTGTACCTCTTATCCATTGTACTATCAAAAAAATCCAAGCAGAATTAAGATTAGATTCTGTCATCCGTGGACAGTTTTGATTAAAAGACACTAACATGAATTATATTTGATCAAAAAACCTTTTTTCAATGATCACTGAAATTTAACTTAAATGTGTGACCAGCAAAGGCTACACATTTCTCAGGACATACAGAAACTTCCCAGCCCCAAAGAAACCTACAGCGCCCTCTAGCGCTCACAGAAAAGGGAACGCTTTAACTAAAGCTGAGATACCTATTACACAGTACCATCTTAAATTAATAATAATAATAATAATAATAATAATAATAATAATAATAAAATAAAAAAAATAAAATAATAACAACAACAACAACATTTAAGATAAAAGATGTAGGGAGCTGGAAATAAAAATTTCAGTAAAAATAACCCAAGATTTACACTACCATTCCAAAGTTTAGGGTCAGTTAGAAATGTCCTTGTTTTCCATGGAAAACTTGAAATGAGTTTGAATAGAAAATAGTATAACATGAGTAAGAAATAGTCATGGACAAAAAGTCAGAAATGCTGATTTGCTTATTTGAAATAATTCAAATTTAACTTTCGTCAAAAAATCCTCCATTTGTAGCGATTACAGCTTGGCAGATCTTGGGCGTTCTAGAAGTCAATTTGTTGAGCTAATGTGATGAGATTTCACCCCATGCTTCCTGTAGAACCTCCCATAAGGCAGATTGGCTTGATGGGCACTTCTTACGCACTTTTCGGTCAAGCTGCTCCCATAACAGCTCAATAGGGTTGAGATCCGGTGACTGTACTGGCCATGCCATTCTAGACAGAATACCAGCTGTCGGCTTCTTTTCTAAATAGTCCTTGCATAGTTTGGAGGTGTGCTTTGGGTCATTGTCCTGTGGTAGGACAAAATTGGCACCTATCAAACGCTGTCCACAGGGTATGGCATGGTGTTGTAAAATGGAGTGATAGCCTTACTTCTTCAAGGTCCCTTTTACCCAGTACAAATCTTCCACTTTACCACCACCAAAGCAGCCCCAGACCGTCACATTGCCCTCCCCATTTTTAATGGAGGCTGTCGAACACTCCTCCAGCATCCTTTCATTTTTTGTCTGTCTCTCATGAATGTTCTTCTTTGTGATCCGAACACCTCGAACTTGGATATGTCTGTCCATAACACTTTTTTCTAGTCTTTCTGTGTCTAGCGTCTATGTTGTTTTGCCCATCTCAATCTTTTCTTTTTATTGGCCATTCTCAGACAGGACTTTCTCTTCGCAACTTTCCCTAGAAGGCCAGCTTCCCAGAGTTGCCTCTTCACTGTAGATGTTGAGACTGATCTTTTACGGGTCCCATTAAATTAAGCTGCCAATTGAGGACCCGTGTGGTGTCCGTTTCTGAAACTACATTAAGAATTTTATCCTCTTGCACAATTGTGCACCAGGACCTTCCACTCCTCTTTCTACTGCAGTTAGATCCAGTTTGCTATTTCTTGGCAATTTCTCACATGGAATAGCCTTCATTCCTCAGTAGAAGAACAGACTGATGAGTTTCAGGAGAAAGTTCTTTGTTTCTGACTATTTTGAGTCAGTACTCAAACCCACATTTGCTGATGTACCAAATACTCAACTAGTCTGAAACAGCCAAGCTTTACTTCTTCTTTAATCAGTGAAACTGTTTTCAGCTGTATTAGGATAATTGCAAAAGGCTGTTCTAATGATCAATTAACCTTTTAAAGTGACAGATGTGCAATAGTGAACACAGCATTCCATTGGAACTCCAGACTAATTGTTGCTGATAGTGGGCTTCTACATATATGCAGATATTCATTAACAGCCATTTCCAGCTGCCATTGTCATTTACAACATTAACAATGTCTGGACAGTATTTTGATCAATTTGATGTCATTTTAATGAACAAAACAATTGTTTTCTTTCAAAAATGAGGACATTTCTAGATGACCCTAAACTTTTGAACGGTAGTCTATTTCAAAAGGAATCTACAGGTATGGAGGTGGAAGTGGTTGTGAAAGGCAGGTTCTAGGTGGTGAATTCGACATGTGGGCTAAGGCAAAAATAAGAACATTTATCACACCCCGACAGAGCAGCGTGACCAGACTGCTGGCAAGCCCTTTATTTAGCATGGCGGCGTGCAGCTTGGGTGACAGGCAGGACTGAGAACACAGCTGTGCCCCGCCCCACTACCACCCGCCACCACCTCCTACCCCAAGACTGTCTGCTTGATCGCACAAGACGGGGCAGCCACCTGCCCAGCCCAAGTCACGACATCCATGTACCTGTTCAGACTATGTTCATTCACCAGTCAACTGTTGTACACCAGTCCATTGGGGTATAAGCGTTTAGTCCAGCAGGCCTCCCACCACAGAGAATGTTAGTTCATGAAAATGGTGTAAGTCCCAGTGCAGGACAGAGTATTAGGGCCCCTCCGGTCTGTCTCCACCTCCTGATCACTGAGGAGACCAGGGCTGCTCCACACCAGCCATTTGCTCACTGACCACTAATAGTCCTGCAGTCACTCACCACAGGCCTGCACCTGCAAACATCAGCTCTTTACATTTTATTAAAAAAAAGATTCAGAAAATCACACTCTCAGTGTGACATGCAATGAGAGAGCGGCCGCAAAAACAAATGCAGGAACTGCTCCATCACGCCACCTCAGAGAGAGTGGCTATCTGTAATGGAGAGGAGGACCACCTTCGTTAGAATACACCCTTTCTTACAGGCGGTGCTGGAGCTGAGCAGCTGGATGAGCAGAGGAAGTGAAGGACGCGTTCCAGTTTACATGCACTGTGAGAGGCACATGGCCACACAGACGTGGCCTGCTGAGTCCACGGCCACCGACAGATGGAGCAAGAGGAAAGGAGGATGGGCGTTATGGAGAGGAGGCTGCCAGCGGGTGAGTCAGGCGAGGTGGCGACGGACGGACGGACGGACGGGGGCGTTAGTACTGGCCAAACAGTTCACACCGACGGCAGAACACAAAATGATCATAATATACTAATAATAATGATATACGACCATAAATACAAAGGAACGATTAAAAACAAAAAAGACAGAGGCAAAAATGGAAACACCAGATATAGAAGTAAACAAAAGCTGAAGGGGATGGTGGTCGTGGTTGTTGCCTACCTTCTGGGGAATCTGAACGAGAGATTTCTACAAAAAAAGGGGGGGGAGAAAGAAAGAAGAATGTATGTACACAAACGTGCACACAAACAACGCAGCAAATATATACGTATTTACGCAGAAGTTCATTTTAGGGGGAATGTATTCCTAGGTGCTTCTCTCGCTTTCTCTGGCCCAACTTGCTATATGTAACGACCTGCAGAACACAGGAAGTATACATGGTAATACAGGAATGAATAACAAGCAGCTGGGATGCTGTGTTTAAAACCACAACAGTGTCGGGCTGCTGAGGGGCCCCAGCACTGAAGGGGGTGCACACGCTCACGATATTCCTATCAGTACTCAGGACAAAGATAGCCGTACGACTGATGAAGCTTGCAGGGAAATGGATTATGTTATGTTAATGTCCTTACATCCTTTCAAATAAATGACACACAGCATCTTCAGTACACACATTTATCCGTACAAACATAAGAGTTTTGACAGCCCCCTCACCATGAGGCCATTTCTCTATGCAGCCTATACCACAGGAGATCATAGCACGCAGCCTCCCCAGATAAAATTCTTCAGAATGGATGTGTTTTCTATTCCATAAGTGACCAGCAGTATCAGATCTGCACTTTAATAACCCAGTTTCCTGGAGCCTATGAAATAATACACTCTAAACCGAGTGCACTTTGCCTTGGATTTAAAGCACATTTAAATACTTATTTAATTACACTTCTATACTATGTACTATCCAGTACTAGTTTCACTTGGGAAACGGGGGCCACATCTGACTTTGGAGATGGCGTGTACCATAGTGGCAAAACATAGGTCATACTGGGGGCAAAATAAAAGCTAGGAAGAGGTTAGTTTTAGGCACACAGTCATAGCTACCCTAGAATGAGCCGATCGGAAAGACCCACCAAAGTGGCACTTCTGGTGGAAAGTTGTCCTGACACACCACGAAAACAGCCCTGAAACAGACCACTTATGTCCGCACACTCTGTGTTGTGTCTACAGGCTCCACAAGCTGCACGAGCAACAATATGCCACTGTGTCCCCATCCACCGCTGATGTATTTTTGGTCCTAGGGAAAGCGATAGCTCAGAGGTAACCATGGTAACTGTCACCACGGAGGCGTCTTCAAAGTGGAGGTTTTAAGTGAAGACTTTTTTTTTTGTCCCCCCACCAGGATTCCAACTTTAATAGCATGCATCACAGCTCAGAGCTGTGACCATGATGAAACAGTGTGGTAACGTAGCGATCACAACAGCAGAATCAGTTTTACTTGTGTACAAGTACAGAAATTTCCAACCCACGGGGAACCAGAACCCCTATAGAAGCTCCTCTCCAATGTTCAGTGGCTTGTTTTAAAATATACCCTGCAGGACCATCCTCAGGGTGTTCTGATTCTGAAGACATTCCTCATTAGTTGTTCTGAACCTCAGCACAGGAATTATTACAATACACCTACTAAAGGGGACGTGAACATTCCCTGAAAACGAGGGCTTCTTCTCCCCGAGGTACCTCCAGGAGCCGTATAAACCTGCAGAATTATGGCAACTGCCGTCAGCAGGCCCCAGCATGGAGCACCCGTGATTAAATACTGAGTCTGAAACCCAATACGGCACAGGGCTTCCCTGCAGATTTTAACATGTGTTTTAATTAGCAGAAGAGAGCAGTATTTTAATCAAACTACGTGAAGCAAGCCGCTGGGTATTACAGAATTCTCATCTCTCCCCTGCTCTAGAGCTTTAGAAAAAGCATCTCGATGTGTATTCATAACCCCCGTTTGTGTGAACCCAGTTCCCTGCGATGTGGGGTGAAACTGGCTTTGATGAAATTATCCCTCAAGATATCAAAGTGTCTGGAAATGTCCTCAGAAAATAATAACAATAATAACAATAATAATAATAATAATAATAATAATAATAATAATAATAAAAGCTTTAAAAACTTGTACCCATTCCTCATCACATTCAGAGTGCTGGCAGTTTGGAGTTAAGGATGGTTAATTACAATGCACTGTTAGGCAGTGTGAAGCCCCCAGGCATACAGGATGGATGTTGTTTTAGAGTGTGCGTGTGACTGCAGGTTATCGCACAGAAATAAACCCATGGGAAGTGGCATCTCTCACCTGTCACTCTGGGCTGTGAAGGACACGCTGCTAAATTAGTGCTTAACAACCTGATGCAGCCCAGAAAAAATCAGCCAGCACTGGTCTTACCCAAGACAGCTGTGAGTTAGTTGTGGGTGACAGTGTTTTTATTTATTTAAAAATTTATTTATATAAATGCTGGCTTATTTCTGTTTTGGCACTTCTGAAGTGAAAACTTAAAACTTTCAGACCTGAAGGTTTTCACAGCTCTTGTCCATCTTTGACAAATGGTTTTATTTTACCATCAATTACCTGTTACTTACCAGTTTTTAGAAACTTTGATGTAGCAGAAAATATTTCATTTTCAAGCTGACTTGGGCAGGGATGACATGAACACATGTAACCATGTGATGCAGAAACACAACTCTTAAAGCCAGAAATGTTAATTTCTCCTCCTCAATTAAGAACCAAAGGTTTTATGAAACTGTAATGACAGTTCTTGCGACACAAATAAACCACCGGGAGGGCACAATAAAAAAAAAAACAAACACAAACAATAGGGATCTAGCAACTCTTGCTGATTGCACCCATAATGAGCCAATGTTTTATGAAAAAAGAAGAAGTCAAAGACGACTGACAAAAGCAAAGGCCAGTCTTTTTGATTTTGTAAGGAAACCATAATCGACAGACAGGATGGTCCCCTGCGATCAGAGCGAGTCGCACCGAAGCTCCCCAAACGAGGCTTAAGCGGGAATCACGGTCTTCAAACTCCAGCAGCTTACTGCCTGGTTCTAGCACCGTTCACCACCTACTGCACCAGTTGGTGTTGAGTGCGGTAGCAGCATGACCAGATCTTCCCCCATGGAAAGCATGCCACACACCTCGGCCCCACAGAATGCTGTACCTCAAACCATTTCCCTTTAAGCTCTTTAATTCACAACCCAACCCCAACATATATACCTCAACAAGGAGCAGTACACATAAGCAGAGACCTAGAGCTACACCAGTTTGAAACATTTTTCTGAAATCCAGAGACAACAGAAAACAGAAGAGGGATGAGAAGGAGGGCTTAACCAGAGAGCTTCTCAAAATGCATTCCCCCTCTCATGCCTCTTTCATTCATTTCCAGCTCTCTCTCTCTCGCTACCTCCTACCCCTCCACCACCCTTCTCCCAACAAACCCCACCAAGCCATTTCCCCCCACATTCCACAAACAGCTACGCAGAGCCCTGACATTACACACATCATCCACCACTGTGACAGCCTTACCTGCGCACAAACTTTGAGGTGAACTTGCTGAAGATGCCTGCTGCTCCGGGACGCCGCGGCTGGCTTGTCCCATGGGAGAGTGAGGGGGAGGCAGGGGGGCCATTGTAGGCCGAGGCCTGCTGGTCCTTTGTCGCCCTCTGCTGGCCAGCATGGAAAGTGCTTCGGCTGGCCACTCCCCTGGGGAAGTTGGTGCGGTCCGTCACCGCAGCACTGCTGACGTTTTGGGCCGAGGGGGACACCCCAGGATATCTTTGAGGAGCAGTGCTGCACATATTTTAAAGAAATTTTTTTGATGATACAGCAGTGCTCAGGCAAGCATCATCATGATCCCCCAAGAACCAACACCACAGATATAATATTGTTTGGAAAGGAACATAAATTCAACAACTCAAAGAGTCACATTTACAAAAGTCAAACACAGACACATGCTAAAGAAGGCCCTGTGCTGTCTGCAAGATTTCCTGAACCCAGCTGGTCTTCATTTTACAAACACACAACATAACCGTCAAGGCCCCACAGACCCGATATGACCTACTGCCACCTGTAATAAAATTAATTTTCAACATTTCCTCACCACTGTAACTGCACCGTTTTCAATAGGGTGCCATAACACTTTACCTACCTTTAGCATTTTTGTTGTTATAAAAACAGATTAAAATGATAAATGCATAAATGATAACAGTGATAATTGCTAACACTAGCAGCAGCGGCACTATGAATGGTCAGAGTACATGGCCAATGAAAGGGGCGTGACTCTTCACAGATGACATATGACGCACTCATGTTATGAACAGTTACCCAGGGCAGGGGCTGTTATTAGGGTCAAGGGACAAATACCAGCCAGAATGGGGTAAATTGGGCAACGGTGAAGCGGAAATTAATTCTAAGAGGATCTGACTGAAGCATGATGAGCTCCTTTGAGAGGTCAATATGGTATGCATCTCTTTGTTTAGTCCCTTTAAGAGTTGACTAATACAGTATGGTGTCAGTAGTGATAGGATAAATGAGGCTTCAAAATTCACAGTGGGTGGGATTATGCTGAACTACCAATCAATGCAGGCTCTACCCCCAATATGAAACGCACTGCAACTAAAGAGAGGTGGATTAAACCATTTGGCCACTGACCGCACACATACAGTCTCAGCAGCTTTTTTTTGAAGCCTCATGTTTCACACTACTAGGAGCAAGGCTCTGGTTGACACTCTCACCACAGCGCTTCTTTAAGGAAAAGCGCACATGCACGACACGACACGGCAGGGCACTCCGGCCCATTCCATATGGCAAGTGCTGAGGGATATACAAATATATATACACACACTCATTTTACAGATTCCATCCATTACATACACTGTGAATCTAAACCGTGAAAGTTTCGTCACAATACTGACGTTCAAAGTACGTCAAATTATCACTCTAATGATGACATGTATCAGTGTCAGCAGAACAATAAAGCTGAAATCGAGATGTCAGGAACGGTATGTTTCACAACACTGCACCGCTCCTCATGAGTGTGTGTACACATATTTTCTCATATATACCTCTGATCCCATATGTGACGCTTGCACAGCTGCACACAGTCAGCAGACTTGATGCTGCCCACAGTACCTTTTGCTAGGGGTCCCCAACCAGGTTCTGAAGAGCCCAAGTTCACTGCATGTAACAGACCAGCCTTAAACCACTATCCCACAAACAAGCCTAACAGCTCTGATATATGCAGCTTCTCTATTTAGGTATTGTAATTTAAAAAGGGGGTCATTTAAAAATGGGATCCACCTTAACTGTCATTTCCAATACCTTTCTAAACTTACCAGTTTTATTTTTGCCAAAAAAGGAAAAACAGAAGTGTACTCAATCATATCCAGAGGTACACTCATTATATTTACATTCAGCTGCTTAACAGACTTCAAAGGCTACAGGATACAGAGATACATAAGTTGAACACTAAAGGATGATACAAGTCCTGAACTACTCTGCTGCCTTTGGCCGCAAAAACAATACCGCAAGATATGGGTAGACAAGGTGTTCCTTTCCTACAATTTTGTACCAACAGAACGTGCACCCACATTTAACCCTCCTTTCCTTCCCTGTGACAGACCTGCCACTGGACTCTTATTCCCGTCACCAATATGCTGTGACAGCTGGCAAAGCAGAAAGTAAAGCAAAATGCACACAGGAAGAACTGGGCTCTCCAGGACCAAGTCCAGCGGTGCTCCCCTTGTTTGTGAGGCAGGAGCCATACATGGCAAGAAGCGTACGAAAGCTGGAGTGGACGGCACTGCTGGGTGCTGGGGCGTGTGTGTGTGGGTGGGGGGGAGTGAGTCGCCTGCTGCCGTTAGCGATTAGCAGCATGTTGGCTGAAGATGGCTGGAAGCGCGGAGAGGTCCAAAACACTGGGGTTCGACTTTGGGGCTAAAGCGCTTTAGGGGGACAGGCTGTAGGGGGTTAAGGGCCAGGGGACGGCCATCGTAAACTGTGCTGTTCTTATCCAGCTTCACCACTCCACCCAGAACTACCATCTCCCTGCTTAATGTTTAACTTCTGCGAAATACGAGTTTGTCTTCCTCTCGGCCCGGAGAGCGCAGAGCCACTGCGGCCCCCGCCTGTGCCTCCCCTGCCAGCCGCGTACCCCCTCCTTGCGAGCTCCTCTCGCTCCTGCATGTCAGCCACTTGCCTGGGGCGCTGTGCGTGGAAGTCGAGGGGGCTGGGGTGGGCAGAGGAGGACAGGGACTTTTGGTGACGGGAGCGGGAGGAAGAGGAGGAGGTGAGGACAGCAGCTGCCGAGGCGGTGGAGGCACGGGACCCGGGGGTGTTCAGGCTGAGGGGAGAAAACCAACAACACCCCCGGCGGCCCCCGTCCCAAGAGATGGGTGGGGGACAGAGGGTGTGGGGTCCACACGTTAGAAGCCATACAGAGCACACAAGGAAGAACAGTGGAGCAAAAGGTGAACACACACGCACACACATGCACACACACACTCACACTCACACTCATACAGGGCCTGTGCTTCTACTTTCAGGTGTATGATCACAAAAACAGCTCCCCTAGCCAACTTGACTCTTGCTGACCAGATATAGGCATAAACACAGTTTTCAGTTTAAAATCAGCATGGGACATTCTTTCCTTAGCATATTTTTTCATTGTTACTTATTGCATTGACTGACACATTCCTGCATCCATCACACAAACACAACCACTCTAAACCGTTCTAAAACGGACTCCGCTCAGGTCTTTAAAATCCACTCGTTGCCCAATTTAATGTCTTGGAAAAAGCTGCTACACTTTCCACCTTGAGTTGAGCCAATCATGTTTAAATAAATATTTCCCCCAAAATGCAGGACTCATGTTAAACTGAAAAATTCTGGAGTAAGTAAAACCAGCCAATAAGATCATGGTATCAGCACTTAGTTCCATATCAGTCCCTTTATGACCTCTTATGCCTGTTAAGTGTCATTGGGTTCTTGAAAAACACTTAATTTATATTGTGCATTCTTATCATTTAATAAGTGTTATGAGCTGCCTGTACTGAGCAGTTTGACAATCTACAATACCTTTAAAAACTATTCTGGACATAAGTCATATCCCATGCCAATTAACATACAGTTCTTTGATTTTAGGTCAGTTAGGGCTGTCATTTCTATACACTTTACTCCCCAAGCCCTGATATAACAGCCTCTATTATATCTGTAGTGTTGGCCCTCCATGCAGTCTCACACACAGACACAATCAAAGATAGACAGACAGATGCAGTCAGAGACAGACCGACCATTTTGAAGGGATTAAACTTGCCTGCAATGAATACAGTCGCACAGGGGTGGCCAATCTTATCGGCAAAGGGCCGGTGTGTATGCAGGTTTTTGGGATAACCTTTAGGTCAGCTGTTCAAACCCAGGTGTGAGGACTCTTCAGCTAATCAGTCCTCTAATTAGTAATCTAATTAAGGAGTTGTAGCAAAAACCTGTATACACAACAACCCTTTCTGGATAGGATTGGCCACTTCTGCAGTAGAACCTTGGAACTCGAATGCCTCTTAACTCGACCAACTTGGACGTCGAATGGGTCTGTTGCATTTTTTTTTTTTTTTTTTTTTTTTAACCTCGACCGAAATCTTGAAACTCAACCATTCCTGCTAAAACTTGTATGGTTTGTGACGCATTTAACACTACCAATCTGGACCTCAAACGGTCCGGTCAAGAAAAATCTAGCTGCAACTCGACTCAAAAACTTGGAACACGACAAAACAAAACAGACCTGCTAAAACTTGTACGGTTCCAAATGTGTCTCTGATGCAGTACATTTAGTGATACAGTAATCATGGCCCATAAGCGAGTTTGCAGTGATATCAGCAAACCAAAAAGTAAAGTAGTGGGAGAAACTAGAGAATTTCAAAAGAAAATTATAGCAAGACTTCAAGGTGGTGCACGGGTGTCTGCTCTCGCTTCGGAGGACTGAATTGTCATTTATTTCATGTTTATTGCTTTTGTATGTGTGTATTAGTTTTATATTGATTGTTATTGTTTTTTATCATTAGCTAGGTACGAATTAAGTTCACATTCCAAGGTTCCACTGTAAATAAATATTCAATCTCACTATGAGGAACTGAAATATGAATCCTATTACAGGAAGCAGAGACCTTAATCAATGGTTCATATCTGTCAAATGCTAGTTTAATCCCTTTGGAACAGACAAGATGCTGTCACACACAATATTGGTTAATGTTCATACAGGTTAATCACAACAATAAAACTGGAATGATAAAAATATCAGAAGCAGAAAACAGGGACAGTTATTCTCAAGTAATAAACTAATAATGAAACAATTCACACACACAAAACGTTCTTCTGGAAATATATATATAAGTTATATGCATTTCCAAAAGTTTGTTAAAAGTAGTGAGACACGCAACATGGCACTCGTGGTTGAAACCAAATCCCCAGGAGTGAAGTGCTCGTCCATAGGAAGGGGGTGAGGGGGGAGCATGGAGGTAGCCATGAGTGTGTCCCACAAGCAGAGAGAGGGGCGATGAGGATGATTGAAAAGCGAAATATGGTCTAAGTGTGGGGTGAGCGTGGCACAGATGTCAGCGTTTGTCAGAGGTCAGAGTCTGCAGGGTCAGAGTCCGCGACGGCAGGCAGTTCTCGCTTCATAGACTGCATGTGAAATAGGCAGAGACCAGCAGGACCAGAGGCAGAGAGAAAAACAGGGAGAAGCACCAAGCTGGAGGAGCCCTGAGGGACCTGGAAGCGTGTGTCAGGTGCCTTATTGCTGCTCAGTGAGTTCGCTTAGGCTGGCACTCACTCCTCCTGGATGCCCTATGCCAAGACAGTGTTCGGGCTTGTGCATGAATATCTCCTTGTGTGCTTACAGTAAAACAGTGTTCGGAAGATCACCAGCACTGCATTGTCCACGAGTAGGAATCCCAACCCTGCACATCCCCCCCCCAGTCTGACGCGTCAGTGAGCATGTGAAGGAGCAGCAGCAGCCCATTCGCCACCAAGACTAAACCACCTGGGGAAAGTGGCAAAAATCGCAACACAGAAATAAACTTGGATGAGGCGACGCTGCTGGATGGCCGGTACCTGTCCTTGCCGTTCTGTACCCCTTGTCCCAGAGTGGCCCTCTCAGTGAGAGGGGAGTTCCTGCTCCAGCTTGTACCAGTGGACAGGGTGCTGTTCTGCAAGACAATTTGTGGGCATGGGGTCAGGGCGGGCGCATTCAGGCGACAGCCAGGGTCCCGGTTACTTTACGAAATGCCAGGAAGTTCAAAACCTGAGGCTACCCCCAAGAGAAAACCCCCGCAAGAAATCCTACAGTCTGGTGACATCGGACATCTGTACCAGTTCTCCGCTCCACTGGACAGTTTAAACATCAGATAAATGTTACTAATAGATATCAAGGCTCATCACTTCAAGTTTTACACAACCCTTTAAATATGCATAGTTAAACGTATTAAGTGAACAGATTAGTTTTCCTCGTCAGTCCATTTCCTCTTTCCTAAGGGTGCTTTTCCACTGCACCAGGTACCCAACTTTTGGTACTTCAAAACAGTAACAAAGTGAATGTTACTTCCTGCATTGGTTTTCCACTGGTGTGAAAAACTGCTACCGGCTCAAAAAGGCATCACCACAATGCAAGGCTGGAAAAGCAAAACAAACATTCATCCCCTCTTCCTCCAACTTCCCCTATCTTGCTCTAACAAAGCCCCACCCCTCAAACCAGACATATGCAAGACATAAACCAAGATTCATAATTAAAGCAAGTGAAGGAAGACATGACAAAAAAATAGGCAAATATATTTAAAAAGGGGAATGATAACTTATAAAGGAGGAAGGAAAGAAAAAGATTCATAATTAAATATCAGGGTCCAATCTTTTGGCAAAGTCCAATCGCGGCTATAAAATTTTCATGACCACCCTCTTACGGAACAGCAAATTTATTGGTTATATCATACATCAGATCCCTAACCCATTGACTAAAAGTAGGTGGGGAAGTCTCTTTCCACCTCAGTAACATCAGTTGTCTTGCTATAAATGTTGCAAAAGTGACCATATTCCTGTCACTGGTGGCGTAAATATAGGATTCTTTACTATTGGGGCAAAAACTGAGGGATTTTGAAGTGAAAAGGATCTTATGAATTGTATATATTGGAATAAAATGAATTTGGAATAAAACTTTTGAAAGTATTTGTTGATTAAAGAGTGTTCAATGTGCTTAATACTGGAGCCATCATAAACTCCAAGATGGTCAGACTAGCAATTTTTGTTGTAAATGGTGCGCTAAAAGCTTCCCAGTCCTCTCTCGATATTTGTAGGTTTGATGAATTTTGTACATGTTGTTTAGTTACATCAGCAGATGGAGCAACGGACAGAGCTGCATCCAGCTGAGAAATGTCATTTGTTAATTTCTCAAGGCGGTGCATGTGAATTTTTATGAAGTTGTACACCATATGATATCATCTACCCTCTTAAATAGGTTTTCAATGACATTTCTGGTGTTTGATTGATCTCAAGAAATGACCTAACTTTGCTTAAAATAAAATTAACAAAGCTACTGTGCAAAAGGAGTAATGTATTAAAACAGCAGGGATAAGTGGAGTATAATTTTGGATTACATAAAGTCATAGATAGTGGCACATGGTCTGGGACAAACCATGTCATGAGTGTCACAATTAATAGCACATTGGAGAAGTTTCTTATGTATAAGAAAATAATCTATCTGGGAGTATGTTTTAAGGATAGAGGGAAAAACATGAACAACCCTGAATGTGTGGCATTTTTGAAAACGCACATCTGAAATGTCATACGTCTCAAGAAATGAATTAATTGTGGCAGCTGCCCTAGATGTGGGTACATGCTTACATGAGCTGCAATCAAGGTCTGGGGACAGAACACAGTTCATATCTCCTCCAATAATATGTATCCAAGTTTGGAAGTTGAGCGAAAATTTTTGCAAAAAACATACCGTCATCCCAATTTGGTGCATAAATGTTGGCAAAAATGACTGGGATGTTATAGAGTCTACCTACCACAATAATATATTGTCCATAAGAATCTGCTTCCACATTTGAAGCAGCAAACAGAATGTTTTTGTTAAATAGAATAGCTGTTCCTCTGGCTTTGCAATTGTAAACAGAATGAAACGCCTGGTTCACCCAGTCCCCTTTAATTCAAGCGTTATCGAATGTTTGTAAATGTGTCTCCTGGAGAAAAGCTATGCCCACGTTTAATCTCAGGTAAGTGAACACATTTTCATGCTTAACAGTGATTTAATGACAACATTTCAACTTCTGAAGGTAACAGGGCAGCCGTTTGGGTCACTCTGTGCGGACGGATTAGCTGCATTTCATGTTAAAAGTTAAGGGATACGAAAAATTCTGAAAATTGGTAAAAACATACTGGAGTTTGGGAAAGACCCCGTCTGGAACAAAAACTGATGGAAGAAAAAACAGGAAAACACAAAAGGAAATGTAAAAAAAAAAAAAAAAGTCAGTACTGTAATTGACTTTGGTACAAAAACCACCCACCCACTGGTACCTATTACAACTAGGCAAGCCTTCAACCTCATACAAAAGTCTCCGCACGTTAATGTGCTTGTACTGTGTAGTGCTCATTTCAATAACTCTGCTGTATACATAGCAAAATGTGAAATGTATGGTGCATTAACAATTCAATCAGCATACAAAGCGTACCCCAAAAGGTATCCCATTTAATCAATTAATTAATATGTCCTTGCCCACAGCCAGCGCCTCTCTTAAAAGTTTAGTGACTGACATCGGAGTTGGGGCTTTCTGGAACATTCAGGAATGCGATTATTTGTTCTCCGCTTCCTCCCAGACACTTTTCCAATATGCTGGACGGTTCCTTCAAGTTTTTGTACCTTTATTTGCAGCAACATCACATTGTCCAAGTGTGATAATAGGCCACGTTCCATTTCCGATACCATAGTCCTCATTGTCTCTAGGTCAGCAAGCATCACTGCTGTGCTCTTCAGGATTTCTGTTTTCACCGTCTGCAGTTCCAACTTAATACTTCCAAGCTCCTCAGTGAGCGCAGATTTTAATTCAGACTTGAACAAGCCTGCTACATCAGTCAACAAGGAAGGATCTCAGTTCAGGTCCGTCGCGCCCACGAAGCATCGCTCCATTACATCAATGGGATCATCACCACGTTCCCGAGGCTATTATCTGAGCCCAGGGAAATAGCCCTGGATGCTGAATTTCCTCCATATTAATATTTTTGCAAACTGCTCACTGTTCTCATGATATATTGAGATTAGCATGATAGTTATACTTCAGATATTTATATAGATACATTACAGCTTTTAATGGGCGTACAGCACCAATAATTTAGTCTTAATAAAGATTTTCAGCAGAGCTCCCGAAAACGTGACCTACTCCACAGCCTACTCGTTAGCGCCCCCTCCCAAGCTTTGCAGTTTGTTCCTTTTTAAGATTACCTAGTACGTTTAAAATAAAATCAGTTTAAAGTTTACTGCCGCTGCTTTTGCATGAGCTCTGCATATAGTCTAAGTCAAACATTTTCATCCTTGCTCTTTATATCACTCAGACGGTTTCTGAGAATTTTAATTTATTTTGAACTCGTTTTTTGCTTTATAAATATCCCAATATCGATTGCAACAAAATCACGTCATGATATTTGAAAATTGTCCAATACCATGCAGCCCTTCTTCCAACTGGACCCCAATTAAAGCTTGGGTCTCTTCATTTGTCTATGCATCCATTATCATCATTATCATTAATAATAATAATAATAATAATAATAATAATAATAATGTTTTTGAATATACATGCTTTAGTGTTCATTTCTGAGTTCGTCACTCCACTATTTCAAGATTATTTACATAACCAGTAAACAATGAACACATTGTCAGGTCCCAAAGTACCAAATGGGTAACCCAGCTGGTTTGGTACTTCGGTGCTGGCACTGGACCGTAAATCAATGAAATCAAAAGGAGTACTTTTTTTAGCACCAAAAGTTCAGTACCTGGTGCAGTGGAAAGATTGGTATGACGTGAGGCCTCCCTGCACAGAGGGTTCACAGGGCCTTTTGTACTCACAGTGGAGGGGCTGGGGGGGCCTTTTGCATGGTCACCCGGAGCCAGGGGACTTGGGGGGACTTTGGTGGAGCTGCTGGAAGTTTTCCTCGTCGAATCCTCAGCTGCATGCTTCCCATCTCCCTGGGAGCGCTTGGAGTAGGAGGAGGAGCCTGAGAAAAAGGCCATTGAATTTTAGGAGAAGGCAGACATCTTATTTTGGACATTAAAGAGTGTGAGCCATACTGCCATGTTTAATACTAATACTACTCACCCTGGTCTGTGCCTCGCCGAGGCTTGGAGTTGGACGAGACGCTGCGCTGTACCTTGTGGGGAGGGGACTGCACATTACTGTTCGTGAGGTCATTTCCTGGACGGGCTTTTATTGTCACATTGGCACTTTCGTCCATCTGAAAGGAAGAGACATGGGGACGTGAGTGTTATCACAGCAGTCAAGACATATTTCGACTTGAAAATGTAAATCATTGTGGGTTTATCTGTACAATGTGCACCTCTGAGGTCCTGTAGTCCAACAAAAGGTATGTAGCCATAACATCATTGTATTTTTGGTTAATAAGGGAGTCCTGGATCTCCTCTTGAGAGTAGCCCATCTGAAGCATGATGTCTGCCCGAGGAAAGTAAAGAGTCACATGGAAATAGAGTCACGTTAATCTGAAGTAAGGAAATTACAGTTGGATCGAGTATTAACACAGAAGCTGTAAACCACTCGGAATAAATATAAAATCTAAATTTCAGGCAAATTAAATCCACTCAACCGCTGTGTGAGGTCAAACAGTGAATACGTCAAACTGGTAACCACGAGTATTGCTAGACTAGGGAGCAAAACCAGCTCCATGCTCACAGACGCTAATAATTATTTCATCTGCCCCCTGACCTGTCCGCCTGGGGTCATTGTAGTCGGGCTTCGGCTCTGCATATGGCTTGAGCTCCTCTTCTTCGTGTCCAACGTTCATCCACCGGTCCTTCATGATCTGCTGCTGGACCCAAACAGGCAGCAGGCGACAGCAGAAAAGGAGAGCGTACGAGGATGTAAAACAGCAGAGATCACAGGGGAACCTGTGTGTGTGTGTGTGTGTGTGTGTGTGTGTGTGTGTGTGTGTGTGTGTGTGTGTGTGTGTATATATATATATATATATATATTACGCATTACATTGTGGGGAACAGATGGTTTTATAAAATGTGACCTTACGGGAACCATTTCTTTGGTCCCACCAAGAGAATATTTTATATATAAGAAAAACCTGTGGTTGAAATAAAAAAAAAAAAACTACAAATGCCAGAAGTCTTGATTTTGTTTGGTTGCTTACGGTTAAGGTTATCATTGCTGGCATTAGAGTTATGCCCATGGAAATGAATGGAGAGTCCCCAGATATAGATACCTAATTTATGTGTATATGTGTGTGTGTGCGCATGAGACACACAGAGAGAGCTGACAATCAGTGGCACTCAGGGTGCTTCACACTAAGAGGATGGAGGCCTGGTGACTCACAGCCGGACGGCACCATGTATTATGCAGAGTGGAGCTTCACCCATCTCTCTAATTCTACTGTGGGGTGGATTATACAGCGGGAGAGATGCATGCAATACTGAAGTATAACATCAAAAACCACGTTTCCAAACTGAAACCTTGTGTCCGCAGACATGTTTGGCATCCCACGTATCACCAAAAAGCAGTCGCTAACCTCTAAGCTGCCCCGCTTGGTGGGGTTCAAGATGAGGAATTTTTTCAGCAGGTTCTCGCAGTCAGTGGACATGTAGAAGGGGATCCTGTACTTCCCCCTCAGCACACGTTCACGCAACTCCTGAGAGGCAAAAGGCAAAAGAGATTATGAACGCCATGATGGAGAAAAGGTCTGTAAGTAAGCAGAAGACAGGTACAGAAACACCCCCAGAAGGAGCACATTCTCCTCTCTGTTCCAGCACACCTTGAGGTTCTGGCCATCAAAAGGCAGAGAGCCGCTGACCAGCGTGTAAAGGATGACCCCCAAGCTCCAGACGTCCACCTCGGGCCCGTCATACTTCTTGCCCTGGAAGAGTTCAGGGGCGGCGTACGGGGGGCTGCCGCAGAAGGTGTCCAGCTTATTGCCTAGTGTGAACTCATTGCTGAAGCCGAAGTCAGCGATTTTGATGTTCATGTCACTGTCGAGGAGCAGGTTCTCCGCCTGGGGAGAGTGGAGATTGGGGGGGGGGGGGGGGGATGAAAGGGGCAGAAAGCTGATGTTCTGGAGACTAATCAGCTAGGAGGCCCATCAAGCCCCCAAATGGAAGTTCAAGTGAGGTTTGAGATCTGCACTCAGACTGATTTTTTCCCCTTTTATCCTCCTCATATTTATTTATAGGAATATCTTCAATAACAACATCAGCAACTGAAATGGAGTGTTTAAATTTCAAAGGGAAAAAAGATGCGCACGTATTTTAAGGCCAGAAAAATGCTGCACTTAATTATTCCTACTGGTCAACGCAATATAAACATGTTTAACCCGCCTAAGAAAACACATGCTCAATATTACACTGCCGCTGCCTAGGGTCTTACACGTTAAGACTGATTCTTCTACTAACAGGCCGTCTACACTGAAAAACTCAGCGACAGATACATGATCGCATAAAGCAATGAGGATGAAGCGACACAGTGCTGAACTCTGTAGTAGGCTGTGAAATATTTATGGCATCTCCACTGTACTCTATTCCTTTTGACAAAAGCATCAGTCAGTCTCACAATGCAGGAGTGCATCACACAACATAACATATTAGGATACACAATATCAGGATCATTTATTTATCCCCAAGTACTCTTACATACAAGGAATTTACTGTGAGGTGTCATGCAAAATAATCAAGGACAATTAAGACAATATAATAAATGATGCACAGAAATATAATAATGTGCTTATGCAATCATATATAGCCTACGGTATTGTGTGACCCTGTCTGCCCTGAATGTGGCTAGTTAACAGAAACAAAGCCAACAGCATGATCTATAGCATATGGACTCGAATACAATGAAGGAGATGTGCAGGGAAACTCAGAAGAATATTGTGATTGAACAGAATATGAATTTGAGCAAGGCCAGATACGATAGCAGGCACAAAGTCAATAACAGGGGAGGCATCAGTGTGCATGTATCTGCTTGTCATCGCCACAGCAGTGTTTGTTATAACATGGTCCTTATCAAGCTCAGCATCCATGCCATCTCCCCTCTGTGTGAGTAGGAATTCAAATGGAAAAGTGTGATACGGACAAGCGCCGCTTAGGTAGGTTGGCACAACCGAGTGATTTCTGTTATTCAAATAATACATTGTGTGACTCAAGTAGCTTGACTACAAGCCCAGTCTAAATATCCCATATTGTGGGGCTTTAAAGAATTTAAAGGAAAAGACGAATGTGTCTTTTTGTATATAGGACAGGACACAGAAATCAATAGTACATTTATAAGGTAATACTGTAAACCAGTGTTTTCTAAACTGGTCCTTGGGGACCTAAGGGCAGTCAACATTTTTGCTCCCTCCCAGCTCCCTGTAAAATGTGGACTGTGACAGGGAGCAAAAACGCGGACCATCTGTTGGTCCCCAAGGACCAGACTGGGAAACGCTGCTGTAAACAAATGGGAGAAAAAGCAAACAGGAAGTCCCCGATTAGATAGATAGATAAAATAGATGAGAGAGAGAGAGAGAGAGAGAGAGAGAGAGCGCCGATCTGCAGCCTCACCTTCAGATCTCTGTGCACTATGCACTTTTGGTGACAGTACTGCACTGCTGACACAATCTGCAGAGGGAAGATACAACTGTTAGGCTTGGGGGGGGGGGGGGGCACAGCTTGGCAGACGTGCGCCCCGAGTATCTCACATAAACCTGGCACCTCAGGTAGCTGGATGAGACCCTCTGTTAAGAACTTTAGAATCTTTTTCTTCCGCTACCATCTCATGGAGCAGTGATGTTCCCTCACTAATTAACACACCTGCTCCTATGAGGCTGGGACCCCACAAAACACCATGAGGCCACCTGACCGAGCTCGTAAGACTTAACGTTTACTTAACGATAACACGACGAGCCCCAATGCAGCACAGAGGCCAAGCTCCCTGTTGGTCGACAGGCCCCAGCCACTGTGCTGTAAAAAGGCGGTTTGTGGGCTGAACCGGTACTCCAAGGCATTACAGGGCAGCAGCCTCCCACCTGTCTGAACTTGGCCCGGGCTTCTTTCTCTTTCATCCGCCCGTGAGCGACGAGGTAATCGAACACTTCACCTTGGGGACAAAGAGACGGAGTCAGGGGGGGCCCTGCTTACAGTCACTTCGTCCGGCCTTCTCTTAGCTCGAGCTCTTAAGTATCAAGGACGACTCGCCTCACACAAACAGAGCAGCTGCCCGATTTGGTCATTAAAAATAGGAGCCTGCAAACCTCAAAATTCCTTCAAGATGGGGGGGGTAAAAGCACTCAACGAGTGGTGACAAACACCTACCCCCACTGGCGTACTCCATAACCAAGTACAGCGTCTTCTCAGTTTCTATGACTTCAAATAACTTAACTGCAAACAGAGGCAGGAGAGGAAAAACATCTTCATTAAAAACAAAAGCGTTGGGTATCGTGGTGACACTTAACATGGTGTCAGGTGACCTTGCCTGCTTATCTTGCACTTCTCTCCATTTAACTATGCGTGTTGTTCATACACATTACACTTAACACTTTTATAGCATAAACAATACCATAAAAAGAAGAGGGGTCAGTCATTTGTTTATTTGTACTATCAGCCGACTTACCCCATTACTTTTTTCTTAATAAACGAAACCAATAAACCAGTCCTGAAACGGTCAATCTCGGCCCCCTCCTGGAGCTGAGAACTCCATCGCAGCACATCAAAGATCCGTGTGTGCACAGGTATACTTACCAATATTAGGGTGATTCAACAGCTTCATGATTCTCACCTCTCGAAAGAGCTGGAGCACACAGAGGGAGCAGGGAGAACTCAGAGTTAGTCATACCTACATCTGTATCTGCACGCTTTTTTGGTCTGGTGGGGGGCCGGGGTGAGTATTATCAACAAAGGATAATTTCAACCAATAAATGTCATCAGTACTTTTAAGAAGAGCAGAAGTGCTTATGGGTGTGTCAGACTGCTGGACTTACACATTAGTGCCTAGCCTTTTTAAGTGTGTGCATCCTAATGTACACAGCATGAACTCCAGGAAGTATTTTAGCCTCATTTCCTTTAATTACCCCAGTTTTGCCCCTTAGCCCCTGGGACACAGACAGGAATAAACCTGCCATTGAGAAGGGCACAGACAGAGGGGGCCGGATGAGTGAGAGAGAGAGAGCAAGAAAGAGAGAGAGAGAGAGAGAGAGAGAGAGAGCAAGAGAGAGAGAGAGAGAGAGAGAGAGAGAGAGAGAAGCGCAATTACACAAAGAATGAGAAGATTCCAGAACTGACAACTTCGGGGAGTTTTTACTTGCATCATCAATGCTATGATTAGTCTTCTACCTGTTTGGTACCATTACCATATTTGCTGGAAACACTGTTCAGACTGGCCTCAGTCACATCTGGCTAAAATTAATTCTCCTGTTTACTATCAAAACTTTCTGTTACACCCTGCTGTCGGCAAGCCCCCTCTGAGCACTGCGGGACACACTAAAAGGCCACGCGTCTGCTCTCCCACAAAACCCAGCGGCATCAGCAGGCAACCAGTCAGTCACTGTGAGCGGCAAGGTGCTGTGCAGGAGAGCTAAACTCCCAGAGGCACCTCGCTGGAAGCCAGCGAGTCGGCAGCACGTCACCGGGAAGTGTTTATCGGCAGACAGCTGGGACACCCGGCATGATGTAAGTGCCCTCCCCGGCCCCCGACAGAACAATGGCGATTATGCTGCAGCACTACGGAACTCCCGAGCACAATCAGCATATGACATAAGGAACAACAGCGTGAGCTGGATCAGGGCCGCCTTTCCTGCGGAAATTTGGGACGTATGAGCCCCAATCACACCACAAATAAAATGCTCTGGCTGTCACAACAGTCCTCTGCAACTCAGAAACTATCAGCATTACTTTAAAGATGTACATGCAAAACAATAATGATGGAAGGAGGCAAAGTAATGATGACATAAATGACAGCACAGGGCTGGCAAGACATCACACTCACCTTCTGGAGACTGGAGGAATTCAGCTGAGTTTTATCAATGATTTTCACAGCCACCTGGAATTAAAATAAGACATAAACCAAAGTAAAAGGCACAGCTTCTATATATGCTCCATCTACAAGAATAAAGAGGCGCAACCTCCATACACTGGATGATTGATCCCTTCTTGATGAATATCTAGCATGAGCATCGTTCCCTGATCATCAGGGTGATTTATCTTTGCAAACAACGAAACACTGGCAACCTTTATATACACCATAACCTTATTTAAAATATTTAATTCTAATTTATAACACTTGGGTACTGACCTGAATGTTTCCAATAAGATAATAAGATCTCTTATTTTCACACTTTAAAAGTTACTTTATGTTTATGGATTGACCTAACGAGAGAGAGTTTAGCTAGGCTATTTAATCATGTCACTTACTGGTTCATGGTGGGTTACTAATTTACAGTCACACTCCAAAACATACCAATAGAAATCTGAAGACAACATATTTAGAATCTAGCAACCGTGCTTAACTGAAGATTTCTTTCATTCATTTTTGTCCTGCCAATGTTTTGTGTAGTTAACTACATTAAGTAAAATTTCTTTCTTGGTCAGTATGACTAATGTGCACTCCTTCAGATTCCTTGACCTCTGTCAACACGCGCTTTCATTAAAAGGTACGAAGGCCCTGGTACAAGTGATTCCTCCCCCCCACCAAATGAGATTTACTCATAGAATTATAAATATCACTGTGGGCAAAACATTTTTAATAGAACAGCACCACAATAGGGCCAGAGTAGAGAATTTACCATCTCATGAGTGTTTCTGGGAAACAGGCAGTCCATTTTGCTCGTGAAAAGAGGACAGTGCCTTGATTTTCCAGGCGCCCTCCCTGCCAGCGGATCACATGGGACGTTATCAGCGTGTCAGGCACGGCTCGGTCACACACCGACAGGCCCGGCCATCAAAACAACAGGCCAACTCACAGCTGAATGTTAAGTGTTCTGCTTCCAATCGTGCGGCTCCGGCCAGGCACACAATAAACAGAGGATGCAGCGAGCAAGCACTCTCAGGCCTCCCCGTTCTCAGCTGAGGACAGGCCTCGCCACTTACAGATACGAGACACATTACTGAGAGCTGACATGCACCAGGACATCGTTTTCATCTTTCATCATTTTCTGATCTTTAAGCAAAAAATCTAATGCAGTCATTATGGTCCCTGACCTTTCAGCTGCTGGTAGATATAAATTTGAGACCATAATAACAGGATGAATGAGAACTGTCACATTCCATTTTTCAAAATTTGCATGTGAATTAAAAGGGTTACAATGTTGGAACAAAGAATGTTTCAAATAATTTCTAGAGCCATTACTAAAACTGGTATTTTTAGGCAATTATGAACTGGGCTTTATCATGATGGTGCACTGACCCCCAAAATAACCAAGAAATTCCAGTTAATGAGGATCAACCTAAAGGGTCAAAAAAGGCAGACTGAAGCCTGTTGTTGCATTACGCTGTAGAATCTCCCCCATTGCCCTGCCAGTGTTAATCACATGTGCTACCAGTGATATGGCAGTTCGGAATCATTAGGAGCCAGTAAGATAAACTATTACAGCCCAACCCTGCCCCCCAGAAACCAACTGTTCAAAACTAGCTTTGAAAGTAATAAGCAGATTAGCGGGGGGAAAAAATGATTGGCCAGGCAGTATTCTGAAAGGAGGACTCTGCAGTGCATAGATTTAAGCTTGCCTCGTTGTTTCCATAGAAACAGGCAAATGCTATGAAATGTGAGCAGAAACAGAGAATGGAAACTGAAGTGGAATTAAAGTAGACGAAGCTCTGATAGCAGATTTGGGGCCCGGTAGTAAGTAAGTAAAAAAAAAAAAACAAAAAAAACATTGCATGTACTGGGCTACCCTGACAGTTCAGCATTTTGACAAAAATACTTATT
>JAAGVU020000002.1:24985002-25001016 GCA_011763525.2 Mormyrus iriodes
ACTAAAAACGCGCGCGCGCGCACACACACACACACACACACACACACACACACACACACACACACACACACACACACGATGCAGTCTGTGTTAACAGCGGTTAGCTTGTGCCTAGTGCGTCGACCTCCCGTGGTGTCCTCTAGATCAAGGCTGGTTTTGCACGCATGTGGATCTCAATCCTGTAATCACGCTTTATAAACCGCCCTGCCCCCCCCGATTCATACAGCATGCAATTACACCCTCATCCTCCGAGGGCTTGGAGATTCCAGACTGCCTCAGAGCACGAACACCCATAAACGCCTGACCCGTCTGGATGCCGGAGAGTTGAGAGAAACCGTGTCTCTCCCATTTAGGCTTCAACAGGAAGGCTGGAGTAATTTGTGAGGAAGTTGAGCAATTAGCCGCAGCAGCACAGGCCACACCGACCTCAGATCACCGGGCCACCCGGTCGGGACTTGTCCCTCTGGTGAGCAACTTGCCAAACATGACAAACTCTGAGGATGGTATCATTATAAGAATTATCTTCACGCCCTAAATTCACAGCAACTGTTCAACAACCAAAAATCAACAGCATTAAATTTCTTACAATTAAAAGCCATATTTCTATCAATTCTGTCACTTAACGGACTCAGAAGTTCCTTTGAGAGAGATAAAAAAAACTAAAAACGCACTGATCTTGCACAGACTAAGGTTGCATTGGACAGAGCGTCTTAAAATATTGTGAACGAGCAGAATTAGACATCACTGTTACAGACCTGACCAACATGAGGTGCAAAGTCATTTCTTTTGAACTAACAAGTAAATTAATATGTCACTCATAGGCAGCAAGATGAGAAAGTAAAGCCCCCCCCCCCCCTCAGCATCAATGCTTTAAACAGGGGACAAATTCTTTTAAGTATGACATTTCAGAGTGCAACACCTGCAGTGACGTCAGTCACCCAGACGTAATAGTACCAACGTCATTCCCCAGCTTAGAGTGCATCAGAAAGAGACTGAGGATTTTCAGCACAGGAGAAAGAGGCAAAGGGCTGCTTCAGCATCTGAGCTGCCAGTGATTAAATTTTCAGTAGAGAGTCAGTGCTTGCTGGTCGGTATGTATGTGAACGTAAACTTCCACCAGTGGAAGACCTCTTCCCGCAATGAGTCAAAGCAGTGGCCAATTACTGCAGGGCTGACAATCAGCGCCTGCTGATTCCCAGCCCCCCTGAGAAAACAATCAAACAGACTGGTAGATGCGGTCTGCGCTCAGACCTTAATTTCAGCACGAATGTGCTATGCTGTCAGAACCTTTAGTGAGGCTCTTTTTCCAGAATGGAAATCATAGTAAACTGCGAAAGTCATTTGCCTGAGTGCTGCTGTGGGCCTGCCTTTTCCTTTCTAACTAGTTTCACGTAACAGAGTGCCACCGTTAAGACCAGCAAGTAGGTAAAACTAACCCTAGAGCAGTATAAACATTTCTGTATATGTATTGATATCTACACATTTTACAGTTTCTCCATTGCTTTGGCACATCTTGAAACATCTACCATTCTCAAAACTGTAGGTGCATTAGGTAGTACAGAACAACATTAGTTCACTAGAAGGCCACAACTCAAACCATCAAATTCATGTTTCAAAACAAAATAATTCCTTCAAAAAGTCAAAATGAAAAGTTCCTTCACTGTTGCGTAAAACCAAAACAGTAAGTGCTTAGACATACCATCAGTGTGACAGTGTACCGTGGAAGCATACTCCTTATCCGCAAATCTTTCCCCGTTTTCTCACTGACTGCTCAGTGTTCCAGACATCAGTTTTCTGTCACGGAATCCAATTTTAATAATACAATGTTGCATATTTCTGTATGTAAAACATCACAACAAATTGGACAGGAGTCACATTTACACTTAACTTGTTGAGAAACTTTTACAGTAATGAATTTGTGACACAGTACAACACACTAAATAAAAAAGTTACACAGCACTGTACAGTAAACAAATGCATCAATACACAGATTTATGTAGTGCGGGAACCAAATATGCCATAAGGTAAAAGTATAGATACAAAACATGGATTCACTCCACCTAACTAGAAATCCTTTCACTCCTGTCTGTGAGGCACAGACCTTCATGTACGTCACACCTGAAATTCTCTTTTTCAAGACAACATGGGTGAAATTTCTTACATGCTGACATTTAGCAGATATTAGAACAATACCATATGACTGCAATTTACAGAAAAAACGCTTCAGAGATTATGACTATTAGTCTATTTTGCATTTGATGGTTCACACAAATACTGTATTAATTCGTATGGAATATGAATGTATCTAACCATATGAAATCCACTGTAAAACTATACAAGAGAAGCAACATAATCCATTTAGGTCAATAAGACTTCTATAATTGTTCAGTCATTTAGATAAATATGCTTGAACACTTTCAATTATGTAGAAGGATAAGACATGGTTGTTTTATGTAAACAGGTGAGCTAACGGTGTGAGGCTTTCATACATTGTTTATTCAAGATTAATTATGCGAAAGCAATTGATAGAAATTGTAACTCACTGTCAGACTACACCTTAAATCCAGCAACTGGGCCGACAGGCAGGACCCAGCAAATCAAAGGACTCCACTGTTCATGGGCACCATACCTTCCACAAACCAAGTGTGTCTCCCAAAAATAGACACTTTTCTTAAGCTGTCCCCAGTTGTTTTCAGACAATTTTCAGACCAAATCTCTAAGTCTGCCATGACGCCAACCATCTACACCCACACAACACGAAATCGATTCCACAGCTCATCTCACACTAGTACAAAGAGGGCCTAGCCTCCTGGCATCATGGCCTCTCTCTGCAGTCTAATCCACACAGCCAATTAGCCTTTGCTGTACTTGCTTTATTAATAGTTTCTTTTAAGGTTTCAAGCCAATTTCAAGCCCATAATATCGTACCGCTGCCTATATTTTGCAGCGGCTGATCAATATAATCTGGTATTCAGGACTACTTACCTCCAAAACAATATTCAGTTGTCTGAGAAGGACAAACTCCTTCCTTTTAACTCCCAAACTTTAGAGATACCACCTGATTAATTAGAGGAGGAGCTGGAAAGTCATCTGCTTTCCTGTCCTTCACCCACCCCCTGCAGCCTGCCAGGAAGACACTATAACACCTCCCACTTCATTACATCTCCCTTAACTAAAACATGACACAATTATGCAGGGCCCTCAAGGGCCGATGCAATTGCTGACGCTATGCTACCTGATACCTCAAGTTACACATACTTATTGTGATTGAAGTACATGTATTAAACAGGAGCTGGCGTCTTAGGTGGGGCGGTTCCAATGCTACATTCTTACTTTCTATGACTCATGCGCACTCTCGCACACACTGACACCGTAGCACATCTCCAAGCTGTATTTTGCTCAAGGCGGCCATGGGCACTAAGCCCGTGTTAGTCAAAGTCAGTGTCAGTCGTTAACCAGCACAGCGTGACGGTTCATGGCCTCTGCCAAAGAAAGGTCACCGTGTGCAGACTGCAGTCCAGTGCTCAGTAGGGGAAAAAAAACTACCCAAGTCTCTCATACACAATCCCACTAGGAAGAAAGACAACCAGCTGACTGGGGAGGTTTTTGGCACAAGTGTAAGGCATCCAAAGAGACCTGTATGGAAACCCACAGGACATGAAGAGGTGGATAAACGAGCTCAGCAGCAGGCAAGTCTACAGGTATAAACAACTCGCTTTAGTTTGAGCTGGACATGGAAAACCACACAATTACAGAGACCAGCTGGACCCTTTACCTCACCTCCATCCCTGACTTCATTGCTTTTTCTTGTAATCCATCCCTTTTCTACAGACTGCCCAATCCCCAGGGATTATAATCACCTTACCCTCACTTTTTTGTGCTAAGTTACTTAAATTATCCAGCACTATTAATGTTGGAAATCAAATAAGACTCACATGGACATCAAGACAAATGACCAAAATGTTTTGGTTTTCAAAATATTTTGTCTTATTACTTTCTTCATTCTTCATAAACCACATATATATCCATCCATCCATTTTCAATAGCTGCTTGACCTATGCAGGGTTGTGGCAGTCCAGAGCCTATACCGAAGTCTATGGGCGCAAGGCAGGGAATAACCCAGAATGGGGCACCCACCCATCACAGGGCACACACACATTAACACCTAAGGGCAACTTGGCAACTCCAATTCACCTTAGCATATTTTAGGACTGTGGGGACAGGGATGATAGACCATAAAGGAGACCCTACGACAACACCAGGAGAACATGCAAACTCCAACTCCTGGTCTCCAGAGGTGTGAGGGAACCATAATTTAAAAAATAAAAAAATTAAAAAAACAAGAATCTCACTGGTCCACCAAGCAGGAGACACCTGTAATACTGCACCAAATGCAGTTTGAAAGCGGTTCCTCACTGCTTGAATACAACCAGAATAGGAGTAATAAGCCACCCCCTTCTAAACTAACACTATGAATTAGACATTGGGGCAATCTGAGGAAGCACGCCAATTTTAAATGGATATTTTACCCTCAGGGAGTTGGCATATTTTGTCAGCTTGAATAGATGTCTGTGCCTGCTTTGTCGTTTTCTGTTTCAGACTGCCTTGTTAAATTTGAGTGAGGGTGCAAAGAGCAAATCGCCCTGAGCTCACACACCCATGTAGCACACATGCCCCACCATACCACTGCCTCTGAGCTATTTAATGTACTCGACACAATTAAGCAGACGGAGCAATCAAAGGCCAAATTCATTTAAGACCCGGTGGAAGATAACTTGTACAGCCACTCACACTAACCACAGGTAGAAGCCCACTAGGGGTCTCCGAAAATTAACCTGATATTAAAATACAAAACCAAACATTTAATAAGAGCCTCACAAAAGCAATGGACAGAGACAAGAGGGAATTCTGTTTAGGGCAAAAAAAAAGACAAGAACAATTCAAAGTAGGCGATGACAAAAAGAAGTGTCATTACAATCTTAAAAAGTGCCCCACTATGCCAAAGCTATTTATAACCTAGTGTTCCTCAGCATAGTGCTAGAGAGATTGATAGAATCGGAGGAACAAGAAAAACAATGAAAGGACTTGATATCTAAGATAACTGAAAAGAAAACAGAAAAAAAACTCGAAATACCCGAAAACAGCGAGCATGTCTTAAATTTCACAAACGCACACATATACACAGAAGTAACACAAACTCTTAAAGGGAAGAGACGCAATCAGATAAATTTGAAGAAAAAAAAAACTGCTGATTTACATGTTGGCACACCTGTGAGACATCAGCCTTGACAAAATGGAGAACGCGTCGACACACCCTGTCAGGACACCACTCCCAGCTGGACTGGCAGGGCTGCTTCTCACAAAGACGCTCGCGAAGCAGCGCCACGCGGGCAATACCACAATGTTCCCACAGTGTGCATTCAGCGCTGTGGCGATGCATTCGCACGGCCTCAGTGTCACAGCACCGTCGAAAGACGCCTGCGTGCTTCTGACGGAGAAACTTTACCAGCAACAAGACAAGGAAGGGTAATTCCTGCCAACAGCACCCAGGAATACAAAGTCTGAAGTTAAAACAACACGACCATAAAGCACAGCTGAGTCACACTCTACTACTCAGGAACTGTACTAAAGGCCAGCTATGTCTGATTTTCACCCCCCCCCCCAGGATATTTCTCCAGGTTTTCCACTCTGTCCCAATATCCATGAAGATTAGTTACAGTGTCAATAGCACAGACTCAATTTAGAAAGACAGCTTAGCATGGCTTTTGCTCTAACAGCAAAAGACAAGGGTTCAGCCACTTAATGTTAATAATTAACTTATTTACTTTGGAGGAAAGCTGCAGGCAGCGACCCATCAATAGTGAATACTGAACAATCAAGCCAATAGTGCTACATAACACAGAAGCACCATATTCACTAAACAAAAACATAAGACTGTTTTATCATCTGTATGTGCATTGTTACCTCTAAGGTTGATATTCAAGTCAATAGCAATATTAGCTCAAGGAAAACCTGAAAACCAAAATTAATAAAATAACCATAACTTTCTTGCCTTTAAGACATGAACTGTTGGCCTGTATACACACTGTGTGTGTGGTTTCACAACTTTCACTGTGCTGGCTACACCGGCACTCTGGAATGCATAATTAAAAACAGGATATGTGAATGTATTTGGCCAACACTGCTAATAGGCTATAGCACCGCCAAATGGATTGTGACCCCCATTCACAGGTAAAAGTACCAAGCAGCACCACTTGATCATGGCAGTGAAATCCACGCAAGGCCCAGTTATTGTAAACCTAAAAAACCCTTACCTAGAGCAAGAAAGTGCTTGACTTTTTAGCATACCTATTTAATTATCCTTATAGGACATATTATGCAAGAGAATGTTTAACTACTTAAAACTGACACACTCCACTGAGAAGCATGGGTTACATTCTGAACACATACACACAACCATTTGTAATTACATGATTTGTCTGATAATCCTTTATTTCTCATTAGTCAATGTGCAGTTTTTATAATTCAGTACAGTTCAACTGAGAAAATGACAACACAAACTATATTAGTAAAACTGAAAAAAATAACTTGCCAACAGCAATACTTCATATCAACAACGTTTTAGTTTGGTGAAAAGCAAGATTCAAAAAGTTGTCTGAGATGATTGTCAACCTGACAGACTCAAACAACAGAAACTCACCAATTCTAAAAATAATATAAAAACAAACAAATATAAAACAAGCCAATGCTGAACTCTCATAGAAGAGCAAATTTAAAGTACAATATCTGTTCTATCTAACAAAAGCATCCCTTATAAACTGTAGTTTAAGTCTTTCCAAATTCCCAACAGGTTTCAATTCAGGACACTGACTGGGTCATTCATGGACATCCATCCATCTTCCAACCACTTATACCAGTTAAAGTCATGTGGCAGCCTGGAGCCTATCCAGAGTTGCACAGAATCCACTGCAGGAGACACACAACCACAGGCAAAATCATACACTACAGGAAATTTATACATGCCAATTATACTAACTACATGTCTTTAGAGTGCACAAGAATACCTGATCAGGGTAAACACACAAACCACATAGAGAACATGCAGATTCCACACTCCAGCTAAAGTGGGACACGAATTTCCGACTCTCAAGGTGTGAGGCAACGGTTCTACCCTCTGAGCCACCATGCCACCCACTCAAGGATGTGCCATCTCTTATTCTTGAACAACTCTAGTGCCTCTTTAGGCTTGTGCTTCAAAGCGCTCATGCTAATCATAAACATTTTCAACACATTAAAACTTTTTTTCATACAGTTTGCCTACAATACAATTCATGCACTTTTCCCTTACACCTACAAATAGGTTTTCCCTTCTCTTCTGAGAAGCACATCCCCAGCAAACTGCCAACAACATGCTTTACTGTAGGGATGGTGCTCTTCGGGGAGTACCCTATTTTGTCAGTCAGTTTAGTGCTTTGGATATTTTTGAACAATGCACTTTTTTTCCCCATTTCAGCCAACACGTCCTTTCAAAACTGACACCTCTTACCAGTTCCCCCCTGTCCAGCTGCTCAGTTTGGAGTGATGGCCTAGTTTTAGCTCGTATGGTATGATACAAATGTGATTTCTTCATGAATGGGTACATTTATATGAACTGGAGAGTATAAAGCTGTATTTCGGCTTCACCTCCACCACACTTCCTCTGGATTTTGCATTTTTTTCATGTTTTAGTTACTACTTGAAAATCCCTCATTATAGTACCTCATATAAAAGGACATTTTTAGCCCAAAATCATCAGAAAGCTGTTAGGACACATAGATAGAAGCTCTATAACCGCTCCTTTTAAACAAATTTTTCCACCTAGTGCCAACTGTAGCAAAAGCTCAGGAAATATACTTTGATATACATGACTCTTGTTTTGAATGCATGGAATACATTAGATCCAAATAACCAATATCAATTATGCTACTAAAATGCCATGGGTGCAAAATAAAATTTCCAAGAGTTTTTTTAATCAATGATTTTGCCATCTAGGTTACCCTTAAAAATCACAATATTTTTAGCTCACAAAAGCCACTGGTCAAAGTGGAGGCTAAATGAGTGAATAACACCACTGCAACAGCAAGTGGACTTAAGAGGAACACCCGCATTTATCAAAGATACTTCATCGTTACCATGACTGTAGGCAATTTAATAAAATATGACCTCTTAAGAACATCAATTTTCATTAATCCTTAATGTCTTATCCATGGGGCAGCTGTACACAACTCACTAAACTATAAATACTTTAACTATACATAACTGCAAAAAACTGCAGAACTTCTAAACCTACAATGCAGGTATTAGCTGCTAACACATAAAATCTTAAAAACATCATGCCACAAAACGTAATCAGTAACACACATTTGTTGTATTACGTTGCAATACTGTCCATGGCCTGGCCACATGATTTTACCAGTTACTGACTGGCTACATTTCACACAACACAGTTTAATGATGTTCTCTTATGAATTTGAGTGATTCCAAAACCGAGTGAACAGGCTTCTTCCCCTTTTCTATAGTAAAAATACGAAATTTACAGTTAACCATTGAAACATTTAGGACACAACTAATTAATTAAACCTTTTAAGATAAACCAGGAAAACTATATGAAGCAACTTGACAGAAACACATTAAACATCCAAATAATGCAACAGAAAAGTCAGTTTAAAGCTTTAAACTATCAACGTTCTGTCAAGTTTTGTTACCATGATCAGGAGCTACTAGATATGGCATGGGCCAGTTTAAATATCAGATACTAGTCAAAGCAGAGTTTTGTAACCCATCAACAAATTACTGGGAACACCCTACTTCCCCATATATTTTCGTAGCTTATTTCAAAAACAGTTAAAACTTCAGAAAGATAATGTTTGCTACAGATCTGTTTTTTTGTTTGAAGACCTTACGCTGAATATACATCTGTGCCCATAAAGATACCTTAAGGAACTTAATCAGAAGCTCACCTTTGAAACTATGTCTGAATGACAAGTTTCAAAATACAGATAGTACAAAGGAGACAGCTTCATGTTGCCAGACTGCAAACGAAAGGGCAGATCATAGCCGAATGCAGACCCACACCAATCAATGCATGTGCAGTATTACATGGCTACTGTATCATTAAATATTTTCTTTCTTTCTTACTCATGGATCTTAAAAACCTAAGAATGCAGGTAATGTGTCACACCACAGCCATTGTTACTGCCACCTTGCATAGTATAATCAATAAAAGATTTTTTTTTTTTTTAATCAAGCATTATCCAACCAAAGAAATAAAGCTTTCATTAGAAGAATTTTAAAATGATGGGGTGAGGGACTTCACAGACACTGCCATATAGGAATAGCAATAAATGTTGTCTATACCCATAAAAAAAAAACTGTTTTGAAAGTCTTATATCATTTTAGCAATGTCATAATGAAAAGCTAAACATGTAAGAAACTGAAAACAGACAACCCAATACATGCCGATTAATGAATCATGATGGCCAAATACACTTACTGCTCTGAAACCAGACATTTCAAGATACCGTACGTAGTAATAAAACACTGCTGTGTCGAATCGTGCCCTTTTAACGTTATGGTTTAGAATGGTCTAGTACACAGTAACAAATGTTGACACTAAGGGTGGGCTTTTCACACAGGTAAAACATAGGACTCTACACCACTATGGTTAAACCTGCACTGTCAGATAGGTAACGTGCCATTTATAGCTATACGGAAACCAATCTGAACAGATACCAAATGTCAAAAATGAAATGGCCAAATAACTACAACAGATCATCTGCAACATTCAGCTACAAAAAGGTAAAAATCAGCTAATTTATTCCACACATAGTTATAAAAATGGTTGCTTGCCAAAATGTTTTCATCCCGCAAAGTTAAATCTCTGGCAAGCACCTTTAAAATGGTTAACTATGTATAGGTACCAGGTAAGTCATTAATAAATAGACTCTCCTGATCAAATTCCCCCAAGGTCACTGAAAGAAGGGGAAGGGAAAAAAACACAAGGACTTACTAGCCCTAGTTTTACCAGTACGTTATTTAGAGCAGGAGGCTCTGAAACCTCCCTTTTCAGCTTAAGCTCTGGCCAAACACAATAGAGCATTTTATTCCAGTCTGTTACATGTCTTTGTTAAGTACTGCCGAATCCCATTTCAGGAACAGCACTGTCACTGAATTTACCAAGCAAGGTTACAGTGGCGCACACAAACAAGCGCGCGCGCACACACACACACGTACACAAGCAAGGTACGCCAAACTCCATTGGTGAAGAGCATCGACTTGTACCTTCTACTTTTAGCTGCGATTTGCCTTATTTAAAACGAGGCGATCTATTTGGGAAAATATTAAATGTTTATCGACGCAAAGTAATTCTATAAAAAGTTTCTTCCTCGTCAGCTAAGGTGCAACCTCTTGGCTTAATACCTAATAAAGGCTCAGCCATACCAAGGCCCAGTTTCCGCAATAGCACCAGTGCTCTTTACCTCGTTATTGTACGAACCCAGGTGGACAGATAGCTAAGCTCGAATAACCGACGGCGGTGTCATGATGCAAAAATAAACACTGATATAAACTTTACAAAGGTCATACACTAACAGAGAAAGTTGAATACGCGTTTATTATAGTGGCCAAAGACAGTAAAATAGCCAACACCGAGTGATAGTTTTACTATCGCTGGGCGAGGCATTAGATGGATAACTAACTTTAACTTAAAATCCACTCGAAAAAGAAAAGTCTTTACCAAATTTAGCTGGCTAGGATAAGTCATACGGATAGAAATCACCTATTATTTTCTCAGCTGAAAACGTTATTGCTGTAACGACGTATTAAACTTAATGAGCTTGATTACCGTCCCCTGTGATACCACTTCCTTCCTTCCACTAAGGACACAGTCAGGTTTAATAAGCATGTTATTCAGAGTACACTTCCAGTTTTAGTCTTACCTGTGCAGGAGAATTTTCAATAACTGTTAACAATGGCGGCCGCGTTGACATTTTGTGGGGTTTTCAAAAAAAAAAAAAAAAAAAAAAAGTAGATGGGGACACGAAGCAATTCAAAATCAGGCGTACATTTATAGCTACGTAGCTGGACTTCGGTATTTCTTCAGAGGAAAAAAATTTGATATTTAGCAATTCCCTTCGGAGGCTAGCTAGCTACGTTTACCGAGACCAACAAGTCGCCTCATTAAAAGTGCCTATTCTGTAAATACGTGTCCGCAAGCAGCCGCGAGCAGCGGACCCAAAGTTTGAAGCCCACTGAAAATTATCATATGCCCAGCCGGCCGCAGTCTTAAAAAACACCAAGCGACCAAAGGACTTTTTCGGCAAGAAAAATTTGGATATTTGCTTCAGAGGTTCTAAAATCGACGTTCGGGGTTTTGGCCGAGTCGGAGGCACTTGGCTGCCATTCTAACGTCTCTGGGGAGGGAAGGGAGCAGCTGCAGAGCGCGGCCGGCGTAACCCGGGGGCTGTCAGCGGAGACCGGCTCAGCTGCTTCCAGTTCAAATCGAGACCGCGGATTAAACTTTAGGCCAAACGAACGTGACTTCGGCGATCTTCGCTAGATCGGGGTGGAAAAAGACATAAAGGTATGAAAATCACACCTCCCCCCACTTGTTCTGGAGAAAATAAAGTAAAAAAAAAAAAACCGTGAGGCGATCCTGCCTACGGCTGTAATCCGCTGGTCCCGACACAGCGGGCGAGTGAGTCAGTCTACCAGTCAACCAACCGACAGCCTATTCCGAGACGGCCGAATAACTCGGCGGACTCCAAAGCTGTCGTTTCCCGGCTGCGAAAGGCAGATTAACCGTGAAGGTGGGTCACTGAGATGGGAATCCGTCAGCCTTTCGGAAACGGTTCGCAAATACTCGAACTGTGGAGTCCTCTCCCGGTGACACGATCCTCCGGACAAGGTAAGCGTCCGCAAACGACGAGTGAGGGACGGGACTGGGCCCAGCGGCCGTCAGGCTAAGCACTGAATCTTGATACCGGAACAGGCGCCAGGGAACATGGCTACCGCGCTACATCGCCGTGAGGAAGGGAGGAGAGGGGGAATACGTCGGAATCCAGCTTCGTTTTTTTTCGGTCTCAGTCGTGTCTAGATTAACTATTCCCCTACCTGTAAAGTGCGTTTAACGCCAAACCCCACATTTATCCAATTCTGATTAGAAGTAACAATTACCAATTTCATTTTATAGTGGCTGTCATAAAGTAAAAGTTCTGAGTTACATAACCATGAAAACAAATCATAAATTCATTAATAACGACATGCAAGATTAAAAAAAAAAAAAAAAAAAAAGATATGCAGGCCCGTAACCAGAAATAAATTTTGTGGGGTGTTCCTCTTAGCCCCCCTCGGTAGATTTTGTTGCCCGAACGTAGTGCATGGATACATGCCTTTGGATATGTTATCAAGCAGAGATGCTTGTTAAAACCAATGACCCATAAACTATTCACCGAAAGCAGAACACTAAAAGTAGAAAACATTTGCAAAAGATAGAACACACACATACAAAAAAATCAAAAACAAAATTAAATCTTTATTAAGTTTTAGACAGCTTTTCCAGTAACTGACATAATTCCTTGCTTTAAAGTTGAGATATTATACAAAAGTGTCAAATATGGAGATTTTCATAAGCTGGAAAATCTTACTTAAATGTAGCACAACAAAATTTATGTTTCAGAAATTTCAGAGAAGTGTATGACACAGATGGATGAGTGGAAGATTGTCAGCCCCAGCCCCCCCCCACACACACACACACACACACACACACACACACACACTTTAATCAAGCAAATCATCAATCATCAGTGTCATCAAGTCTGAAAAGAAGCTGCCTTCATTGTCACCACCACCAAAAACAAGCAGGGTCTGAGGCAAAACTTCAGATATCGGTTCCTCCTCATCTTTGGTAGGACCCTGAAAATGATCACAGGAGCTCCTTCTCGTCATCAAGATAACCAGCAACTATGGAACAATGTCTTCCAAAGATTGAGTGACCACCAGTTTAAACTTTCATTAAAAGTAAAAACAAAAAGCCTAATTGCAATAAATGCATACCAATTATTTTATGCCTTATACTGTACATATGCACATCCTGCATGAGGTACACTTTGTGAAAGCAGACTAGCTGTTGGTCAGTGTGTGTGTGTATTTTGTGACATACCTCTGTGTTTAGTTTTACCATAGTGATAATGGAATGTCCCGCTCTGGGCACTGCAGACAACTGAGTGTTAATAACTGTTGTCCAGCAGCTTGTGTCTGCAAAGCAATAGAGGAAATACAAAAAGGTGGATTCACACATATGTGCTTATCATGCATCATTTATACGCATGGTCACATCAATTCACACCTTGAAAAGGGTCATTTATTCAGGATATCACAATGTGGATCTGTTTAGCTACATCATAGTTACAGTACCTTGCCCTAACCTTAGGTTCTATGCATTGATCTTAATCACAAACTCTACATGGATGATCACAGCAGACAAAGGAATTTGTTTTATAGGTTAGCCATGTATAATCTAGCCAATATTTTCCCAGCAATGAAGTTTGAATTGCGTTATTGGTTACAGCTTCCATGTCCCCATTAGTACCGGTGGTAAACAGAAAATTAAGCTTCAAAATCTGCAGTGGGTGGGATTATCATTTGCTGTCGATCACAATTGTTATAATTCACTTTCCCTTGGTTATTTCACTGGTTCCCAGTGGGGGTAAGTCAAGCAAGTGATTGACAGGGTGTGGTAACTGTATTTACATTAGTTTCAAAACCTCATTTTATCTATCCTTACTTAAAAAAACAACACATGAAACGTGTCTGATGAAAGTATTTACTATACCTGTGTTGAATATGAAAGAGTCAGTCAAAGCATTGTTCCCATTGTATCCTCCATGGACCAGGAACTTTGAGTCAGAAAGAACTGCACATCCATGCCAGCTGTGGGGGAGGGAATGATATCAATACATACCCTCATGGCACAGTTCTACCTGCAATTAACAGGCAGGTTCCAATAATGTCTATTTAACTGACTCACTGATGATGATCAATACTTCATCCACACATGGTTTGGCTGCCCTAGTTTGCTCATGGTGACTCATTCGCTCGCTTATAAGCAGGCTTGAATCCTCTGCACAAGAAATTTCTACATATTCTAAAAAGGCCATAAAACTAATTATGAAAATATAGTGCTTGAGTACATATTGGGAATGAAAAACCAGCACTCTGCTGCCCCCCAGTTTGTGGTTTAGGCCCATAAATTGCTTTAAAATGCTCACAAACACCCCAGGAATAATTCTGAATAGTACCCTTAGTAGTAATGCAGTTTGTCCATTGTGAAACTTCATGAAGGAGTAGAGAGTGAAAAGTAATACAAAATTTTTCAAATAAACCTCTGAGAGAATCTTGATGTAGCTTCTCAATATCATCAAAATAAGGGAAAAGGCAAGCTTACTTTTCCCAATTAATTTTTTGGACTTTATCCAAAGTTTGCAAAGGTACATTAAATCTGCAACTGATTTTCTTTGAATGAGGAAACAGTTGGTCTGTATTCGGTATAAGTTCATCTAACCTCCGCGGAGTTGGGCTGGTCCCAAAAGTCCTCACAGCTGAAAACTCCATCAGCCCTAAAAAAAAAAAAAAAAAAAAACAGTACTGCAGCATACCTGCCATAAATTTTCATGTGACAAGTATAAAAATCATAATACAGAGTCATCATTTACAGTCCAAGACAGACCTTGCCATGAACACATTAGTGTAAAGTCATAAACCAAGGCATCCCTGCAGGCCCTAATCACTGAAATAAACACTGAACGTATTCTATGCTCAAGGGCAGCTGTAAAAACTACATGTATAAATAGAAAGTATTTCTGGGGCCATGAGTTTCATATTCAAGTGCCTAACATGATGCAGTCAGAAACAAGACAGCTACTCATTTCAATATATTACATTTCTACATTCATACACTTGGATACAACCACTTGGTCAGTTCCTCAACCACTAGGCATCATCATGCCCTTTTACACACACAGGCAATCCTGCATGTAATACTTTATCTGAAGGCTATATTATAGGTTGACTACAATTGAGTTGTGAGCTACATTTCAATAACTCACCCAGGTCCAGCACATGCATATCATTGAAGCAGACAGGCATGTCCCAGCCTCCGAACATGAAGATTTTCCCTTGAAGCACACACGCCGAATGCCTGAGGGAGATTAGAGATCGTCCCCAGTTCTGAGACAGTTTCAGAGAGTCTGGTTCATTCAGAAACCAAGTTGAACAGGTGAAGTGAGATCTTCCTCCGTTTCAGTTTCTCGATCAATTATACAAAACCAAAAATGAATCTTTTTTCTTACCCAGAACGTGGTGCGGGTCGGTCCCCATTAACAATGGGTTGGTACCAAATTGCCAGTTCAAGGTTAAAGATGTAAAGTGAGTCACTGCAGCCATCTGGCTCGGGATGGGGACGAGGGAACACTCCCCCAAATACAAAAAGCTCCCCACGAAACAGACTGCAGCTGTGATAGGCGAGGGGGGGCACTTTGCCTTGGGCCTAGAGTAACATAGTAGTAGTACTATTTTAAATATCATCATTTCTATGGTCAGAAGCCCAATTAACAACTCAGGAATAACTACGTATACTAACTACGTGTACTACGTCTAAAAAAAGTCGTGCTACGGTAAGAATGTTACCTACACCATAATGCAGCATGTGCCACTATTATACCAGTTTTTTTCCCTTTCAGTTTCTCACCTCCACCATGGTCCAGCGCCAGCTCTGGGTATCCAGGATGTGGACATCATTAAACCACTTTTTGTTCTTAGATCCGCCAAAGACGAAGATCTGTTTTGACTCTGGATCGAAGGTGGCTGTGTGGCCTATCCGACCTTCAGGAGTAGGGCCCTCTGCCAGAGTCTCTGCTGCCACCCACGACATGTCCTCTAAGAGAAGATAAGGACTTTACACACAGTGTATGGCACATT